>WPIO01000007.1:9717500-9747500 GCA_009760855.2 Cristatella mucedo
CTCTTTCCCGTCTGTCCAGTCAATCGAGTGCCAGTGCTCACCCCAGCCATCCACTGGGCGTTGCATTTGACCTTGTATTATATTTGACCTTTGTACCTTGCCTTTATCAGCTATGTTTGCTGCTCACTCAGCTGTAGCACTGTATTGGCCACTTGTCGGAAACTTGCCTCCCCCTCCCACAGCTGATTCCGAAGCGTTTGCCTCATGTTTTTGGTTCCGGTAGAGGCTTCCGGTGGCTGTGCTAGCAAAGGCCAAGCTGACCGTCCTATAGCAAAAATGCAGCCATTCTCAGCTGACAGTCCTAGCAGCTCGACGTCTTGTTCTGGCATTCTAGGCAGCAGTAGGTTTGTCATGTAGCACTTTCGAGTGTACTCGGCTAGATTATACCCGACGAAGAGTTTGTTTATTGCAAGTACACGAGCGATCTTCCTATTGCTCCAGCCCTGTTTGTGAAGAATTGTTTATGAAGGACTAGCAGAATACCGAATGCTTCAGCCACAATGATTTGCACCTGATCGACCAGAAAGTGAAATGAAAGAGAAGACCGGAAGGTTGTGAGCATATGCCACACTCTCGTGCACTGAATAAGTGGCATATTAATGTTCTTCAAAGCTTGATTCTGAAAAGGCACATATATGTTTTAAGGAAATGGCTGATCTGTGCACTGACCTTCGTTGATTTTGTCCACTTCTATGCATAAACCTCACCGGAAACAAGTCTGCACTTCGGCAACTTGGCACGATTAATCATTTTCAATGCTAAGGATGCCACCCCCTAGCCGTCAAGCTACTTTTAGCCACAGCAGCATTGAAACTGGGCTTACCCGGCATTGCGTAGATACTCTTGACCCTGAGTGAACTCACATGATGTGAGAGTTATCTCATTTGCACGGACTCGAGTAAGTCAAGCAGCAGATTCTGTCTCTCGTTGCCAACCACAGCAGGCATAATGGTTACAGATCGGCACCCAATCAGAATTTAAAGAAAAAAGGTATTGAGCCATTATTACATGATTTGGCTCAATACGTTGGTGATGACTCAAACTTATGTCTTTTAGCCCTGTTTGGTATAATGATGTAATGAAATGTAATGTATCTCTGTCTGTAACTCCACAAAGTCATAAAGACAATGTGGTTAGGTGAGCCGTCATGGCACACTAGGTAAGGCGGTTGCTTTTCACGACCTCGGTCCCGAGGTCGTGGGTTCGATTCCTGCGGTGGGCGATTCTGTATCGCCACTGCAAGCGGTGGAGATAGCCGTAAAGGCTCTTCTGTCGCTATGCAAAAAGAGGCTGTTCAATCAGCTAGGATTTGGGCGTTACGCAGGAGAGTTTTGTATAGCGCACTCACAACCTAAGCGGCTTTCGGTACGCATTCGGGTTAGTATGAATAGCTCAATTGATAGGATTTTCCACCAAAATGCAAAATATCGTGGGATCGTTTTCTACACACATTCCTACTGCAGACGGCCTTCGATCATCTTTATTTAAAAAAATCAAGTGCCTCCATTCACTTGTGTTTAAACGCATTGAGAAGAGGAGAAAGAAAAATCTTGCTACAATCGTTTCAACGGATGGGACCATCAGTCATGACAAGATTCTGCATATGTCACAAAATCAGCCCCAAAAATCAAGGTCTAGGTGAGAGAGCTGGCATGAGCATAGCTTAGGCCTCTCATGGGCCTCATAGAGAAAGGTCTAGATGGACAAGTACTTGCATCTGAGAAGCCCCCCTCCGTCGAGCCTTGGTCGTTAAAAATTAACTATTTCTACTGCCGGCAGAATAACTGCTCTCCGACCTTTTACAGAGCATTAGCATTGGTGGCAGAACATGCTCTTGACTTGAACATCCCCAATCCATGCTTGTGCAGTCGTAACCTAGTGGATCAAATATAGGCTGGACAATACGCAAGCCTTTGATCTTCGATGGGGTTCATCTGGGACATATTGATAACAAGATTCAGTTATTTTCTCTGGAGTGCAGTCGACCCGAGGTCCTGCATCAACCAGAAAGATGTAGATATGTTGGTGGCTGCCACGCCTGTGTTATATGTGTCCCAGCAGCTCATACCTGATAAAGCACCATTTGATCGATGCTTCCCATGTTAGCTGATGCCTGGCACTCGTGGTTGCCAGAACCGGTGTTTGTAAAGACATTGCTTAGCTTTTGTTCGGTTGCCTGGCCAAGCATTCAGGAGTGCATGCAAGGTTGAGTGACTTCCTCTTGAATATGCTAGGTCAAAGAATCTTTTGACTGAAATGCTTATGTGAATTATATGAATAAAAAAAGCTGTGCTGTGTTTTTGCAGGGCCTGAGCAGGTAAAAGGTTCAGTACCGTTGCTGATGCAGTCCGAGAGCCCTGCTAGACCCAATACCCTAGCTTATCTTCAGATGGAGTGCAGAGAGAGAGAGAGAGAGAGAGAGAGAGAGAGAGAGAGAGAGAGAGAGAGAGAGAGAGAGAGAGAGAGAGAGAGAGAGAGAGAGAGAGAGAGAGAGAGAGAGAGAGAGAGAGAGAGAGAGAGAGAGAGAGGGAGAGAGAGACAGAGACAGAGAGAGAGAGAGAGAGAGAGAGAGAGAGAGAGAGAGAGAGAGAGAGAGCATCCTGAAATTTAGTCGCCTAATACCAGTCATACTGCTGTAGGATGTCTAGATTTTTGTAGTTTGCTCCAACGCCTTTGTGTTATTATGGACTTGGGTAGGCATCCTGCCGTATAGTTATGACGAATAACTTGTGTCATACACAACTGCTATTCCTTCTGAGCACATGCAATCATGCTACATTCCCGACTGCGGGATACTAGCTACCTGAGCGAAACCAAATTTGAGATTATGCTAGTGAACGTGAAGGTCTTGCTGTTCACTTAAAGGCATTTACGCATGCATCGTGCATGTAAGCAAGCCAGATCGTGACTATCAGTAATCGACATTGGAAAAGCAGCGGCTCACCAGGTTACCAGCTATTAGGCCTCTAGTTGTCTGGCCATCCTTTGTTTCCTGATTGCTGCTCATGTATTATTCACCAGTCTCACAATTAAGCAGTCATGAGCATTCGATGATGACAAAACAAGTAAGGCGTACAATAAGTGCCAGTACTGATAGCATTTTTATGTGCATGCTGGCTCAATGGCATTCATTTTCAAAAAGAGCTTCCTGCACCACATACACATTGATTACTTTTGATTTGAGCAATACAAATATGCTGCATATTATTAGCAGATGATAGGGCACCAAGTCGTTGGTAGAAGTCATCCCTTTGATAGACTGAGTCCTACCCATTACGCAAAGGGTTGAACCTTGTTTCGATTGCACAGCCTAATGTGTACTCAGCTTTACTTCAGCTTTACCTCTCGTAGTTGTTACTAGAGTCCATGCAACAAGTGAACAAAAGCAGCTTATAACTGCAGACAGATAAGCACTAGAGCCGAGCTGATTTGGTCCAGCAGTTAAGGTGCTCACCCTGACCAAGGTCTGGCTGAGGTCGTGGGCTCGAGCCACGAGGCATATGTGAAGCGCCTGAATAGGGATTAAGTTCTCTTGGGGTGCTATACAAATAAATTATAGCTATATTTTATTATTTATCAGAATAATATGCCAACTCACTGTCGTGTAGTGCCAAAAACATTTAAACTCACTGATTGCTTTTAGTTGTTTGTCTGTGTGCCTTTCATATGTCTGTCTTTGGACTAAGCTAGAAGTTGATGTGCATATGAAAAGCCAATAGCTGAAGACACCACCAACTTTGACTTCAGTGTGAATATAAAGGTAATATGGAGCCTTCTTCCTTTGAAGCAAAAATGAAGTGCCTAAAAGAGATTAAGTTCTCTTAGGGTGATATACAAATGTATTATTATTAGTGTCATTATTAATATTGAAGCGATCGAGTGAGGTGGACAGAGGGAGAGGAGAAGGAGGGAAATGGTAAGAGGGAGAGACACGCAAGAGCGGGCGCGCGCACACACACACACACACACACACGCACACACACACACACACACACACACACACATAAGCACGCACACTCAAACATTCGCATGCAAGTGAGCATGCATGCTTGTGTGTGTGTGTGTGTGTGTGTGTGTGTGTGTGTGTGTGTGTGTGTGTGTGTGTGTGTGTGTGTGTGTGTGTGTGTGTGTGTGCACTTGCTTATGTATGAGCACATGCATATGCATGTGAGTGCACATTTATATGTGGGTGCTCTGCTGCATGTGTGTGCATGTGCATGTATGAGTGTATGTGCGCACATGTGAGTGATGTTTGTGTGTGCATGCACACATGTGTGCGCGCGTGAGTATGTGCAGAGGCCGAGCCAGGATTGGAGCACCATGGTGGCATGGGGGTCTGGGGGTGGAGCCTCCCTGTAAATTGGGATCTAGGGGCGGCTCCCCTAGTGCCTGCTGGTGTCGTGCAGCCTGGCCAAGCACTAAGGGACCATCCTCCATGCAAATGTGCTGCTGACTGCCCGACCGGGCGTTGAACTCGGCTCCCACCTACCAGGCAAGGGGTGGCAGCTGCCACCCCTGCCACCCCCTGGCTTTGCCTGTGTATGTGTGTGAATTTGTGTGTAAATGTGAAGAAGGGGAAGCTTACAATAGATTTTCTTGTTGCTACTGTCAAACATGCTTGTTTCATCATCTTCTCCTACATTGTTCATGACGAGAAATCTAGTTATTGACAAAATTACAATTTCTCTCTTGCATACTACTTTGTAGATAAGCTCGCCAAGCGCATAGTAGGCTATAAAGGAAACTTGCCTTGGTCAACCCCTGTTACCTTTTGCCGGTATTTAGTTTACTTTCCTTGTTCGATTGACCAATTTGATCAAGTCAGGGAGGTGCTGTTGGTGACGTCACCTAGTTGGCCAGATTTGTGTAGAGGCAGCTATCGAGTTTCTCAAAGTTCCAAGTGCTAGCTAACTCACTTGCAGTCACCAGCAGCTGCCTTTTCCATTATTGGCAGAGGATGCCGGGAGCTGCACACCTGGCTCTATTGTGCCGACCGTTTGCTATTGATAATAATAATAATAATAATAATAATAATGCACTTGATAAAGTGCCCTCAGAGAACTCAGTCTCTTCCTAGGCAACCAACCGAGAGGAACCTCACAATGTTGTTTGACCATGTTCAACCCCAGCTGCTTGAGCCTTTGATGCTGATGAAGTGCCTCTTACAACAAGGAAGTTAGTGGAAAAAGTTAGCTGCTGTTGCTACCTATCTCCCAGGTGGGGCTGTCTGCAGACTGAGGGGCATAGCAGGCTATGCAACAGGTCAGCTAGTCAGTTAGCAAGCAATAGAATGAGAATGCACACGAATTCGTGTGTATTAACACGGTTAGGGGTGACATGCTCAGGGTCAGCATACAAGTGTGGATAGATGCAACATGCAACAGTGTCAGCACACATAAGCGCAAAAAGGACGAATCGCAGGGACCCACTAAATGCTATCATAAATAGGTGCGTTCGTATTTTCTTTTTAAATGTGGTCAAGTCAGGGGATGTCGTGACAGAAGTCGGGAGTGAGTTCCAGGCTTTGGGAGCATACGAACTAAAGGCGCGGTCTCGAAATGATTTGAGGTTTGTGCGAGGTATAATAACAATAATAATAATAATTCACTTGATACAGCACCCTCAGAGAACTTAATCTCTCTCTAGGCGCTTTACATTTGCTGCAAAGTGAAATGCAATCGAATGGTAAGTAAAATCATGCTTGAAAAACAAACAAAATGAATAATATGGTTAGGGGTGACATGCACAGGGTCAGCATGCAAATGTGGTTAGTGGCAGCATGCACAGTGTCAGCACGCATAAGCACATCAAGGACGAATCACAGGGACTCGCTAAATGCTGTCCTAAATAGGTGTGTTTTTAGGTTCCTTTTAAATGTGGTCAGGTCGGGGGATGTTCTGACGCAGGTCGGGGGATGTTCTGACGCAGGTCGGGAAGGAGTTCCAGGCTGTGGGAGCATACGAACTAAATGCACGGTCTCCAAAGGATTTAAGGTTTGTACGAGGTATTTCTAGACTGTTGGATTCCGAAAAGCAGGTGGTACGATGCTTGGCCTGATGGGGTAGTATATCTGAAAGATTAGGCTGGAGCCATAGAATGAAGGGATCTAAAAGTGAGTGACAAAACCTTGAAGTCAATCCGTTGCCTCACTGGTAGCCAGTGCAGGTCGGCGAGAAGTGGAGTAATGCGGCAACTGCGACGCTCACGACAGACAAGTCTAGCTGCCGAGTTTTGCACCAGCTGCAATCGCCTGATCGCACATGCTGGTAGGCCAGTAAGCAGTGAGTTGCAGAAGTCGAGATGGGATGTCACGAATGCATGGACCAACTTAGATGTGGTATCTTTATCTAAACAAGCCCGGATTTTAGCAATGTTATGAAGCTGAAAATAGGCGGATTTGACTGTGGAGCTGATATGGTCGTCTAACGAGAGGTCGCTTTGGAATATGACACCTAGATTTCGAGCTGATTCAACTGGAGATATGCTGGCAGAGCCAATTTTGAGAGTCAGCCTTTCCAATCTCTGGATCACACTGGGTTTGCCCATAACTAGTAAGTTAGTTGTATCATCGTTTAGTTTTAGAAAATTTGCCGCCATCCATGTGCGGATGTCATCAATGCATGCAGCAAGTGAGTTGAGAGAGTTTGAGGTGCTCGAAGGCTGGGAGGGATCAAAGAAAAGGTACAACTGAGTGTCATCCACATAGAAGTGACAGCCTAGATTGTGCTTGGCAATCACATCAGCAAGAGGGAGAGTATAAACCGTGAAAAGAACCGGACCTAGCACTGAGCCCTGAGGTACTCCATATTTCAGAGGTACTTCAGATGATCTTTGTCCATTCATGTCAATACTCTGGAGTCTCCCACTGAGATATGACCTGAACCACTGCAGAGCAGTGCCAGTGATGCCCAGGCGAGATGAGAGGCGCTCTAGAAGAACTTTGTGATCGATGGTGTCAAAAGCTGCCGAAAGATCGAGCAAAACAAGCAGAGACACTCTACCCATGTCTGCATTCCTAAGTAGGTCGTTGTATACCCGAAGCAATGCTGACTCTGTGGAGTGATTAGCTCTAAAGCCAGACTGGAACTTACTAGCAAGGTGTGAGGTTTCGATATACGAGTTCAGCTGGTCTGCCACGACCCGTTCCAGTGTCTTTGATAGGAATGGTAGAAGGGAAACTGGGTGGTAGTTGCTTAAGTTTTCTTGGTCAAGTGTAGCTTCCTTGAGAAGTGGCCTGACCACAGCTTTTTTGAAAGGTGCTGGGACATGACCTGAGGCTAATGACATATTAATGATGTTAGTTATGCATGGCAGCAGCAGATCAATGCAACGTAGGAGCAGGACAGTGGGAATAGGGTCCAGAGGACTTGTTGTCTTTTTTGATTGAGATACGAACTTTAGGACTAGATCACTAGTGACCTGCTTAAATGCAGACATTGAGGTGCAGCCAGGAACCGAGGAACAGCATTCTAGTGGGGAGGTTGTCATCGCAGGGATGGATTCCCTGATCTTGTCTATCTTCTGCACAAAGAATCGAGAGAAGCGATCGGCTAGATCATCACTAGGATCATCAGGTAAGGAGCTAATCTGGGAACGGTTGAGGAGATGGTTTATTGTCGACATCAGCATTTTTGGATTGTGCATCTGTGATTCAACAATGTTTTTATAGAAGCTAGACTTGGCCTTTGCTATGATCGATTGGTACGACCTACAGTAGTCTTCATATGCCTGTCGATGGACAGTTAGTCCGGATCTTTTGTATGCTTTTTCAAGCTTTCGTTTATAGGTAAACAGTTAATTTCTGAAAAGCGGGTGGTACGATGCTTGGCCCGATGGGGTAGTATATCTGAAAGATAGGCAGGAGCCAAAGAATGAAGTGACCTAAAAGTGAGTGACAAAACCTTGAAGTCGATTCGTTGCTTGACTGGTAGCCAGTGCAGGTCAGCGAGAAGTGGTGTGGCAAATGTGACGCTCACGACAGACAAGCCTAGCTACAGAGTTTTGCACCAGCTATAAGCGCCTGATTGCACATGCCGGTAGACCCCGGCAAGCAGTGAGTTACAGAAGTCAAGACGGGATGTTAAAAAATGCATGGACCAACTTAGATGTGGTATCTCTATCTAAGCAAGCCCAACTTTTAACAATGTTATGTAGCTGAAAGTAATCAGACTTGACTGTGGAGCTAATGTGGTAGTCTAATGAAAGGTCACTTTGGAACATGACACCCAGACTTCTTGCAGATTCAACAAGAGATATCGATTTTGAGCATTAGCCTTTTCAATTTCTGAAATGCACTTGGTTTGCCTAAAACTAGTAAGTCAGTTTTATCATAATTTAGTTTAAGACAAATTTCCTGCAATCCATGTGTGGATGTCATAATTACATGCAGAAAGAGAGTTGAGAGAATTCGTGGTGCTCGAAGGCTGGGAGTGATCAAAAGAAAGGTACAACTGAGTGTCATCCGCATAGAAGTGAAAGCCTAAGTTGTGCTTCGAAATCACATCGGCAAGAGGAAGAGTATAGACCGCAAAAAGAACCGGATGATCTTTGTGCATTCACATCAATACTCTGGATTCTCCCACTGAGATAGGACCTGAACCATTTCAGAGAGAGCGTCAGAAGCAGAGTCATGCAATTAAGTTTTCTGAATCGTTTTCAGGATTCACGGATCATATGAAGCAATTGAAGGTGGGCAGACTATGGATGCTCTCGTGGACCTCACTGGTGGCTTGGCAGAGAGATACGAAATCAAGCCGACCGACTCGAGCCTCTTTGGATTGATTGTGTCGGCAAACAAGGCTGGCTCATTCATAGCCTGCTCTAAAAAGGTTTGCTTGCTCAGACACAGTGTGGCTTTCTATATGCTGCATGCAGCATGCCATTAACCGACGTGAAGTTTCTAAGTTGTTGCAGCGATCGCATTTCCCACAATGCTGCTCTTTTGCTCCACTGCATGTTGCTCATGGTGCCACAACAACAAATAGTGACCCGATCTCTCCCGACGTCTTGGATGTCGTACACCCTCACTAGTAGTTCCAACTGGACGTGTTTTTATTAATTTTTCGTGATGGTGAATATCTGTTTATGCTTGACAGGGTGACTGGCGATCTGCCAACACTGCAGATCCCAATGGCCTTGTCGCTGGACATGCCTACACCATAACTGATGCCATACGAATCCGGCACAAGATGGGCAGTGACAGGCTGCTGCGCATTCGCAATCCGTGGGGCAATGAGACCGAATGGAAAGGCTCGTGGAGTGACAAGTATGGATGAAATGCATTTTGCTTTGCAGTCTATTGCCACATATACTTGTGGCTGATCCCTAACCATTAAGTATCGCTTGAGAACACGGCGATAAACTCATAGGTGCTGCAGTGTTACATTCCTACCACACAGCTCGTGCTAATGCATGACCAGCTGCTGCTTTTTATTACAGTGACAGCAACTGGGAATGGCTGGACAATGATAGCAAGAAAAGCCTAGGCTTCTGCTCCAGGCCAGATGGGGAATTCTGGATGAGCTACAAAGACTTCGTGCGACACTTCCAGGAGATAACTATATGTACCGTGGGACCTGATTTCGACGGTAACGTCTCTGTTGACACTGCAGGTACGAATTTAATTCCCAATATGTTTATGCATGTATTTGCACTGCAATTCCACAGCTTGTTGAGCAGGTTGACAGGTTGTAACTAACTTGCCACTCAGATGGGCTGCAGGTGGCTGTGTTCATACGGACAAACATTTGAGTGTTGGGTAATGTCGTTTGATACTACGGACTCATAAACATTGGGTTTAAATAGTAATAGTAATAATAATAATAATGATAATGGGTCTTTTATTTTAGAAACCCAAGAGAGCTAAGTCTCTATATTGCTGGTTGAGCCCAGTGGTTAAGGTACTCGCCTCGACCAAGGTCAAGGCTAGTGTATGTGATTACTGAGATTGTGGACTCGAGCCCAGTGGCATATGTGAAGTGCCTGAATGGAGATTAGGTTCTCTTAGGGCGTTCTACCATTGAATTATATTTTAAATTATGCACGGGAAAGCACACAAAACACAAGGACAAAAAAAATTCACTCGGAGGCCATTGAAAGCCAAGCGGAATAGGTGGCTCTTTATAGCTGAGACTTAAAGATGCAAAGTCATTACTGGTAATGACAGTAAACAAGTTTAGCACTTTCGGTGGATGGACATTGAATGCCCAATCACTTGAAGGATTTAACTAAGTGAGAGAAATGGTTAGACGACTTTAATCTCATGAGCTGATGGTATGAGAGCACACGAAGGATCGAGGATGTCTTATAGGTAGGCTGATGCAAGCGAATGAACCGACTTATAACTCAAAGAAAGGATCTTAATATCGATTCAATGCTTTATAGGGGCCAACCAAGCTCAGACGTAAGTGGTATGCAAATGATTAAAGGCACTGGCCAGGAGTCCTGAATACAGGGAATTGTGGTAATGTAGACTCAATGTCACGGAAGTGGGAACTAGTTTAGGCTCTTGTCAACTTGTCCAGGCAGGCCCTGACTTTGACAATGTTACTTTGCTGTAAGTTGGCCGACTTGACAGTGGAGGCAATGTGCTCATCCAATGACAAGTCGTTTTGGAATAGCTCGCCCTAATTCTGTGCAGATGTTGCCGGCAATGATGCTAGGATGAAGTAATCTTAGGCTTGTCAATAGCTATTAGGTTGGTCTTATCATCCTTACGCTTCAGGAAGTAGTGGCCATCCAAGTACACACGCGTTGTTGATGCTAGGCTGCAAGGGAATTAAGTGCTTCGGATGCTGAGTGAGGCTCGAAGGAGGAGGATCGAAGGATGAAGGACAAACGATGCTCAGCAGAGCCTGTCAGCTGTATGTAATACTGTTGTAAGATTTCAGTATAGGAACCACGCACAGCAGAAAGGAGAAAAGTTGTAAATTAAAAAGAGCGAAGCAAGTCCCGACAAGAAGAAAGAAATAGTGCCTATATTTCGAGTAGTCAAAGATTCATTAGGTGATATTAGGCTTGTTGCAGATTTGACAGCATCGAGCAGATCGCCCATTTAGGCTGCTATTGTGGGGGTCAGGATTGTTCACCATCGTTACCAGTTCAAATGAAGCTAAGTGTATGGGCATTCCTTCAAGTGGCCTCTAGTGCAGAGGTGCAGCTCCCGGTCTTATAATTGTGCAACGTCGGGTTTTTGCAGACTCGTTGGGTTAAAGCATCAAGCTCTCAGTTCTGTAGAAGCTTTAAAATTCTATCCACACAAGTATGAGATAGAAGCAGGAAGCACAAAATGTCGAAAGTCTGCTGAGTAGGCGTCTGGTGGTTGTTTGTGATTATGACAATTTGCTGCTAGAGGTATATAATGCGATGCCCTGTTGCCCTGGATGATCTGTCTCTGCATGAAGAGTGTGTTAAACATGTAGTTGGACTAAACGCTGGTTCGACAAATGTGAGTTCAGATACTTTTGAATCGTAACAGTGAGGTAGTACCTCAAATGTACGTGCATAATTGTTTTTTTTTATCAAAACTTACGAAATTGAGAGAATGTATAGGGATACCGATTGGGCCTAGAACAGCATTAAGATACGGGCAGAGACAGAGATGAAGATAGGCAAAGGTAGATAGAAATTTTGAAAGATAGATAGCAGAAAAGAGGGAGAGAAATAGAAAAAAATGGAAATATAAATATACACTCACAAACACACACACACACACACACACACACATACATACACACACACACACACACACACACACACACACACACACATATATATATATATATATATATATATATATATACATATATATATATATATATATATATATATATATACATATATATATATATATATATATATATATATATATATATATATATATGTGTGTGTGTGTGTGTGTGTGTGTGTGTGTGTGTGTTTGTGTATATGTATATATATATATATATATATATATATATATATATATATAGAGAGAGAGAGAGAGAGAGAGAGAGAGGGAGAGAGAGAGAGGGAGAGAGAGAGAGAGAGTGAACATGAGAGTAAGTGCGTTGTTAGCCAGCCTAATAAAGGACAGCTAAGCAGCCAAAGCCAGTCGCACGTATTAGTGATTGTGTAAAGCAACCTTTGTGGCGGCAGGACTGCCTGCTTACAATGCACTTGGCCCCTGGTTATCGAAAAGCTACTCAGACTATCTAATTTTGAGGAGCTTTACAGAAGGACACTTACATTGTCTAGGTTAGTTCAATATATAGCACCACACTGTCCACTCTGCTGTCATAGCAGGAATGACTAATTTCTTCCTCAGTATTATGTGCAGTAGGTTCATCATGGTAAAGATCGCTCACCCCCAGCTGCTTGGTCTTCAGGAAGAAGTACATGCCATATCACTAAATTGCAATATGCACCTAACTGTGTGTCATCTGGCTCCGTGGACTGATGGAGACGAGGTCCTGAATATGAACATAATTTTGCAGTGAACTTCGAGATGATAAGTGGCGAGTGGGTAAAAGGACGATCGGCCGGTGGGTCTCGCAATGACCTAGAGAGCTTTGCGACGAACCCACAGTTCGTGATGTCACTGCCCGAACCAGGTATGCACGTCAAATGCGGTCTGTGATTATACATTATGCAATAATTTTTGTATTGCATCTTTCCATTTGCTGAGCATACACGTGGGGCTATGGCTAACTTCACCTGCTTCCTGAATGTAGCTCTGTTTCGTAGCTGTTCACAGAACTATCGTTTGTGCCCATCAGTGACTCGATGAAACTATGGAGCTTGCCAGCCACACTTTTTAGCACAAATGAATCAATGAGTGCATGCAGGCTTTGGCAACTCTGCGAGATCTAATGGGCTGCCTCGGCACTTGATCCCTATTAAAATATAGGTGATTATTGGCCGGCAAGACCCACGATCTCACCTGTTGCAAAAAGTATCAAAAGGCTTTTAACCAACAGGAAAGGTCAGACGAAAAAGGCCTTAACTTAGGACATAAACCGGACCAGGAAAGATTAGCTATTGCAGTTGCTATAAAGACCAGATGCCGACAACTTTTCTGATGCAAGTCGATGGACACAGCTAAATTGAGGTTGAAACCTTTGCCTCCGTTGGTGATTTCGAATAAGTATGCCTTACTTCGCTCACTTCCGAAGTTCTCCTATGGGGCACATCATGCCACTCGGTTAGAAATTAGTTGAAATCATCCCTCGAAGAATCGGCACCCTGAGCGATACGAACTCTGTACCAATTCGTGCTGTGTCCACAACCCATTAGTGTTGCCGTGAGCTGTTGCTGAAATTCATAGTATATTTATAGGAGGGTTCAGAAAGTTCAGACAGACTAAGAGGTATTTGCATTGCATCCTGGGTAGTTTCTGCATGCCTTTAGTGTATATATGTATGCTGATGTGTCATTAGATATCTATTTCTCCCATCATCGGTTTGGAAGCAGTGCACGACTATGCAGGAACTTCAGCAAATCGGTATGCAGAATGTTAGCTTGCCTCAACCAGCACGAATGCTACATGTGGCATTTCAGTAAGCAGTACTGGGATGATGCAGTTCATAAATTTACCAAGATGTGTGTGGGAAATCAGATTACCAATAAGGGTAGCCAGAAAATACTCATTTTCAAGTGCTCTTTGGTCCCATTCTAGAGTGTGGAAGCATGCAGTAAGAATTTACTGACATGCCTTTGTCCATGTGTGATAAGGTTCCTATTAAGTGATCCTTCGTGAAATCTAGACGGAGATGCTTATCTGTCCAAAAAACATGAGGCAACACCTTCACTTGCAGATACTTTTGATCCGAATGTGGACGACCCGGAGCTCGAAGGCAAGTGCCGTGTTATTGTTTCACTAATGCAAGAGCACCGACGGTCCAAGTCGAATATCGGTGTCAAGATGCTACAGATTGGTTTCATTCTATACAAGGTAAGTGCGCATGGATAGATAGAGGGACCAAGAACCAATGGGCCTTAATCCCCCCTTGATGGATGCTGACGGTGTCACACCCAGGTGGCTTATACCCAGCATGTCCTTCAGCATCCATATGATTATCTACTTCTGCATAGGTCAAATTCCGACCCTCAGTATCGTAATCCTGGCTTTGCCCTTGTATGTATGTGGTGGAGCCTTGGTAATCGTCTTATGAGGGCACCTAAGCAACCAGCTTGTTGTTGTCAGCAGATGAGAGGCGTTGTGAGCAGGTTCATTAGAATAACGTCGAGAGCTTTGGCCAAGGAAATCGAAACCGAGATTCGAAATTTTGATCCCTTTCAGAAACTGACCGGTAGATTTTTTGGTGATTTTTTGGAATTAGCGCCTCTCTGGGCCTTGCCGTCTATACATCTTCGCAAAAATTTCTTCAATAGCACCATGTTAGCCTGAAAAGACCCCGGGTCTTAGGCCAGGAGTAATGTGATTGCACTTTACCACCCAGATCCAGGGTTCGAATCCTTCGGCAGGCTGTCGTGTGCTGCTCACTGCAGCCAGAATATAATTCTTCTGCCACTATTTAAATCAAACTTTTGGATAGGTCAGCCTCTACTTTTCTTATGATCGAGTATATGCTTAAAATATTAGCTGATTTAACAGACTTATTTGTATAGTGGCTGAAGAGCCTTAACGGCTATCACCACCGATTGCAGGTGGCTGTAAAGGATTTCCCACTGCAGGATTCGAACCCATGACCTCGGTCATGAAGAGGGAGCACCTTACCTCGTGGGCTATCATGGCCCAATACTACCAACCTGAGGTCAAACTGGCTAGCATCCGTGATTGCCTTTCCTGTTTAAGTGCTTTTGCATGCTTGCCTCGCCAGGATGCCTTGCTGGTCATTACTGCTAGTTATTGCTTCTATTTCAGTGAGTTGTAATGCGCCTGAGTAGAGGTTGAGTTCTCTTTGGGTGCTTTACAAAAAAGCTTGTTATTTTATGCCGTTGGTGTTCTATTTTGGAGTCAGCCACCTGGAAGGGAAAGAAAACCTTTTTAGAACTCACTAACGCTATGGAATCCACATAATATATATATATATATATATATATATATATATATATATGTATCTACACATTAATAACCAAATACTTGGACTGCTAAATAGGCTGACCCACAGATATTAACACAGAGCTTATATATATATGCTTATTCGTTTCTCCATCTGTGATGCCAAAGAGTCTTGAAGATTTCATACACAGCCACTAAAATTAATCGGGTGCTATGTGTAAGTGTTTTCTTTAGCAAGCCCAAAGCATAGGCGGCTTTTGATCTGCATATGGTATGAAATAAATCATCTCACCCAATAGGGAAAAATATGACACACGACTGAGTCAGGAGGGCAGTCGAGGAAGTAAGTAGCGTAGGAGCAGCACATCTTAGGACACCTGAAAAGGAAGTGCCATTATCGGCTGAAGGAGAGTAGGTGTCATCACCCCACAAGAAATGTGAAAAGGATTTCAAAATCGAAGAACTGCAGAGTAAAAGCTTTTATCATCAACTGTCTTTATTAATAGGGCTCACTACGTAGGCTTCTTTTTGGCAAGTGGTCTTTTTCTTTTATCCGTGTGCAGTATTATTCTGATACTGTTCTGACCTAAAGTATCAGCTGATTCCTTTTGTCTTGGATGAGAAAGGATGCATATTAACTGGAAAGAATAGATAGCAGTTCATTAGTGAGAGCGATATGACAATGCAGCACCCAAAAGCACATTAAAGACGATTAACACGGTTAAAGCAAGTAGTTTGGCGAGCAGTTGAGTGCCTAGCTTTGCTTTAAATATTGTCAAGTCAGAGATGTCGTGCGGTCAGGCGATAGAGGGTCCATCCAGGCTTTATTTGCATAAGAGCCGAAAGAACGTTCTCAGAAGAATCTGTGATTGACTAGAGGCAAAAGCTGAACAATCAGTCAAACGACCAAGGTGAGGGCAGATGAGTAAATGGCTCAACTAGATTAACTGGAACAAGAGAATGAGGGTACCTAAAAGTAAATGTCAGGATTATGAATTGTTTTACTTTTTCCAGAGAATAAGTAGTACAAGTAAAGTAGTAAAGTAGCTACTTCGAAAACAGAGCCCGTCCGTGGGTTGCATTTGTGTTTTACCTCTCAAGAGAAATAGATCCAGTCACCATTACGCTAGTTCTTTTTATATCTTATAATAATTGTTTTATATTTGGTAGTCAAGCATCGCTTGGATGCTAATCCTGCTATTACTATCACTGCTTTCTAATGTGTCTGGGTGGCAATGTTTTAGAACTGCTCTTGAAGTTGGAAACAATGTTTGCTTATGTAGACTCACGATTCCACAAGGCGACTTCAAGCAAAGCATTTTCGCTACAACTATGACGCTGGGAAGTCGGGCACCTACATCAACTACCGCGAAGTGAGCTGTAGATTTGAATTACTACCTGGTCACTACGTGATCATCCCTTCCACATTCCATGAAGGAGACAGCGGATCATTTTTGATACGTGCTTTTTCGCACAAGCAATTCAAGCTTACTGGGTAAGCTGCAAGGTTGTGTTTTTTTAAAGCACTCTTTAGGTTCTTCACCTATTCCACGCTGTAGCCGTACCTAATTTTATTTGTAAATGACTGGTTATTTACAGTCGAAAGAATGGGACTCAAGCTGTATATGCTGCAAATTAACGTTACACCTTATGGGCTGTGGCAAGCTGAAACTGGTTAAAAAAATGTGACGATGCTTGACGATCCAGCTTTGAGGAAGTGTGATAGAAAAGTGCCAACAAAAATTTGAAGCCAACCTAATGTGGCCTTGTGTGAATAGCCTGAAATTTAGATACGAAGTAACACCGGCTATGAGCATGCGATGATTTTTTGTTCTGTTTCTTAGCCCAGGAGTAAGATTCTCGCACCTCGCGACCCAGGTCGTGGGTTCAAATCCTGCAGAAGGCAATCTTTTATGCCTACTGTAGATGCGGGGATACCCACTAAGGCTCTTCTGCCGCTATGTAATGAGGCTGTTGCATTATATGACCTATACTTTTTTAGTTTTGCCCAGGCTTATGGAAACTTATGCACCATACCAAGCTCTGCCCCAAAAAAGCACAGCTTTCCATGCCACTCGTCCCCGATTCGTACAGCGGCACGTACTAGTCGCCATCTGGTGCCTCGCAGTAGTACGGCTTTATTAGCAGACAAAGATTCGTTATGCCGACTCTGTGGCCCGATGATGGCACTGTTCGAGCACTCACGTCATTTCTGTCTTACGGAAAGTTCCAGGTTATTACAATGTATGGGCTGTGATAGCTCAGGAGGTAAGGTGCTCGCTCTTCCCGACCGAGGTCGTGGGTTTGAATCCTGCTGTTGGACGATCCTTTATTGCCAACTGCAAGAGGTAGTGATAGCCGATAAGGCTCTTCTGCTGCTATACAAATGAGGCTTAAATCAGCTGTTTTTTTTACGTGTCGCCCATTAATGGTCAGCGACAAGCGGCCACAAAAATAAAACCAGCGCCAACCGGAGCTTTGGATCAGAACATCCTGAATTCAGTAAGTAACCATTCAACTATTAAAAGGACCTCCGAACCGATTATTTGCCATTGAAGGGCTCCCAGCGATTACTATTTTGACTTACTGTTGGGTATTACTTATTTCTGGCTATTCAGGAACTAGAGTTACCTGCATTAGTGGAGCTTTTTTACCTATTACCTGCTTCGGCCACTAAGCCACCAACATGCATAGCCTATTTAAGTGAAATATAACTTCGAGTACAAGCGAATTCTATACATGCCCCATTCCTTTGTGTTCAGTATCAATGTCCCAATTTTTGCCTGCTTCGCTTTTAAAAAAATGTGTCCACGGGAATTTCCGACGAGCGGATTCAAATACGATCCCGTTTTCGTTCGGTTGTAGGCCGCTGCCCGATGCTGAGAATAAAGCCGCATGAGCTTCAAACCACGGGCAGTGGCTTGAGCTCGGGCACAATTATTCATTACGCGACATTCAACCAGCTTCTGAATTTCTCACGCTCTTCGCGGTGATCGGGTAGCCTTTTCCATGGAGCGACTCTTCAGTGTATTTTTTTCTACATGAGGCTGAGTTGACGTGCTAACATGGTTGCTGTACATTGCGGCTGTAGTGCATTAGTAGTGTTTTGACCAAAGTGTTCGATAATGATCTCGAGGCGTGCCTTATTTAGCTCTATGTAGCGTTTTTGAGCTCCAGCATGGCCCAGTCAGGGCCGACCAGTGTGCGGTCTAAGTGGCAGCAGCTTCTGCTCGTTACTGATCGGGGCGGTCGTCTAGTGAGAGCAATTCTTGGCAAAAAGGTTATGATGTGGGTGGGACGAGCCCACGTCGAAATTTGCTGTGAACTCAAGCAGCTCGGCACGTCAGCAGTGCAGCCGCAGCTCGTGAAGGTTTGTTTCTAGCTGAATGATGACGTCCTGGTTCATTGGTAAATCACTACTCGGCTGTGATGGCGAGCACCCGATAGACTCGCTTGCCAGCATGTGATATTAAACATAATAAAATGCATTTTTTATGAGCTGTAATAATCATAATTCTTCTCGACATGGTTAGCGTGCGTATTGTAGCGTATTTTTGCTAAATTAGTTGGCGGCCTATCATCCGATGCATCTGCTGTACTATCCACGATGCCATACAAGAATGGATGCTGACTTTTATATCGCCAAAACACCAATCTTTGTGCATCAGAGCGCTTCTCATGCATTAATGTATATTGAATTTTGACAGGAAAGTTAACTGGCTGTGCTTAGAAAATGCATTCTATCCCCAATCTCGTGCGTATGGTCAAATAATGTGCGTAAATAACTGATCCATATAGCATTGTCCATGATGAATACCCGTCAATCAACGAAAAAAGAAGCCCCAGCATATTTGATTCATGCCATTGACCAAAGCCCCATATTTCTGTAAATTATTCAACTGTAATGTTTAAATTAGCCGATTATAAATGCCGAGATATTATTCGCGGCTCCTGGAATTATAACGACTAGAAACCGCTTATGCCATAGTGTATGGCTTGGCGGCATAAAGAGCGAAAGTCAAGTTTAGTCAATTGAGTTGGGCCAAAGGACTCAAGCAAGGCAGTTCAGTTAAACTAAGGTATCGAGTGAAAGTTGTATGCTGTGGCTTGTGTTGGACACCTATAGTTCTCCGTATCTTTCAAATAGATTTCTCTACGCTATAGGTAAATAAAGAAAGGGTGAGCTGATTCAACAGCCTTATTTATACAGAAGCAGGAAAGCCTTAGCGCTTATGACTCTATTCGCAATTGTCAATAAAGGTTTGCCAGCTGCAGGACTCGAACCCACGAGCTGTGTCGTGAAAAGTAAGCACATTAACTTTATCCTGATATCCAGGGGCATATGGACTTGTCATCTTAAGATATGGGCGCCCTTTGTTGCTGCCGCGTTCTGCCGACAGCGGCATCCCTGCGAGTATTGGTGCTGGAAGTTGCTAGCCGAGCTTCAAGGCTCAGGCTTCACCAATATTTGTCGCACGAAAGCAAGGATTTGCACCATTATGAGCGCTCCATTCGTGGCCTAAGGTCATCAGTGCAGAAGCCACTGCAGTAATTTTATAACAATAAAACCAAACGATAGAATTTTGACCATGCACAAGCGCGCCAACGTACACATGAAAAAGCGAACACGAGAGCTCGAGCGCGTGCGTACTGTTGAATTCATCCAACAAGGCAGCTGCTCAAGGCTCTAGGAATAAAAAGTCCCACAAATGATCTATCACTGATCAGTGAAGCCGGGTAGATTAGACCTTGATGACGATGATAAGGTATATTAGGATCTTGATTAGGATATTGTTCTCTGTACTCGTTACTGAGAATAAGAACGACGAGCTGCTACTAGTGATGTTCGATAGGCTTGGGCAAGTATGAGTAGTATTAGTGATTCCACTAAGTAGAGAGTCGCAGTACAAAAGTCAGCTAGTCAATAGAGCTTGCTCCAGCTTCTCCTTTTCGGGAGCTCAGTCAAGAGAGTTATCCTAGCTGAGTGATGTTCTGTAATTTGCGTGCCGAAGCTTAGTCCCAGCCGATGACTAACATAACTCTTAAACCATATTAAAATTAGCAAGCATGCTAGTTAGGCGGAACAAATCTGATCGTCATATTATACTAAGTAAACCGAATCCTCTCGCTCTCAAAATAAGCTACCTCTTAAAAATAGATGGGTAGTAAGATAAGTAAATACGGTTTTAGGACGATTCATCCAGAAGAAGTTTCATCCACGGACGATTCATCCACGGGGGATTCATCTACGGACGATTCATCCACTGGCTGTTCGTGCTGACAAGAAACCCTAAACCCTGATTAAAATCATTTGCTTCATCCTTTTACCAATGTATTCATTCAGCAATTCATATTAACAACTTTAAAGTATTATTCTGGATGAATCGTCCGTAGATGAATCACCGTGGATGAAACGTCCTCTGGATGAATCGTCCGAGAGGAGCAGTTCGTGGATGAATCCCACCGTGGATGAATCTTCCGGACACTGTAAATACTAGATCGAACATTAATCCACTATATGCAAGTCTGTAGAGCAGCAGTATTTGTCCTAAAATAAAAAAGCCCACATAAAAAGATTGTCTTGAATCCTAAAGTTACGGTGATTTACCAATGGGGTCCGCATTTTTGAGTTTCATTGAATGTCCTCGAAATGATGAGCTCTCTGCAATTCATTGAGCTCAGAGAAGTAATGACTAATAGCTTACAAGGGGAACTCTGGTCTTGATTTTAGCTACGTCTTTTACCGAAGCAGCTATTTATTCTCTGCATGAATAAAGACATCCTCAGTAATAATATGGATGGAAATACCGTTGTCTTGCTCTTCATTGACGTATCGGTAGCATTGAATAAATTACTGAATGTTACCACTATGACTGTGGTGCCGACGACATTTCGCTTAAACAGCCATTCAAAACATCAGAGTTAAAACGTACCCACCACGTCTATCATACATTAGGTCATCTGGTCCACGCTGTCAGTCAACCTATCCAGAAAGATGGATATACAAATAAATTCACCACACGGAGACAGGAAACGAGTAGCGAAAATCGGGGTCTTATTGACAAATACAGCTGAGTATCGTCAGTGTTAAAGTGATGGCCGATTCCACGGGTCTGAATAATTCTCCCAGAGGTTGAGTATAAATGCAGAACAGCAAAGGATAATAATAATAATAAATTTTAATAATAATTCACTTGATAAAGCGCCCTCAGAGAACTTAATCTCTCTCTAGGCGTTTTACATTTGCTGCAAAGTGAAATGCAATTCAATGGTAAGTAAAATCATGCTTAAAAAACAAACAAAATGAATAATATGGTTAGGGGTGACATGCACAGGGTCAACATGCGAATGTGGTTAGTGGCAGCATGCACAGTGTCAGCACGCATAAGCACATCAAGGACGAATCGCAGGGACCCACTAAATGCTGTCCTAAATAGGTGTTTTTAGGTTCCTTTTAAATGTGGTCAGGTCGGGGGATGTTCTGACCCAGGTCGGGAGGGAGTTCCAGGCTTTGGGAGCATACGAACTAAATGCACGGTCTCCAAAGGATTTAAGGTTTGTACGAGGTATTTGTAGACTGTTGGATTCCGAAAAGCGGGTGGTACGATGCTTGGCCTGATGGGGTAGTATATCTGAAAGATAGGCTGGAGCCATAGAATGAAGGGACCTAAAAGTGAGCGACGAAACCTTGAATTCAATCCGTTGCTTGACTGGTAGCCAGTGCAGGTCGGCGAGAAGTGGAGTAATGTGGCAACTGTGACGCTCACGACGGACAAGTCTAGCTGCCGAGTTTTGCACCAGCTGCAATCGCCTGATCGCACATGCTGGTAGGCCAGTAAGCAGTGAGTTGCAGAAGTCGAGACGGGATGTCACGAATGCAGGGACCAACTTGGATGTGGTATCTTTATCTAAACAAGCCCTAATTTTAGCAATGTTATGAAGCTGAAAATAGGCGGATTTGACTGTGGAGCTGATATGGTCGTCTAACGAGAGGTCGCTTTGGAATATGACACCTAGATTTCGAGCTGATTCAACTGGAGATATGCTGGCAGAGCCAATTTTGAGCGTCAGCCTTTCCAATCTCGGAATCACACTGGGTTTGCCCATAACAAGTAAGTTAGTTGTATCATCGTTTAGTTTTAGAAAATTTGCTGCCATCCATGTGCGGATGTCATCAATGCATGCAGCTAGCGAGTTGAGAGAATTTGAGGTGCTCGAAGGCTGTGAGGGATCAAAGCAAAGGTATAACTGAAGGATCTAGGACGGACCCTTGTGGGACTCCACGGGTGACTGGCCTAGTGGATGAGACCTTACATCCGCACGACTCGGATTGAACAAGATTGGACCAATACAATTTGAAACACGCCTGTGCCTCACCCTACCAGACCAACCGTTGTTCTCAATTGTTAGAGTAGGATATCGCATTCAATAGTTTCCTGCCCCTTAATTTCTCAGACACTAGCTGCCATAGAGTTTTTTTTAGAAGTGTTTGTATGGCACTATCATCTCGGATAATATGACCCCTAAGAAGCCATTATTCGTTACCAGAGGCGTAGCCAGACATTTTTTTATTGATATAGCTGAACTTTCACCTTGTCAGGACTCGTCAATCGTAGCCTGCAGCGTCAGGCTTCTTCTAATGCAAGCAACCCAGTCTAGCACCACCTCTTTCGTTCGCCACATCCCATTATTTATTCAGGGCTTGGCGGAGCAAAAGCAGCGGCAGCCAATAGCAATTAAGCGATATAAAGGGACGGCTTATCTCCTGTTCTAAGCGAACCGGAGGGCACGGAGAGGCTGCTGAAGCTTAAGCTAAGCACGAAGGAGCTTGGCGGCTAGAGGTTTAGAGGTCAGGCTGTGAGTTTTTCAGTGTATCCTTCATTCAACCAAAAAAATCACCGTGGATCCTTAACAAAGCAAGCGCAGGGCTGAGTGTACAGGAATCAAACCTCAACCTATGATTGAATCATTTGGCATGTACAGCTCTATATAGATGGCAATTTTGAAGCTCCATCATAACAGAGTTGCAGTAGTCTGACCTAAAGAGAACGCAAGGATTCTTAGAGATCATTCCTAACCGTTGCAATAATTTTTCCTTAATCCCGTGAAGAAGGATTTATGGAGGTAAAAGGACTCTTCCTTCTTGCCTCCATCAAGGTAAGGGAAAGAGCAGAGGTGAGAAGATGGGAGAGAGCCCTGGTTTGACCCGTGTGTTAAGGTGCTCGCCTTTAACAACCAGAATCTAGGTGCTCTCCCTTTAAGACCGAGGTCGACGGCTCGAACCCTGCGGAAGCACCTGGGTAGATGGCGCTATACAAATAATATTTATGATAATAATAAGAATAATATATATATATGTATATATACATATACATATATATATATATATATATATATATATATATATATATATATATATATATATATGAATGCTACTTATATTTAGGAGGAGAGAGGAAGAGAAAGAGCAAGGAATAGAGGAAGGGAGAGAAGAAGTGAGAGAGGAAGTGCTAGAGGGAAGGAGGAGGAAGGGAGAGAGGAAGGAAGGAATGAATGAGTGAGCGAATGAGAGAGAGAGAGAGAGAGAGAGAGAGAGAGAGAGAGAGAGAGAGAGAGAGAGAGAGAGAGAGAGTGAGTGTGTGTGCGTGCGTGCTTGTGTGCGTGCGTGCGTGCGTGTGTGTAACGACTGACTGTGGACGAAGTCTATTGATTAACTGGTCAAAAGTAACACCGTCTTCGAAGGAGAAACTATCCACCAATTTGCAGATTAGTGTGTGCGCTAGTGTAGACGGAGCTACCGACATTTGTTACATCAAGCTGGGCGTGGCCCAGCCTAGAGGTCAGCCCCTGAAAGGCGAGGTCCGGGGGTCGGCCCCCGTGGGTTGAGGACCGGATCTCGGACCGCGTGGTAGCTCTCTTTCGGCGGGAGCTCTCGCCTGGTATAGACGTTTACTCCGGCGGTCTAAGCAGTTACGCAGCTAGCCGAACCTTTGACGGCCTACAATTGTACACCTCTGGAACGGGGCCTGTGCAATGGCGGGACTCCGGAAGCCGATTGAGCTACCGACACGTTTGTGCGCGCCTGCGCCGCTATCGCGCGGCCCTATAGTTTTGCTGTGTGTAGGATCCCCCTGTAGTATTGTCTAGTTCCCTTTTGTGTAGCGCGTGCGTCGTAACGTGTTACGTACCCGAACGAGCATCCTCGCGACGCTGCTGGCGGGAGCGCCGCGCATAGCGACCCAGACCGGGCTCCCGGGAGCGAGCCCTAGCGGGAATAAGCGAATACCCCATAAACTCGGCTACATGTGTATGCATTGAAACATGTATATATTGAAAGACAGACCGAACTTAATTGGTATTGGATTATTTTTTTGCCAAGCAGTATGGTCGTGGCTCGTGCGTTACGATAATTTTGTTGCTTTCCTGAACAGGTTATTTAGGTTCATCAGGAATAGTGCAAAATGCAAATCTATGTTTAGATTACCTAAAAAGAGATAAAGTGTTCCGAGTGTGCTGTATATACATTTTTTATTATTATTATTGGGAGGATAAATTGCCAATCGTATCAGAAGAGAGCAGATCTTGAACTAGAAGAACCGGTCTCGCGCGGGTGCTTGGAGTAACCCGTTGCTGAGTAATAACAGTTAACTTCTGGGAGTTGAATAGAGCAGATATTAATTCATAGGCGTGTGGATTGATTTCTGAGATATGGAAAATACTGACTACATTTATTTCGGCTGTCATCTGCATACCTGCATGCACGGAGGATGTGCCACCATCCGTTAGCTATGCTTATATGTCCTAGTTTTGCCGTCTTCAGTGTTGCGGCTTTGACGACTAGCACCCGCTAGTAATGTAGTTTACTATTTAAGCAATTTGTAGCCATTTCTCTTATGTGTCACATTTTTTGCTGGGAGTGTAATTGCTGAGAACTGGTTATCGACTCTTTGTGACCTTTTGCAGTCACACATTGCTTACGATTATGTTGGCGATGATATGACCGGAAACTTGTCCTTTAATCTTGGTTGGTATTAGGCCTGCACCAATCGTGGATTGGGTGCATGAAAGCTGAGTCAGCGGCTTGCTTAAAGAGGAGTGAGCTTGATCAGACTTAAGCGATTCGCAAAGTACTACTGCATTGAAGATGAACAGATTGTGGAACACTTCTGTTCACAAGTCAATCTTCTTTTCTAGGTATGTGACCACATTCTTTAGCGTATTACTCTTAAGATATTAGAGCCTCAAATCTATGTTGGTGCACTTTCGCAATCGCAAGTCCTAGAAGTAAGCTACATATCTGTTAACATTAAAATGTCGATTACGAGTTGTCGGCAAGCACTTGTCAGACATGATGCTTTGCGTAGGTAGAGTCAATCTCTCTGCTAGTTCTGCAAGAGATCTTCAAGCAGCTTTTTAAGCTATCGATCCCCAAGTCAATCTTGAGAGCCTGTTGTCTGACCTAAGAATTGCCGACACTATGGTAGCGTGGTTTAGATCCTCTCGGTAGGATATTACAGAGCATAGACCTCAACAGGCAAAGGTCATCAAGTAGCCTTTGAAGTACGAGGTAACCCAGGGATCTGTGCTTGGCCTACTTATTTCGCGATTTATACTCTCCCTCTGAAATGGCCAAGCACGATCTAGGCTTTTATTTTTACGCTGATGACCCACAGCCACACCCGGGCTTTGATCATTCCCCCTCCTTCCATCACGACAAGCTCTCTTAACTCGCCTGCATCATGTATTGCCGACATCGCATTTGGATGGCAGCAAACTTTCTCACACTGAATGAAGACAGAATTAACGTACTAATAGTGGGCAAACCTAGGAGTACTCACAATTTGGGCAGCCTAGCCATCCTAATTGGCTCTCTCAAGATATCTCCAGTAGCAGCTGCATGAAATATTGATGTCATCTTCCAAAATAACCCTTTTCACTAGATAACCACATCAGCTCCGAAGTCATTTCTGCCTATTCATCTATGTAACGTTGGCTATATTCGAGCTTTGTAAGAGAAGAACGTCCATGC
This sequence comes from Cristatella mucedo, assembly GCA_009760855.2. Lineage (NCBI taxonomy): Eukaryota > Metazoa > Bryozoa > Phylactolaemata > Cristatellidae > Cristatella > Cristatella mucedo. The sequence continues at coordinate 9,743,531 of WPIO01000007.1, forward strand.
GTTCCTGACATCGTGACTAGACTTTGACTTGCTACTTGTAGATTCGCTACTTGCACGACTCCTTGTCTGCGAAACACAGAAACACAACGCTTGCATTTAGTGCAAACCACTGCAGCCAGGCTTGTCTGTCGAGCACATCTCGACTTCCAAAATAACCATTTCTCACCAAACTCACTGGCTTCCCATCACGAAGCGTACCTACTTCAAGATTCTGTCATTTGCTTTTAGGTCCCCCCGTTCTGTATCTCTGATTTCTCAACTTAATTTACTTCCTAATCAGGTCTCCGGTCGCACCACAGCTCTTCTGACTCGAATCCTTTTTGGTCTCTTGCAACGCCGAGGTTGCGATATTGGTCTCCCGCTCCAGGCAAGGTTTTTCTGCTCACAGTCAAGCGGCTCTTAGCCATTATATATTTCAAAGACTTCTTCAGCAAGAAGATGTAATGCATCTATATCTGTAACTACACAAAGCAACGATGACTAATCGTGTGGTTTGGAAGAGCATTTTCTTTAGCAAACTAGAAGCCTAAGCGGCTTTTGAAACAAATGCGATAGCCAACGGACTTCATCTCATGAATCAGAGAGAGAGAAAGTGAGAAGCATAACTGAGTCTCGTGGGCAGTTGAGTAAGTGAGTAACTTTTCAAGTTGCAGCTCATGATGGCTGAACAAGACGTGACGCAGTCAGTAGAAGGGGAGAAGATGCCGTTGCCTAGTGTAAGCTAGTTTAGCCGTGTGGGACCAGAGCAGAAGCCTTTGTTGCATAATGTCTTTAAGCGTAGTAATACAACGGCTAATTTACGCCCCATAGAGAATCGAAGGGCACGAAGAGGCTGAAAGTAGTGCATCCGTTCAGTTAGGTATAAAGGAGCCAAGCCACGGCAGGCGTTGCCGGTTAAAACAAGACTTTAGCTGTTTATCTGATGATCGACGGGCGATTGCCATCGCTGCTCCTTCGGCTAAGGAGACTCATGGCTGAACCTCTGGGATTTTTGACCATCTAGCAGATATTCGGCACCAGCTGCACTGGCTTAATCGCTTACAGGGAGCCCAGACAAAACGAAACTGCAGCAGCAAAGCCTAGACCCATCCCGCATAAAAGCCCACCTGCAATGTCAGCAAGGTTTTTTAATCATGTTTCATACTTCAACACCATTAGAACAAACCTTACGATTTTATCAATTAAAGCTAGTAGAAGCTTGCTAGCTATTTTAGCAAATGTGTAAAAATCCGGCCAGCTTTGATTACGATACCACAACCAAATTGGGTCATGCATTTTTGACATCCCATCTATATATGTGTAACTCACTACTCGTACGTCTTCAGGCCGTTGCAGTCAGGCGCTTACAGTTGGTGCGAAACTGTAGCAAAAACTGGTCGGTCGTAAAAATCGCAACTGCCGAATTACACCACTTCAACTGACCTGGACTGGCCCCATCACAAAGCAGATCGAAGTTTACGGTTTTTTCACCAAATTTTAGGTCCCTTCATTCTCTTGCACCGGCCTACCTATCCGAACTACTTCCTTCTAAAGCTTCACGTCGCACTACTCGCTCTTCTGATGAAATTAGTGTAGCTATACCTATAAGCAACCTTTAGTCCATTAAAGACCATGCCTCCAGCTCTTATGATTACAAAGTCTGATACTCATTCCCGACTTACGGCAGGACATCTAGTGACTCGATGAAATTTAAAAGGAACCTATTCCTAATAGCATTTGCCCAGTCCGTGTGAATTTTCATATGTGGCAGGTGCTGTGCATGTTATCACTAACCAATTGACCTGCTCCCTTCCCAGCATATGTAAAGTGCCTCAAAAGAGATTTATTTCTTATAGAGTACGATAAAAATGCTTAAAAAAGCCCTAGTAATGTCTTCAAATAGCTTTCTATCTCGGGTGCTGGTCTAAGAGTAGCAAGGATGAACCAGCCAAGTTTTGCTTGATATGTCGATGGCATGTACACTGTACATCCCTAATAATTATTTCTGATAGTTAATCAAATTCAAAATAATACGTTTCTTATATGCAACATCTTTTTTGATTAGATAGACTTCCTTTGAAACGTTGGAAGGCTAATGCTAATCAACCAAGATATGTCTAACAACCGCAATTTAGTTAACTTAAATGGTCCATACGATGACAGTGGCATGATTAATGTTAATCGTACCCTTAGTTTTTGAAATGGCGATGTATTAGATCAGCCAGTTTGTGACTGCCTATATATTACGCATGGTTCATGAATGATAATGAATCGGCGATGTCGTGATTCATGGTTTGGCTGAATAAAAGCCCAAATCATGCAATAGGCAGTACGTTTCGCCAGAGACTTGGGCCAGGCAGCAGTTGTTTGCTTTAGACCACGAGTCAGACCAGGGGTCGAGCAGTGTTCTGGGCGCCGTAAAAGTGGGTTGTACGCTATAGTTGATGCTGGACACCACGGATTCTCCGTGGCTGCTAAACAGACTCCTCTCCAAATTATAGATTGGGACTTGTTAGCTTAATTTATGAACCCATCTTCTTTGCTCCCGTGTTGCGATCCCGTCGGCATTCTTGCGTGCAATGATGCTGCACGCACAAGTCGCTGGCCGCGATAAAAAAGGTTCGGGCATCGCTTGTATTTTCGCGAGTCGGCAGGGCTAGCACCGTTATGGACGCTGTAATTGCGGCCTAGGAGATTGGTGCAGAAGCTGCTAAATAGCCCACGAAACAGTAATCGCCTAGGCCTTAGCAGAATTGTTAATGTCTCTTTCGCAACTGGCAGAGTTCTATTTGGTTAACGGTTTGAACTAGTAGGGTGTTAGCCACGGCTGATAGAACAGTAACTGAAATTTCTTTTACTTCATTTTTATACTGCCCCAAGAAAACTTAATTTGTATCCAGGCGCTTTACATATGCCGAAGGACTTGAATCCACGACAAAATTAAATTAGATTAAATTTTCGAATCCACTACATTTTAATAACTTGCTAGGATTAGTGCAGTTAGTGCTAATTAAAACGGTTTCGCATACGATAAACCGTACGTTCGACGTAATTAATTGGCGATTTTTTGAGCCTGAATTGCAATTCACTAATGTTTTCCAGTTGGAGATTTAGACCAATGAGCTTGTACAGAGACCAAATTTCGGACTCAAGACGGGCTTCGAAGGCAAGCATGCCGTGTAGGCTTGCTTCGAAGCGGCAGCCATATGTGTCTATCCAATCCACCTACCTGAACCAGCAAAACTTAGCATTGCACTTGATTGCACTTGATAATTTTGCTATAGCTATGCAACACTTTCGGCAGCTCCATCGCTGTAAGCTGCGTAAAGTGCACAGCAGTACACCGAGAGTAAAGATTACTGACTGTGCGACCAATATTTGCCTTGACTCGCAAAATGCCCAGAGATGCACGCGAAGCTTCTGCACTCAGCCTGACGTGCAGCTCGGGGGCGGGGCAGCGCGGACAGCGGAGTCGCTATGCTTTTCTTTGGAGCTGCTATCAGTTTGCTCCGAGGACTGTGAGCTCGCGGCGGAGGAGCTCGCGACAGAACCGGCATTAGACTTTGTCGCTAGCGGGCCACCAGGCCCGGCGTCTGATCGGTTGCGCAGTGGCTGGGACCGCGGAGCCACGAGCGCTCTCAGCTTCCGCCATTTTGCGGAAGAGATGGCTGCCGCAGGGGCTGGTGGCATTCTGGGGCGTGCCATTAATTCCTCGCGACGGCCGCGGTCTCGCGGCGCTCTTCCCGCAGACCCTCGCGGAGAGGGTGCGTACGTCGGCTAAGTGCTCCAGGGTGCGGGCGGAGGGCGACCGGGGAGACGCTACACCGCACGTCTGCCGAACGTGTGACTGGCTCTCGCTGCTGCTGCCGTCGTCGCAGTCAGACTGCTCGCCCGTGTCTGCGAGCACCGCCCGAGCTCTGCCGGAGCGGAGCGTTCGAGATGGCTGGCGCCACTCTGAACGTGCACTTGCCCAACGGCGGATTCAACGTGG
>WPIO01000007.1:9750000-10057500 GCA_009760855.2 Cristatella mucedo
TCTATCTATCTATCTATCTATCTATCTATCTATCTATCTATCTATCTATATATATATATATATATAGATATATGTGTGTGTGTGTGTTCGTGTGTCTGTGCGCTGTCTGTCTGCATGCAGCTCGTGTGTGTGTGTGTGTGTGTGTGTGTGTGTGTCAGTCCCTATCTGTCGTTAATGTAATTTCTCTTTCCTCCCTTTCCTCACTTCTTCCCTATCTCCACCCCAGGGTACCACGGCCCATGCGCAGGCTAGCAGAACTGGGTATTAGGTTAGGTCAAGACGTTGTACATGCGTCTGTGCTGGGGGGACGGGAAGGTCAATGCTGAAAGCGTTGCAACTGTGTGATATGTCTTCCTGATCCCTCCACGCTGTCGTTGCAGGAGAACAGTGGGAACTTGCCTGCTATTAACCGTAATAATAAAATATATTTATAATACATATTTTGCCCCAAGAGAACTACACCTCTCTCTCTAGGCGCTCCAAGTCTGCTGGAAAGGATGCATGAGTCGATTGGTTAGCATTAGTATGCACAACGTCTGCATGCATAAGCAACCGAGGTCAATTTATACGGACCCAGAAAATGCTGTGAGGAGCATGCGGTCGATTTTTAGCTTTAAAAAAATGTCAAATCGGGATGTCGTAATGCCAGTAAGAAGTGAGCTATAGGTTTTGGGAACATACAAGATAAAGGTACGGTCTTGAAACGGTTTGAGGTTCGTTAGAGGCACAGCTGAACGACTCGATTCAGACGAGTGGACTGGCACGGTGCCTAGCCCGATTTGGAAGAAGTTCACAGGTTGACGGAAGTAAGAGAGTGAAGTGACCTTAAAGTAACGAAAGGTCACAAATGTACGGACCAACTTGGATGGGATATCTTGGAGCAGGCCCGAGTTTTTACTCGCTAAAAGTGGTCAGACTTGCATTTGAAGCTGCTGCCCTGGTTTGGCCCAGGGGTAATGACCAAGGTCGTGGGCTCCTAGCCCTGCGGCCTATGTTAAGCTCCCGGATAGAGATTAAGTTCTCGAAGGGCGCTATATGCAAACATTTATATTTATATCTACGATGTAGTCGTCTAGTGAGAGGTCTGTTTAAAACAGGACAGCTAGATTTCTTACTACCAGAGATTTGCTGGCGTTGGTCATTTTCGGGGTAGGTTTTGCAATTTCTGAGTAAGCACCCTGATGGAGCTAGTTGCAGTTGACTCAGTTGCCGTTGACTCATTTACGTTTGGGGGTTTTCCTGTGTGCATGCTCCTTTACTGGGTTAAGCCCCATGCAAGCCCTTCCTGACAAACCTGAATAGAATTCGTATGTATAGCCCCCTAAGAGAACATAATATATATTCGGGCACATCACATATGCCACGGGGCTTGAGCCCACGACCTCGGCCAGACCTTGCTTGGGCCGAGCACCTTAACCACTAGGCCTTTTCTCTAAACCGTTCTTGCCGTGTACTGCATGTAAGCCCGACTGGATTGCATCGTTGCTGTCACACCTATGTGTCTTAGCTGATTTAACAGCCTAATTTTATAGCAGCAGAAGAGCATTATCGGCTATCGCAACCGCTTGCAGGATTCGAACCCACGACCTCGAAAGTTAAGAGCGAGCACCTTACATCCTGGGCTATCACGGATGCTCCACCACTGTGTGCTTCATCTGGTAGCAGACTTTTCATCGGCTGTGGCCCATTGCTATCACCCTCCTCCCGGGTGTTTGCCTTTGATCAGCTACTATTTCTCAGGCTTCTTAGCCCCAGATGCTACACTCAGCTACGCTTGCACCTCAAATATAGTCAAGACATTTCTTCGACTGCTGACATTTCAGCCCAAGTCTAATTGCCCCATTTATGTAACCTAAATTTGTTACGCTTAAGTGATCATGGGCGCTTGGTGCACACACTTCACGACCTATGCCATAGGTTCGAGTCCGGTGGTAGGCAACTCCTTACTCCTGACTGAAAGGGGAAGTGATGGCAGCCAAGGCTCTCTCTTCTGCCTCTAATATGTAAATATGTAAACGAGGCTGACCTTTACTTTTTACTTTTATTTTACAGCTCGCCATAGCATTGGGTGATCCTAAAAAAAGTGTTCAGTATTCTGAATGTGTAGTAGAAGGACATTTTGGCCGCATCTACAACACGGACTTGTCTTGCCTGACCAGATGTCAACCTCACTTCTTTAAGCAAACGCGTGGCCACCGTGTATGGTTCTGTGAGCTTGCACCTACTCTTCATCCAGTAGCATTTGTGCTTGTGTGAGAGGCAGGGTTGAGCTCGTGCTGACGGAACTAGCAGCAGCTGCATGGTAGCGAGTGAACGTTCGAGGGCACTGCCTGACCGGCTGGCAGCAAGCATCCTTGAGCCGATGCCTCTGCTTGGGCTGCAGTTGCTGGAGCCGGCCCGAGCCTGCTGCAATGGGCTGTCCTCTCTTCTTTACGAGCATCGATCCCTCGCACCGAGAGGTTCGAGAGAGAGAGAGAGATTTGAGAGAGAGAGAGAGAGAGAGAGAGAGAGAGAGAGAGAGAGAGAGAGAGAGAGCGATTCGAGCTCTCGTGCTTGTGGCTTCTTCGGCTGCCGGGTGCTGCACGTGAGTTAATTCTGTGTGGGCCAAGCTTAGATTGACCTTAACCGGAGCCTTCTCTGGTGCTCACCCAGAACCGCTCATTAAAACGCAACACAGTGGGTGGTTGGCTGCAGCACCTTTGTTTTCTAATTAATCGGCAGCTTTCACTGGCCCTATGCAAATATTCGTCCTGTGGGTGTGGGCTCGTGATGGAGAATCAAGTCAGAACGAAAGAATCCCAGATGTCACGTGTGCACTTTTCGGAAGAGCACCTGGCCTTTGCCATGGATTGATTCCGTGGCTTTTGTAGTTGACAATGGGCAGGTAAGTCAAGGGTGAACTGTGGGGCAGTCTTGTCTAACAAAAGTTTAAGAAAAATTAAAGGAAAAACCCCTAATATATTGCTCTGCTAAGTAAGATGAGGTGGCCTGTGCAATATTTTGCTGATTGTGATTGAAAAAATTCTGTGACGAACGGTCTCCTGTCTAAATTTCGGGCAGTGGCGACTTTTGCTGTCGTTTTGCTACCAGACTGCTTCCTTTTTTTCTTGTCCATTACTTGTAGCATTTCTTGCTCGTGCTGTTAGTCTTAAGTTGGATACCCAGTGCACTCTTAAGTGCCATTCAGCTGCCAGCTACGACACTTGTGACCTTGACGGTGTCCTTAATGTCCGTAGCACCAACCTGCAAATAGACAAGAATAATAATAATAATAATAATAATACATTTGCTAAAGTACCCTCAGAGAACTCAATCTCTTTCTAAGCGCTTTACATTTTCTGCAAAGGGAAACAGGATTGAATGGTGAGTAATATCATGCTTGATAAACAACATGAATAACATGGTAAGGGGTGACATGCACAGGGTCAGCATGCAAGTGTGGTTAGTAGCAGCATGCACAGTGTCAGCACGCATAAGCACATGAAGGACAAATCGCAGGGACCCACTAAATGCTGTCCTAAATAGATATGTTTTTAAGTTCTTTTTAAATGTGGTCAAGTCAGGGGATGTTCTGACGCCAGTCGGGAGGGAGTTCCAGGCTTTGAGAGCATACGAACTAAATGCACGATCTCCACAGGCTTTGAGGTTTGTACGAGGTATTGGTAAACTCTTAGATTCCGAGAAGTGCGTGGTACGATGCTTGGCCTGGTGGGGCAATAGATCTGAGAGATAGACTGGAGCCAAAGAATGAAGGGACCTAACAGTGAGCAACAAAACTTTGAAGTCGATCCGTTGATTGACTGGTTGCCAGTGCAGGTCGGCGAGAAGTTGTGGGATGTGGTAACTGCGACGCTCACGACAGACAAGCCTAGCTGCAGAGTTTTGCACCTGCTGTAATCGCCTGATTGCACATGCCGGTAGACCCCAGCAAGCAGTGAGTTACATAAGTCAAGATGGTATGTCACAAATGCATGTACCAATTTAGACGTGGTATCCTTATCTGAACAAGCCCGAATTTAGCAATGTTATGTAGCTGAAAGTAGGCAGACTTGACTGTGGAGCTGATGTGGTCGTCTAACGAGAGGTCATTATGGAACAAAACACCTAGATTTCGAGCTGATTCAACAGGAGATATGCTGGCAGAGCCAGTTTTGAGCATCAGGTTTTCCAATTTCTGAGTCACACTGGGTTTGCCGAAGAAACTGGGATTGGTGTTGACAAACTGCATTAGCAGCTCAGAACCCGTCAGCCGGTGAGTTAGCTCGGCAATTGAAAGGAGGAGGCAATGAAGATGCTGCTCGAACCTCTAAACTTATAACCATGCCACATCTTTCATCGATACAAGCAGATTGTCGACCAAAGCATCGGTAGCATTCCGCATGCCACACTGCGGATGCCGTTCTGGTTGATGGTTCGTTCAAGTTGAGTGTGCTTATTATCTTGTGGGATCACCAGAAAATTAAGTAAACACATGCCCTTTAAGTAGTGGTTCTTTCTACTTGACTAAACATAGTCGTCATCTGAATGCATCTGCTGGAGCTGCATGGCGAGAGGGCATACATGCCCCCCAATGTTGTTCGAGGTTGTTGCCTTTCGTGCCTGCACCTCGTCCCGAAGTAATACGTGGTCGATATGTAGGGTTATTGATGGGATATATATATTCCATTATAAAATAAACAATTTGTTGCCTGTTGACATCAGCATATTCTCTCAGTAACCACGGACCAAACGAAAGGGCCATGCTTATTGAATATGTATACTAGTTATGCCCATGCCTAGGTGTGTGGACGTGCCGATGAAACTTTTATATTTGGTATTCTCGGTGAGCAAATGGAATGACCACTCAGGCTGTTAGTGTGCTGTTGAAAACTCCCCAGTGCTCGCCTAGTCAAAAGTGGCATTGTGGAGTCACAGATGATGTAATGCGCACTTGTGTAAGCATGCATATGTTCGCACAACTCACGACACACACACACGAACCCAATGTGCCAGCTAGCACAGTGGGCCAAGGCATGACTGCTGGTACTTCTTGGGTGCTATCAGAATAGCGCTCGGATGATGTAAGTGCTTTCTTGGACATTCTTCGTGGGCCACCCACATGGGCTACCCACATACCGGACACGGCCTGTCATCGTTGGCATCCCTGGAAGCCCTTGCGCTGCACAGCTGGCCCCGCTCTTTTCGCTGTGCAAGGTCTCGGCCCTCGGTCTATGTCAGGGCTGCACACAGGGTTTCGCTCTAAAGATTTGCAGTAGCAGCAGCAGCAGTATTATCGGTGGCAGTGGCAGCAACGGTAGTAGTGGCAGCATCGGCTGCATGAGTAGCAGCCAGTTGGTGCTGTCAAGCCCGGTGTTAGTGTACCCTGCTCAGACAGATTTCGCCTAGTCCGATTCAGTTTTTTTTAGTATACCCTGCTCAGACATAGTTTGCCTAGTCCGATTCAGTTTACCCTATTTTATTTCAGTTTACCCTATTTTATAAGTCCTTATTTATCTATCGCATCAACCAATCTTGCTAGTTGAGCAGCTCACACGTGCACACGCAGACATACATGCATGCACACCGACACACAAAACATGCACATGCTCGACGTGTGCGAGCATGCACACACCTCGACGGATTAGTTTGCTGTCACATGAGCACACTGCCGCCCATCACCGTGGTCTGATGTGAACGGTTTTGTTGCTGCAGATACGAACTGAAGATTCGATACTTGCCGAAGAACTTTTCCTTGATGTACATCCAAGATAAAGTCTCGTTTTTCTACTTGTTCGACCAGGTATGTGATTTAGCACAGCACCACTTGCAGCTGGCTGCAACAGGATTGTTAGTGCAGGGCCGTGTGATGCTTTAAATAACTTAAGTCCATTGTCCTCTGTTTGGGGGAAGGTTTCATGAAAGAGGCAACATGAGTATCTGCAATTCAGCAGGCTACCTTCAATTGACCATTGTGTGCCCGGTAGCTGTGGCCTGGTGGCACACACATCGGCTGCTGGGAATAGACCAGCAGTGGTCGCTAGCCTCTGAATAGATCCGGTGAATCTACTTCCTGTGCCTTCTAGTCTGCAGCTGCTGGCTGCCACTCACAATCGGGCTTGTGTTACACATGTGTGCAATTTGCATTTGCTTCTGGACTGGAGGCTAAAGGATATGTGCTGTGCTAATGAAAGCAGGAGAAACTGTCACTCTCACTGTTCAAGGTCTTGCTCGTAGTAAAGCTGTGTCCATGCTCATTCGCCTTGCTATCTAAGCTGATCGTGTGCAGCAAGTGTCCCGATGGCTCATTTTGGTTAGCTTATCTTCTTGTTTTCCTCTTCTAGAGGGCTCTTGCACCACTGACCCTCTGGGCTTCGAATCTAGCAGAAGCTAATGCAAGCACTCGCAAGGGTGACAGCTGAAGCATTCTAGCACGAACACACCTCCAAGTTTTTGTGCCGCTGCCTCCTCGACGTTATGCCCACCTCCTATCCTATCCCCCCTCACGCGAGGCTTATTTTCTATCTTTGGCTCGAATGTCAGGCTTATAAGCAGACACCCCTCGTAACTGTTCTGCATTGTCGTAATGACACATCTTTAGCACTCGATCTGGTTTGGGCTGGTTGGGATCAGTTTGGTAGCTCTCTCCGGCTGCATGGGTAAAGGCTGTAGGGGCAAAGTGTTGCCACTACAGTTCTTACTCGGCGCTGTGAAAAGCAAAGCGAGGCCTACAGCCGCGGCCGCTACTGACCTTGATGATGTGACTTAAAAACAACTTAAAAAACAGCTTAAAAACTTAAAAGAACTTAAAACACACTTCTTAAAAACACACCTATTTAGGACAGCATTTAGTGGGTCCCTGTGATTCGTCCTTCATGTGCTTATGCATGCTGACACTGTGCATGCTGCTACTAACCACATTTGCATGCTGACCCTGTGCATGTCACCCGTAACCATATTATTCATGTTGTTTGTTTATCAAGCATGATATTACTCACCATTCAATTGCATTTCCCTTTGCAGCAAATGTAAAGCGCCTAGAAAGAGATTGAGTTCTCTGAGGGCACTTTATCAAGTGCATTATTATTATTATTATTATTGTTATTATTATGTGTACTCTTGGCAGCAGAAGCTTTTGCTCTGCAGGTGCTAGACTGTGGAACTCACTTGCACAATTCATGCGAGACGACGTCTTCTCTCTCTCCTGCTGCCGACTCGGGCACATCTTGGTAGCGTCGTGCGCCGCTGCTTCCATGCTGCTCCCTCCTTCGGCTGAGGCTCCTTACCACTCTAGTTTTGTGAGAGGAAGCCTATTGGCTACCACACCCATATGGAAAAGCTGCTGCTTAGGCTGCAGCTTGAGTGCGCTAGCTATAGAAAACTCCAGCCTAACGGCCGCTTTGTCCTCGTGGTATTGTGGAGTTGCAGACCGAGGTACGTGCGTTTGGGGAGTGGAAGGGGAGTGGAGGCTAATGCAACGCACAGTGTCAAGGTAGCGGCAACACTTAGCGAGTGCTCGTGCAGCAGAGACGGTTCTGCGGGTCTTCTCCTGCCTGCCTGTCTGGCGGTCCTATATTCGACCGTGTGTCGCCCATGGCCAGCCGCGAGACGGGTCGCTAGAGTAAGCATAGCTAGTCTCTCTGTTGTGGCGCCAGCCCTTGAGCTCTCCCCCCCCCCCCGAGGCGCACGCCCTAGCATGCCTGGGCACGCCCGAGCAGCCCCCTCCTCCCCCCTCTCTGCTCGGCTGTGAGCAGCCCGAGCAGCTCCATCGGAGGCTCAGGAGTAGAGCGCCAGCGCCAGCTCGCACGGGACACTGGGCAGCACGGCCGCCGAGCAGTCAGTGCTACCCAGGGTCCTGGTGATGAGCCATCGCTATTTCGATGCCGGCGATTCGTTTTGCTATCGGTGTGACTACCGGGTGCAATGGTCCCTTTTTTTTTTATCTGCAAACAGCTTGGATTTGACGTCTTCAACAGCACGTCGACTAACGGTTTTCTAAGAAGTGGCTGCAGGTCAACTGATTGACTGATCGAGATGCTAGCATTCATGCGTGGTTACCTGCTCTTTTTGTTGTTGTTGCCGCCATTGTTGGTCTGCACTCGAAGCAGCACTAGGTGTGCTGAGTCGTCATTTCACACTGCTTCGTTCTTTCATCTTGTGCAATTTGGGCACGCTGGGGTTTGTGAGCGTGAGCGGTGTGCACGGTGCTTAGTTGTCTGCTATGGGGATTGGTCAGGCTGCCTGCCGCCTCTATGCACAGCAGCAGCAGCAGCAGTCTCCGAGGCAGGGCCTTTGAAGTCGGTCCTCTCCGCCTGTTTTGCCCGCAGGTCCGCAACGACTACATGAAATACACCGCGGAGCGCATCGACTACGACACGGCCGTCATCCTGGGCTGCTTGCACATGCGCTGGTTCTTCAAGCACATGGCGCCCGAGGCGCTACTGAAGAAGTCCAACATGGAGTACATCGAGAAAGAGATCGGCCTGCGGCGCTTCATGCCACGTCACGTGGTCGAGGCCAACAAGCCCAAGCAGCTGCGCAAGTCGATACACGCCCACTTCAAGGAGTTCGCCCGCCTGAGCGAGGAGGAGTGCATCGGCCGCTTCTACGCCGTCCTGCAGACGGCAGACACCTTTCACCGCGAGACGTTCCGCTGCGCGCTCGGCGGCGGCTGGAGTGTACCGGTCGACCTCGTGATCGGCCCCGACTGTGGCATCAGCTACTGTGCAGCGTCGTCGCCTGCCGCTGCTACCGTCTTGGGTGGCAGCGGCTCGGCGTCGGCGGCCGGCACCACTCTGCTTACCGACTTCTCGCAGGTACAGCAGCTGACCACGAACGCCGACACCGGCAAGCCGGTGCCGGAAGCTGGCGCCAAGGGCACGGTGCTGGTGAAGATCGCCGGCGCGCTGGAGCCGCTCCTACTCAGCTGCTCGTCGCCATCGGTTGCCGACGACATTGCCAACCTGATCGACGGCTACTGTCGCCAGGTGCTGAAAGTCGAGGCGTCGCTGTGGCGGCGGGGCGCTTCTAGCGCCCCTGCTGGCACTACCGCTGCCGCCGTCTCCGATGCCGGCTGGCACGGCGCCCGCCCGAGAGCCGGGCTGCCGAGCATCGGCAGCCATGGCAATGGCGGCCCGCCCCCGGCTCAGTGGCGAGGGCGGATGGACTACGCCGAGATCGTCGGGCACGAGGACGCGGCCGGTGATCTTAGCGCCGGCGACCCGGAGGGCGACTACTCGATCGCTGAGTGCCGTGATTACGAGATAAATCGTGAGTGCGTCGCACTGGGCGACATCCTGGGCGAGGGCCAGTTCGGCGACGTGCACCGCGGCTTGTTCGCCGACGGCAGCGGCGACCGGTTGGCCGTGGCTGTCAAGACGTGCAAGGCCGACACGGAGGAGTCGACGACGGAGAAGTTTCTGGAGGAGGCGTACATAATGCAGCAATTCGACCATCCACACATCGTGCGCCTCATCGGCATCTGCTCGGCTCGCCCCGTATGGATCGTCATGGAGCTGGCGCGGTACGGCGAGCTGCGTGCCTACCTGCAGGGCAACCAGCACAAGCTCGATCTCTGCACTCTTGCCCTCTACGCCTACCAGCTGAGCATGGCGCTCTCGTATCTGGAGAGCAAGAAGTTCGTGCACCGTGACATCGCCGCACGCAACGTTCTTGTCGCCGACCAGGACTGTGTAAAGCTCAGCGACTTTGGCCTCTCGCGCTGGGTCGAGGACCAGAGCTACTACAAAGGTATTAGCCCTGCTCGTGCGCACTCTCAGATCGGCCAGAAAGAGAGGGAGAGAGAGGGGGACAGAGAGACAAAGAGAGAGAGAGAGAGACAGAGAGAGAGAGAGACACACACACACACACACACACACACACACACACACACACACACACACACACACACACACACACACACACACACACACACACACACACACAGAGAGACAGACACACAGACACACACACACACAGAGACAGAGACAGAGACAGAGAGAGAGAGAGAGAGAGAGAGAGAGAGAGAGAGAGAGAGAGAGAGAGAGAGAGAGAGAGAGAGAGAGAGAGAGAGAGAGAGAGAGCAAAAGAGAGAGAGAGAGACAGACAGACAGGCAGAGAGACTCACCGGGCACGCCGTGCGTGTAGCACGTTCCCCGGTCCTTTCGGAGGTGCTTGGGCGTCCGAGTGCAGCTGCAGGTGCTCGCAGGTACGAGACATGGAGCCTCCTTCCGCACGGCCGGGTTTCGTGCCTCGAATTTTTTCCTGATTCTACTTTTCGCTCTAGTGTTATTTGCCGTTTTTCTACTGCTGTCATAATGTAATATAAAGTATCTCCATGTGTAACTCCACAACGGCACAAGACTAAGACGGTTAAGCCTAGGGTTTTCGTTAGCGTATTGAAGGTTTAAGGGGCTTTCGATATGAATACGGTAACCAGAAGACTTCATCTCATGCAGCAAAGAGAAAGTGAGAAACAGCTGAATCAGTAAGGCAGTCAAGGTAGTGAGTAACATGGCAGTAGCGGCCTATAACTGCTGGAAAGGATGCACCACAATCGGCAGTTAAAGAGAAGATGTCGTTGCATAAGCATTGTGCAAGTGATTTCCTTTAGTCAAGGACCTACAGAGCAAAAGCTTCTGTTGCTAATGATTTTTAAGCAATTGAACAGAAAAGCTAATTTATCCTCAGAGGTCCTGATAGCACAGCGAGGCTGAAACTGATGGAGCAGTTCAGCTAGAGGTATGAAGGAGCCAAGCATTGGTGGGCCTTGTGGGTCAGTGTAAGAATTTTGCTGCATGTCTGCTGATTGACCGGAGGCTATCAAAGCTCTTTCATCCGAGGCAAAGCCCCAAAGATTTTTTTTGTCCAAGGTTGCAACTGCATTGTTCGCCAGCTGCAGAGGAATAATGGCTTTTTTTATTTTGCAGCCAGAAGTAAATTGTAGTAGCCCAGCAAAGACAGAACCAGGGAGCTAGTAAGACCGCGATAGACGGTCCCCAATATTAGACTGGGATCGAGCATGATGGCCAGCAGTAAACGCATTCTTCTGAAAGAAACTTTTAAATGCCAAGCTGTTACCAAAAAGGACAGCTATATTTTGAGCACACGGTAATGGTCGCACGACGCCCGATTAAAATTTGCAGAATTCCATATTCTTTGTGGTGACCACTTATTTACGGGCCATTAGTTCATAGGGAACTAAAAGGGTGAACATTCTGCTCGTTTTGCAAACCTGTGCTGTCTTTGCTGCAGCAATTAAGTCTCAGCTACGGATGCACTTCTTCCGGTCAGCTTTCCCTTTGCACTTGTGAATCCTGTGAGCTTGTCTTTTTTGTTCCTGTGAGTTTCGCACGCTCTAACCGATGCATCATTTCGTGCATGCTCAAACTAGGCGTCCTTAAAAGGTAGCTCTGAATGTCTTCTTGTGTTTGTCGCTCACTTTTAGGTCACTCCATTCTTTGGCCCCAGCCTATCTCTCAGATCTACTCCCTCACCAGGCCAGGCATCGTACCACCTGATTTTCGGAATCCAGCAATTTACCAATACCTCGTACAAACCTCAAATCCTTTGGAGACCGTGCATTAGTTCGTATGCTCCCAAAGCCTGAAACTCCCTCCCGACTTGCGTCAGAACGTCCCCTGACTTGACCACATTTAAAAAGAACTTAAAAACACACCTATTTTGGATAGCATTTAGTGGGTCCCTGTGATTCGTCTTTCATGTGCTTATGGTTGCTGACACTGTGCATGCTGCTACTAACCACATTTGCATACTGACCCTGTGCATGTCACCCATAACTATGTTATTCATGTTGTTTATCAAGCATGATATTACTCACCATTCAATCGTGTTTCCCTTTGCAGCAAATGTACAGCGCCTAGAAAGAGATTAAGTTTCTAAGAGATATGTTTATTTTCCAAGACGATCCATAGCCAACATTTTTCAGCGATCGTTCCTCTGACCTTGACTGGAAATTACCTATTTTTTGGGACCTCACCTGTGGGCCAGTCACCACTTTCTTATGTAATCATTCTCTCCGCAATAGAGAGTGACCTCTGGCTACTCCAAGTGTGGTGTGGACTTTTACCTGACTTCTTCATGATACCTCCGGGTATTCCTCTGCTATCTGCGCTGTGACTGCTAATGAGCTGTTCTCGGATATTCTACTCAAAACAAGACCTGCTTAGCATAAACTGCAATGTCACCATTAGTCAATACCTACCGGCGGGCCTTCTTCCGAGGGTCAGTAAGAACCTCCTTGCATTCTGGTTTCGCCCTATCAACCGCTCGACTATTAAACCTACGACCCTTAAGTTTAAAACGCTGATTAGCAGTCGTTGTGGTAATCGCTCACTCGCCAGTCGACCGTTACTAAGGTCTCATTTAAATTCGTAGGTGAAGCCTCTGCTGGGCCAGCTACATGAAAGCCGCCTAGCATGCAAGTCGCTTAGTCTGCATCATGCAATTGTTGGACAGCTCTTAAATTCTGCCTGCTAAATGTCCACTCGCTAAAAACCAAGGAGTTAAGTATCAGCAATCAGGCTGTCCATGAGAAGCTAGATGCATTTCTGCTTACCGAACCGTGGATTACAGCCTGCTTAGGTAGCTGAATATCTGAGACTGCACCACTCGGGCTCTCATTCTTTCAGTCCATGCGATCTGATAAGGTTGGTGGCAGGGTTGCAATTGTTGTTCGTGAATCGTTAAGCTATACGATCTGCAGTTTTTCGTATGGGGCATCGTTTGAATCAGTTCCTCACCAAGACTGTGCCTCACTGTTGTGATATACCGAACTTCTACTGGCTTTTCTAAGCTTGTTTATAGAAAAGATTTTGGAGTTCCTCGCTAAATTATTTGTGTGACAGGCTGTTACTGATTAGCCAACACGTTAATCATACCAATCACATCGGTGGCCATATGCTGGATCTCGTAATCACTAAATATCTGCTCCACTGACCGTGTGGTGTGCCGGCTGACCCTCTCGGATAATTTTCCGGTCTTGTTTACTGTTTCTGCTCTGTTGTATGTACAGGGTAATGTCGAGTTTGTCCAGCGACTCAACTTAAAAAAAAAGCAGTGATACAGAGAAATGTCTTTTTCTATCTGGTAAGGTTGGTCCTTTGGATCTGTCCCAGACTCGACCGACAGCCTCGATACCCCCACTGATGCAGCGAACATGAACCTTAGTAGTGCCCTTGACGAGCATGCTCTCGTACGTTCTGTACGTATCTGTAGTCGTGAAGATTCCTGTCAATTTACCAAAAGCAACTTCGAAAGATGCGCCGTGTTAAGCGCAGACTTGAACACCGCTTTAAGAAGTCTGGCTGTGATGAGGATCTTGCCAATTTTAAAGACTTTCTCCGAGTCTACACCCGGAAGCTTAGAAAAGCTGGTGCTTTTTTCATTTGAAACCTGAAGTCCTGCCAGTCAGACAAAAACAGATTTATAAGATGGTAAACAATTTGCTGGCCAATTCTGAGAGATCTCACTCCCCAAATATTAACGGCTCGGCCCATAAGTTTTCAGCCTTCACTGAAAACATTAGTCACATTCGTGCCTCCACAAAGCTCCGACCGACTGAAGCGATTGCTGAGCAGCAACGTGTGACATCCCTTAGGAGATTTTCCTAGGTTTTTGCATGCGATGTGGCTACCTTAATAAAGTCTAGTAAAGATAGCTCGTTTCGTGAAGACCCTATGCCATAACCTCAGTTGTCTTTACTGGCAGACAAACGTGGCCCAGCCGTGACTGGGATTTTTTGTGCTTCTCTGGAAAACAGGGCTGTTATAATAATATTAATAATAATAATACGCTTGATAAAGCGCCCTCAGAAAACTCAATCTCTTTCTAGGCGCTTTACAATTGCTGCAAAGGAAACACGATCGAATGATGAGTGGTATCATGCTTGATAAACAACATGAATAACATAATTAGGGGTGACATGCACAGTGTCAGCATGCAAGTGTAGTTAGTGGCAGCATGCTCAGTGTTAGCATGCATAAGCACATGAAGGACGAAGCACAGGGACCCACTAAAAGCTGTCATGAATAGATCTGTTTTTAATCTCTTTTTAAATGTGGTCAAGTCAGGGGACGTTGTGCCGCAAGTCGGGAGTGAGTTCCAGGCTTTGGGAGCATACGAACTAAATGCACGGTCTCCAAAGGATTTGAGGTTTGTACGAGGTAGTGGTAAACTGTTGGATTCCGAAAAGCGGGTGGTACAATACTTAGCGTGGTGGAGGAGTATATCTGATAGATAGGCTGGAGCCAAAGGATGAAGGGACCTAACAGTGAGTGACAAAACCTTGCTGATCCGTTGCTTGACTGGTTGCCAGTGCAGGTCGGCGAGAAGTGGTGTGATGTGGCAACTTGACTCACGACAGGCAAGCCTGCTGCAAGTTTTGCACCAGCTGTAAGTGCCTGATTGCACGTGCCGGTAGGCCAGCAAGCAGTGTTATAGAGGTCAAGACGGGATGTTACAAATGCACGTACCAACTTAGACGTGGTATCCTTATCTAAACAAGCCCGATTTTTAGCAATTATATGTAGCTGAAAATAGGCAGACTTGATTGTGGAGCTGATGTGGTCGTCTAGCGAGAGGTCACTTTGGTACATGACACCTAGATTTCGAGCTGATTCAACAGGATATATGCTGGCAGAGCTAATTTTGAGCGTCAGCCTTTCCAATTTCTGAATCACACTAGATTTGGCCATAACTAATGACTTAGTTTTATCATCGTTTAGTTTAAGAAAATTTGCTGCCGTCCATGTGCGGATGTCATCGATACATGCAGCAAATGAATTGAGAGAATTTGAGGTGCTCGAAGGCTGGGAGGGATCAAAGCAAAGGTACAACTGAGTGTCATCCGCATAGAAGTGAAAGCCTAGATTGTGCTTGGCAATCACATCAGCAAGAGGGAGAATATAAACCGTGAAAAAGAACCGGACCTAGCCCGGAGCCCTGAGGTACTCCATATTTCAGGGGTACCTCGGATGATCTTTGTCCATTCACGTCAATACTCTGGAGTCTGCCACTGAGATAGGACCTGAACCATTGCAGAGCAGTGCCAGTGATTCCCAGGCGAGATGAGAGGTGCTCTAGAAGAACTAGGTGATCGATAGTATCAAAAGCTGCCGAAAGATCAAGCAAAACAAGCAGAGACACTCTACCCCTGTCTGCATTCCTAAGTAGGTCGTTGTATACCCTAAGCAATGCTGATTCTGTGGAGTGATTAGCTCTAATGTCAGACCGGAACTTACTTACAGGTTGGAAGTTTAAATATATGAGTTGAGCTGGTCTGCCATGACTGTACCCTTGCTCCTCAAATCGACCATCGTTAGACTGGTACTTAAAAAGCCTGGATTAGATCCAGAGGTCCCAGCAAACTATCGCCCAGTCTTTCTTCCTTTTGTCATAATATTTTTGAAATAATTGTCGCTAAGGAGCTTGTAGCAAACACTGAAAAAAGTATGAATTGTCAGAAAAGTTTCTGCTGGGATTTCAGTTGCAGGACTTCACTGAAACTGCTCTCCACGTAACCAATGAGATACTATGCAGCAACGATGGCAGCAATTTCACTGCCGTAGCACTGCTGCATAGTATCTATATATAGTATCTATCTGCTGCCTTCGACACTATGGATCACAATATCCTACTTAATCAAGTCAGAGCAGCGATCGGTCTGGCACTAGCTTGGTTCAAATCGTACTTGTCCGGTCGTGTTCAATCCGTGTCATGTGAGGGGTCAGATATCCATCCACTAGACCAGTCACCTATGGAGTCCCACAACTGCTATGCAACAATATCGACAGGCGGCTGAGACCGGGTCTTCAGCCAACACCAGTAGCCGACCTGTTAGTCAAACTCAGGGTCTTAAGAATCTGCTACAGCAGAGGCTGGCAGCCTCTATTCCTGGCCAGACAAGAGAGGTCATACATATTCGTAGTGGGATGACGTCACACTAAATGCAACACATGCCAACAGCATATGTTTATTTTTGGGTTGTTAATAAATGTTTTACTATGTTTAGCTTAACTTTGGTATGCATTTCGTCGTAGAAAACTCTTAGTACCCAAACGAATTTAAAGTCACAGAAGTGGGAGCCATATTTTTAGGATTTTTTGTGCCTGAGTATAGTCTCTGTGGAGTTACAAACGGAGATACATAACACAACACGATCGCGGCAGCTTTCTGCGATCGGTACAACTTTTTTAATTAGCCGGCCTCTGCGATAGGAACCATTTGAGGACCAAGGCACTAGTTGACCGGTGGCAGACCGTCATGTCAGTTCTTAGTGATAGCAAACAACCCCTGAGGGGTTCCAGTTGTCTCGTATGGCCGTGTCGTTGAGCTTGCCGTGTGTGCTTGCCTTTGCAGTGGCTTGTTTATTTCAGCCATTACTCACTGGCGCGTTGTCCTCTGGGAACCGTTGTCCTCTGGGAGCCGCAGCGTCTGCCTTCAGATTTCGTGCCGTGGTTTGATACGGTATTCGCACCTTGGTGCAGCCAACAGCTGATAGTGTATACTGTAATAGCCGCGTCCGTGCCACCTAGCAGCCGAGCCGTGATGGGGCGAGATTGTTAGCCAAGGGTAATTACTTTTGCTCGCTGTCCGGGGGGGGGGGCTTTCTGACGTCTTTCGCATTTAACTAGCCGGGAGATCTTTTTTTTGTTGCAGCAACAAAAGGTAAATTGCCCATCAAGTGGATGGCACCGGAGTCAATTAACTTTCGCCGGTTCACTTCGGCTAGTGACGTTTGGATGTTCGGTGTCTGCATCTGGGAGATCCTCATGTATGGAATCAAACCATTCCAAGGCGTCAAGAACAATGATGTGATTGGGAAAATTGAAAATGGAGAGCGATTGGCATTGCCACCACATTGTCCACCTAGTCTATACACACTGATGTGCAACATGTGGGCGTACGAGCCGTCTCAGCGGCCCAATTTCTCATCAGTGAGAAGTCGCCTGGCGTAAGTGCAAAGCGCTTGCTTGCGGTTGCAGTCCTGAATAGCTGCATTGCAGTCCTGAATAGCTGCATTGTTTCCTCAGTCCATTTCCTTGTAACATAATCAGTTACCGATCTGTAATAGCCTGACAAGTGTTGGTAGAGCTTATTGATGAGGCCCACCGATGACCATGCGCTTTTCAGATACCGTCGTGATCGATTCAGTCTTGTCAACCCTCATTGTGCCCAGGAGGCCACAATGTACTATTTTCCTTTTCCATCAGTCTTGCCGATGGCAATGCTACAGCTTCTCGCCTTGGCAAAGATGGCCATATTGACTGAGAAGGCAGCAGGCTACTCTACCGGCATATATATCATGTAGCTTGGTTTCACCTCAGTTCTGCAATGTACAAGCACCACACCGCTTGCTTTTCTCAAGACCCGTTGTTGCATATTCTTGCTTTCACATGGTCTGGGGATAAAGAGCAAATCGGTACCAATCAGGGTAATTGGTCGGCTAATGCACGTTATAAGAATATTTTTAATAATACACTAGTATGACATATCCCAACACGAATGTTGGCAGTGCACCCTCTTTCTCCCTACATGCAGAGGTGATACAAGGAATGTCAGTGCCCCAAACACACAATCTCAAGATTTCATACGAGTTCTAATCGCTCGTGTAGGTTCACGGTTCGTCCAAGATTGTCGTAACAAAAGACCTGCTGTTGTCGAGATAGTAACTTAGCTTAGAAAAAGTCTTAGCTGATTTAACTGCCTCATCTATATAGCAGCAGAAGGGCCTTGTCGGCTATCACCAACGCTTGCAGTTGGCAATACAGAACCGCCCAACTGCCACATTCTAACCTGCGACCTCGGTCGTGAAGAGTGGGCACCTTACCTCCTGGTCTATCACGTCCCAGCTTACTTCTGCACATCAGTGGTAGTAGATGACCATTGGTTGCTATAGTAGCTCCCACTTTATGGGCATGGAGAAGGTAGTCGATTGTTTACTTGTATAATCGTCCCACAGCAGATCTGGTGACGTTTTGCAGCTCCATGTAACACCGATTCCCTTGCCGCTATCATTTAAATGCTTGCTCTGTGCTAAGGTGGTTGGTGTCGGTGGCTGCATCTTGCCTTCCTGCATTGGTAGGAATATCCTCGAGGAAGAGAAGAAACTGGCACAAGAGCAGATGATGTGCGACAACAGACGAGTCGTGCAGGCTATGTCGTGGGGTGACGAGCTAAGCGATTCGACACCTCCTCCCAAGGTACGGCGACAGTGTGCTCGACACTCCGGCCGGCTGCCTCCGACGGATCCCCAGCCTTTGTCTGCCTCAGGCTTCAGCTCTGCCTAGGTCATCGCCTCCGTCTATGTCACGGCTCTCGCCTCGTGCACTAGGCAGATTAAATACATAGAAACCAGCCGGCTTCCATCATAGCCGCCAGATTTCGTGGCCCGCTAGGTAGCCATTTTAGGTGCAAGGTCATTCATAGCTGCTATGAGCAGAGTTTTCGTGTCGCTACGGCTGTGCCAGAAGGGTTGGAGCCCTAATCTTTGCAGCCGCACGTGTAGGATTGCTGCT
Source organism: Cristatella mucedo (assembly GCA_009760855.2). Taxonomy (NCBI): domain Eukaryota; kingdom Metazoa; phylum Bryozoa; class Phylactolaemata; family Cristatellidae; genus Cristatella; species Cristatella mucedo. The sequence goes on from WPIO01000007.1 coordinate 9,768,513, forward strand.
GCCGGTCTGTAGCCGGCATATCGTGCACGGTCTTCTCGTGACTGGAACGCGAGGCAACCGACTGCTGCAGAACAAACGACAACAGCCTTAGTCCAGTGAAGCTGCACGGCGCGAGCGCTCTCTGAAGCACCTGCCGAGCTTGCCTTGACCTTGGGGGTGAACGCCTCGGTGAGGCTTCTTTCTTTAGTTGTTCAAATACTCAAGAGCATTCGGCACCCAGCGATATACGTCTGTCTCGGTCCTGACGATCTCTTCCGCAATGGCCCCTCCAATCAGGTGCCGCTAAGGCAGTCGACCTAGGCTGGACTCCTGCTTCCGGTGGCCATCTCTGCCGCTGCAGCATCCTTTGCTCAGTGCATGTGTGAAGCGTCACTGCTCCACTGCCCAGCAGCTGCCAGTCAGTGCGAGAGGCCGGCAAAGCCCCCGGGGGCGTCTAGCTCACGCGGTGGGCAAGCAGCCCCCCAGCTGGGATAAAGCCGACCACCTCAGGCGCAGCGTGGCCTCATGCGTGTCTGACTTCTGCACGTTTTTGCAGCCTTCCAGGCAGCGACCGCCTGGCGACCCGGCGCCCAACCTGCTGGTGCAGCAGCACTGGGAGATGACGCAGCACTTTGGCGGCCTGGCGGCTACAAGCTCGGGCGCCGACGGCCACGCGCTTGGGCCCAGCACGGCAGGCACCATAGACACGACGCTCGAGCGCCGTCGAGTGCAGAACCTCATCAGCACCGGCCACTACCAGGTGCCCACGCTGGCGGAGCAGGCACTAATGCAGCAGCAGCAGCAGCAGGAGGACGATGCACCCTCCTCCAGAAGGCCGACACCGCTGCTTCAGAATGGCGGTGGCATCGGGCTCGCCACTGCAGGCGGCTTGCGCGCCGCTGGCGCGCCGGCGGCCGAGCCCGGCACCATGCTGCGCGTTCTCGATCAGCAGAAGAAGGCCTCCGCTGCCGACTCGCAGTGGCTACGAGCCGAGGAGAGCAACTATCGCCGCCAGGTTCATCCGGCTGCTGCTGCAGCAGCCGTGGTCGGCAGCACGGCAGCCACAGGAGCAGGGCCGCTGTCGACGACAGCTAACGGCGTCGCCGGCAGTCTAGACTCTCTGGCGCCGGGCGCCAGAGGGCTGCCCGTAGCCGGCGGCCCAGAGCTGGTCCGATCTCGAAGTCCATCCGTCGACCGAGGCGCCAGCGCCGCCTCAGCAGCCCCTCAGGGCGCGTCCCTGCAGCCGCCGCCGGCCGCTGTCGCCGACGACGCCTACGTCGAGCTGGATCGCACAGCTGACGATGTGTACGCCAACACGACCAACGTGGTTCGCGCTGTCATGGAGATGTCGCGCGTCGTTTCGATGCCTGGCGGCGGTGCGACCGTCGACTACGTAGAGCTGGTGCGCCGCGTCGGCGTCGAGCTGCGCGCTCTGCTGTCAAGCGTGGACTTGGCGGTGGCCGGTGGCGACGTTGCCGACGCGGCGCACCACAACGTCGAGATGGCTCACCGCGTGCTCGGCTCGGATATGGCCGATGTCGTAACGGCCATGCGACTGGCGCAGCAGTACCACAACACGACCATGTGTGGCGAGTACAAGAAGGGCCTCCTTCGCACTGCCCACGCCCTTGCCATCGACGCCAAGCACCTGCTCGAGGCCGTCGACACGGGACGCATCATGCGCTTACGGCAGAGCCAGCAGCAGCAGCAGCTGCTGCCCCCCTCTGGGCAGCATGTGGCCAACCTGCAGCAGCAGCAGCAGCCGGAGCAGCCGGATCAGCAACCGCCGGCCGTGACCGTGGGCTAACGAATGAGTCCACACTTCACTGTCTTGGTAACTCTCGGGTTTGCATTTACCGGACCTCGCCATCTCTGCCTCACTGCCTTCGCGTCGGGGCGTTGCATTATCGATGCTGATCAAGAGCGAAACTTGCATTAAGGCATTATTCAGGCTGTTCGACTGTACGTCGGCCATTTTTCCTCCACTACGCAGCAGCACGGCGTTGTCCGGTTCCCATTGTCGATAGCTCAATATGCTGGTCCGCAAATTGTGACTCGCTCGTGCATGCTTTTTTAATGCCTAAACTTTTCCTGTACAACAGAGTGGCTTGTGGCTAGGGAACACAGCTAGGGAGATGTGAGGGGAAGGGGTAGACACCGGAATTAGCAGCAGCAGCAGCAGCAGGTCGCTCAATCGAGCAGCTGGTGCCGGAAAGGGAAAGATGACTGGCTGGCCGGGTCGGTACCTTGTGCTCCCCCTGACGTGAATCGTGTTGTGCTCGAGCCGATGGCTTTGACTGTGGGCTGGCTGGCTGGCACTGGCATGCAGCAGCCAACGAGGAGCAGAGGGCTGCAGTCAGCAGCTAAGCACAAGCAGCAGCTGCAGCAGGAACAGCTGCCATCCGGGCCATACACGACCGTGTTTGGCAGGCACCTGCCATGCTAATTGCCTCTGCCGATGACGCATAGCCTAAACAGGCCGCGATGACACATCCGAACTCACAGATAACCGGTAGAGCTGCCGAACGGTGAGTACTCGGGTGTGTGCAAACTTAGTCAGCGGGAGTGCTTTGGCAGGAGCATTGTTGCCAAATTGGTAGCTAATACTCGATGAGTGTGAGACTAACTAGCCATTTCTCAAACGTTGCGTTGGCACTTCCCTAGGAGTTGTTTATTGTATTAATTGATGACAGCAGCTGCAATTGAGCAAGGCCATCTATTTACATCTATGTAAGGCCCCTGATTCAGCAGCCCTGGCTGCTGCTGCCAGAGCTAGGCTGGCTGGCTTGTCTCAGGTGGCCACCGATGTGGCAGTAAGCTAGGGTTCATCCGCCGAGCAGGTTTCCTTCCATATAGGCTCTGTCAGAGGGATGCTATCACCCGATATGGGTGGTTACACTTGCCAAAACAGTCGGGGGGAGGGGGAGGTAGCATGCAGACATGACACGTGAGAGAAAGTTTGTACAGCAGAACACCCTCGGCAATAGCTTGTCGCCAGGCCAGGCTGGTAACGTCCACCAACAGAATCTTCCGGCAGATGTCGTTGTAAGTGCAGCGTAGCAGCAGACGGTAGTCGATGCGGTGGCTCTGTGGTGCATCAGCTCACAGGCATGAGCGAGCAGACCTGTAGAGGAACTTAGCCGTTGCCGATGCTATTAACAGCACGTGCCAGGTCCACGTCGGCATCCTTGGTTGATTGCAATCTGTCCCCTACAAGAAGCAAGTGCCACTGCATGAACTATTGGGCGCCGCGCTCCCTCTGACAGCGCTGCCGCCTTCTTGGCTACTGTCGGCACAGCTCCAGATGTGAGCGAGCCACCGCGGTGCCAGCAGGAACGGCAGCAGCTGATTATAGGGGCTTGCACACGAGCCACGTACAGTCCGTACAGCAGGCAAGCAGTGGGTACGATTGTGAGTGATATAATACCAACCAACAAATGCACCACGATTGGTGCGCTTGCAAATGGCAGTCTCGATCTCTGGTTGGGGAGGGGGTCCTCATTTCTACAAATTCTCCGACCTACAAACTGTATATTTGAACCTAAAGCCAGTTCTCATTTTACACATGCTCAGACCTACATACTGCATATTTGAAACTCAAGCTACTTCTACAAACGGTTTGTGGCAGATTTTCAAGATAGCTGCAAATACAGCTCACCACGGCTGCCGAATAGCTGCAATCTTCTAGAAACTAGCTTCACACAGCTTGGATCGCATGTTCCACGGCACTGGGTTGAGAGAATACCTTCCAAATTTCACGTAGAATTACCGAGAAACGAACTGCAACGTCTTTGGTAGTACTGCAATGGCATGGCAGGCAATCAACAGCATTTTGCATCCCTGTTTCCTTCGAGAAAACGCAAGAAGACTGACGAGAGATGTCACCGGTAAACTACAAAAATATTACTGTCATGCTATCTTACAACCGTAAAATCCAGGGTCATACAATCCAGCTATTTTGTTTGTGAGACCATCCCACAGTTCGGCTTCGAGCTGGAAGAATAGGTGAGGAATGCAACATATATGACAAGAACACAGCAACGTGAACATTTCAAATCCATAAACAAGAAAAACTGAAAACATCCGGATGAATGCCTGTTCTTCTGTGAACTACTGTTATAACCGACTGAGGAGGGTGCATGCGCCATACTCGGCTAATACTTCACGTATCGGAGTGAAGTTTGAAATGCGAGTTCAGCTCTGCTTTTTTCAAACTAAGCAAGAAAAATTTCTGATTTCGATACATTTTGCCCAATATGTTCACGATTACGGAAAATAAAGCTCCAGGACATTTGATGACGTATACAGTAAAATTTATCCAGACGAAATTAGCATTTTTTTCTTGCTTAGTTTGAAAAAGCAGAGCTGAACCTGCATTTAAATTTCACTCCGATAAGTGAAATATTAGCAGAGTAATAGAATTTACAAGGCAACAACTTACCCTGGAAATAGAGCTGTATAAAAGTAGCAAGAATGCACCTCAACAAGCTTCAATCATGTATCTCGATCTACCAAGGTTCGATAAGGTGTGATACAAGTCGCATATGATGGAGATATCAGTAATTTTTTTATTTCTACATTTTTTGATTTCGGTTTGCATCCGGGTTTGCATAATCATTTTTTCTTTTATACGGCAGTCGTCAGAACTTCCGATCCCAGTTCTAACGTATTTGTCTTTCGAAAGGTACTGTAAACAAATTCGATTGCCGGACAAATTTTATAAGTATTTTCTTGACAACCCCGTTAATCAAACAGCATAGTACCTTCAAAATGATTGCGCAAGCACACACACACAAACACGCACACACACACACACACATGCAAGCATCTACCATTGATGGCTGAGGCAACTCTGCAGGTTAGCAATCCCGATCTACGGAAGAGCTACATAAAGTCTACACATGCCAGCCAACAGAGGCCTTGTGCTGATTCGAGCAGGCTCAGTCGGAGGGGGCGAGCACGGCCAGATGCTTACTGATGAGCTCTGCAATAGCTCTCTGCGTCCTCCTCTCCAGCTTCTTCAGCTTCTTCTCCGAAGCCCGCTTGAGATCCCAGTCAGGCTTTCGCCCTGCCAGGTTCGTGATGTCTACTTCATCGAGCACAGGCTGCGATTTGGCTGCTTCCAGCTGATCTCGGATCTTGTCCTTAACTGCAATTAGGAAATCAAAAGCAATTTCGCACCAACAATAAGCAGAACCAGCGGGCACCTGCGGCACAACATGTACCAGAGGAGGGCTTGCACATCTAGCATGCCTACCGCAAAGTTTCAGCACTGCATTAGGAGAGAGTTGCCCAATCATGTGCTCAATAACCGGGTTGCCAGCTGCACCAGTCAACACTTAGCACTGGTCTCCATAACTGCTCGGCAGAGGCGCTATCTTTTCAGACTTAAGGCATGTCTTTGCCACGGCATCTGTCAGTGACTAGCACTTAAAGGGTCAGACCGGTCTACTCTTGGGACATAATGAGGCAAAGTATTAGTGGTCATGGAAAGTAGTTACAATAATGATACTAAAATATTTGTATAGCACCCTATGATAACTAAATCTTTTCTAGGCACCTTGTATAAGCTGGAAAGAAACCGTGTCATGGTAACCGATACCGTGCACCGCGTATGATAACTAAATCTCTTTCTGGGCACCTTGTATAGGCTGGAAAGAAACCGCGTCATGGTAATCGATACCGTGCACCGCGTCAGTATGCATACGCATATCAAGGACAATTCACACGGACGAAGCAAAGGCTTGACAAACAGGTGTGCGCTTATTCCTTTTAAGTGTCGTCAAGTCAGGGGATGTCGGGATATCAGTCAGGAATGAGTTCTAGGCTTTGGGAGCATAGAAAGCAAAGTCACGGCCTCACAAGGATTTGACGTTGATTACAGGCACAGCTAACGGAAGCAGTTGGAATGATGCAAAGTCTGATTAATAATAATAATAATAATAATATTGCACTTGATAAAGCGCCCTCAGAGAACTTAATCTCTTTCTAGGCGCTTTACATTTGCTGCAAAGTGATACGCAATAGAATAGTAAGTAAAATCATGCTTGAAAAACAAACAAAATGAATAACATGGTTAGGGGTTACATGCACTGGGTCAGCATGCAAATGTGGTTAGTGGCAGCATGAACAGTGTCAGCACGCATAAGCACATCGAGGACGAATCACAAGGACCCACTAAATGCTGTCCTAAATAGGTATGTTTTTAAGTTTCTTTTAAATGTGGTCAGGTCAGGGGATGTTCTGATGCAGGTCGGGAGGGAGTTCCAGGCTGTGGGAGCATACGAGCTAAATGCACGGTCTCCAAAGGATTTAAGGTTTGTACGAGGTATTTCTAGACTGTTGGATTCCGAAAAGCGAGTGGTACGATGCTTTGCCTGATGGGGTAGTATATCTGAAAGATAGGCTGGAGCCATAGAATGAAGAGACCTAAAAGTGAGCGACAAAACCTTGAAGTCAATCCGTTGCTTGACTGGTAGCCAGTGCAGGTCGGCGAGAAGTGGAGTAATGTGGCAACTGTGACGCTCACGACAGACAAGCATAGCTGCAGAGTTTTGCACCAGCTGCAATCGCCTGATCGCACATGCTGGTAGGCCAGTAAGCAGTGAGTTGCAGAAGTCGAGACGAGATGTCACGAATGCATGGACCAACTTGGACGTGGTATCCTTATCTAAACAAGCCCTAATTTTAGCAATGTTATGAAGCTGAAAATAGGCTGATTTGACTGTGGAGCTGATGTGGTCGTCTAACGAGAGGTCGCTTTGGAATATGACACCTAGATTTCGAGCTGATGCAACTGGAGATATGCTGGCAGAGCCAATTTTGAAAGTCAGCCTTTCCAATTTCTGAATAACACTAGGTTTGCCCATAACTAGTAAGTTAGTTTTATCATCGTTTAGTTTTAGAAAATTTGCTGCCATCCATGATCGGATGTCATCAATGCATGCAGCAAGTGAGTTGAGAGAATTTGAGGTGCTCGAAGGCTGGGAGGGATCAAAGCAAAGGTACAACTGAGTGTCATCCGCATAGAAGTGAAAGCCTAGATTGTGCTTGGCAATCACATCAGCAAGAGGGAGAGTATAAACGGTGAAAAGGACCGGACCTAGCACAGAGCCCTGAGGTACTCCATATTTTAGAGGTACTTCAGATGATCTTTGTCCATTCACGTCAACACTCTGGAGTCTCCCACTGAGATAGGACCTGAACCACTGCAGAGCAGTGCCAGTGATGCCCAGGCGAGATGAGAGGCGTTCTAGAAGTACTTTGTGATCGATGGTATCAAAAGCTGCCGAAAGATCGAGCAAAACAAGAAGAGACACTCTACCCATGTCTGCATTCCTAAGTAGGTCGTTGTATACCCGAAGCAATGCTGACTCTGTGGAGTTATTAGCTCTAAAGCCAGACTGGAACTTACTAGCAAGGTGTGAGGTTTCGATATACGAGTTCAGCTGGTCTGCCACGACCCGTTCCAGTGTCTTTGATAGGAATGGTAGAAGGGAGACTGGGCGGTAGTTGCTTAAGTTCTCTTGGTCTAGTGTAGCTTTCTTGAGAAGTGGCCTGACTACAGCTTTTTTGAAAGGTGCTGGGACCTGACCTGAGGCTAATGACATATTAATGATGTTGGTTATGCATGGCAGCAGCAGATCAATGCAACGTAGGAGCAGGACAGTGGGAATAGGGTCCAGTGGACTTGTTGTCTTCTTTGATTGAGATACGAGCTTTAGGACTACATCACTAGTGACCTGTTTAAATGCAGACATTGAGGCGCAGCCAGGAACCGAGGAACAGCATTCTAGTGGGAAGTGTGTCATCGCAGGGATGGAGTCCCTGATTTTGTCTATCTTCTGCACAAAGAATCGAGAGAAGCGATCGGCTAGATCATCACAAGGATCATCAGGTAAGGAGTTAACCTGGGAACGGTTGAGGAGATGGTTTATTGTCGACATCAGCATTTTTGGATTGTGCATCTGTGATTCAACAATGTTTCTATAGAAGCTAGACTTAGCCTTTGCTAGGATCGATTGGTACGACCTACAGTAGTCTTCATATGCCTGTCGATGGACAGTTAGTCCGGATCTTTTGTATGCCTTTTCAAGCTTTCGTTTAGTAGACTTGGCTAGTTTAATGTCTGTGGTAAACCATAGGCCGTCTGGGCGGGGGCGCACAGTTCGCTTTGTCAAAGGTGCAAACTCGTCGAGCGTGTCAGCTAGTGTCGTGTTGTAGCAATCTACCAGTGATGACAGAGGAAGTATTTCTGATAGGCAGGCCACTGCAAGAGAATGGAGGGCCCTAAAAGTGAGTAACAGAGCCATGATATCCTGCTTGATGGGGAACCATCGCAGGTCGGTGAGAGGTAATGCATTGTGGTAGTTACATCGTTCACGCTAAACAGGCTTAGCTGGCGAGTTTTGTACTAGTTGTAAGTATCTTATTGCACAGGCAAGAAGACGAGCAAGTATTGAGTTACAGAACTGGGACAACACAAATGCATGGGCCAGCTTGGGTGTGGTATCTTAATCTAAGCAAGCTTGAATTTTGCAATGCTATGCAGCTAATCGTAGGCATACTCGACTGTCGAGCTGATATGGTCATCTAGTGAGAGGTTATTTTTTAATAGGACAATCAAATTCATGCAGAGGTCACAGAAGATATGCTGGCAGAGCCCATGTTGAGGGCTAGGCTTCCCAATTCCCGAGTAAAATTATATTTACTCATAACTAATCAGCTTATTTTATTATCATTCATTTTGAGAAAGTTGCTTGCATATACCATACGATCATTCATTTTTTCATTTATACTTTACATAACAAGATTTTTTGACTGTTATGAGATTGCATAGCTTCCGAGTTCCCAAGGATAATAATAATAAGTCTTTTTTAGAGCCAAAATAGATCAAAATTCAGATACTCTACTACAAGGGAAGCAATAACAAAAAATCGAGAACATACTTAGAAGAGTGGTCCAATAATCGAATAACTGTCAAGATTAGCTTTCAAAAGACAAACATATCATAAATGAGATCAAAAGTTTTGACGACGTTACCATAAAAAGAAAGCGTTAACAATGACGATTAGGCAAACCATGTCTACTCGGAAGTAAATTGAAAGCAAGATATCTAAAAATAAAAAGTTAACCGATCTCTGTACCACATAAGACTTTCGTTCCAGCTTGCTGAAAATTGGTATATCGAGGTACATGTTTGCAGCTTGTTTTACGCCGATGCAAAGGCCCAGCCAGTCGCCTAATTTGAACCCTTTAGAACAACTATGTAGCGATATCTACAGGTGGCCGAGGCAATGTTTGGCCTACATCAGTAGCCCACCTATTCAGTAAGACGCAGGCTTTGTGGCCTACGCTGCAGCAGAAGAGACAACAGAAACTGGTGGCCTCTATTCTTGGCCAAATAAGGGAGGTCATAAATAATTGTGGGCGACCAATATCCCACTAAATGCATACACACCAACAGCATACCAACAGCATACGCGTTTATTTTTGGGCTGTAAATAAATATTTTCACATGATGAGCATAGCTTTAGTATGCATGGCATCATAGAAAAGCCGACATTACCCGAACAAATTTACAGCCACAGCAGCTTTGACCTCACTGAGAGGATCCTTTTGATGCCGAGTGTATATAAACGGCCAATGGCATCCAGGAAGGCTGCCAATATGGCAACTTGAGTAAGCTATGTGGTTTTTCAATTAAAATTCTCCGGAACCTGGAGCATGATGACAGAAATGTTGTACAGCAATACCATTTCAGATATTAAGAGGGCACTGTACTGCATAGGTGTTCGACTTTCTTAGTAGGAGTAGTATTCACCTTGACTGCTGGGAACGACCGGCTGCACAACGATGCCACAAGCTGATAAATGGTCTCTTGTGGTACAGCCATTTATAGCATAAAAAGGCAGTCAGAACAACGGTCTGCAGAGGTAATCAGATTGAGACAGCTTCTTAATCGGCGGTCTGACTAATTCATTAACCACCACTGCATGCTCTACAAAGAATTTTCGGATTGCTTCACCATATGTTTTGGGTCATTGTTAAGTTGACTCACAGAGTCACAGCCTGAAAGTCGTCGAGTGAACCAAATCTCTTCGTTATGCACCACTTCCACATAAACATTTTGATCCAAAGTACCAAGAATGCAATATAGCCTTCCGAATTGAGTATTGTCCTTCAGGTGACTAACGGTTATGACATTCGGCCAATTTCAACCATTTGAATTAAGGCTGCTGGTTCTGTCAAGATGCATTTTAGCCACTTGCCGAAAGATACCCTCATCGGCAAGCCAAGGATGCACAGTTTGCCTACTCACTGTGGTCCAAGGCATCCGAAGTGACTTGTTTTGTTAGCAGATATTGCTGTGTTCCTAATTTTAACAGACAGCGATAAACTAGGACAGGATTGCATTACACGTACGACTGGTTTAGTTATTTCATTTTGTGAAAGCTATCATGACTTTAAAAATGAAATAAAAATTAACATTTATGCCATGAAAACGGCCGATTTTGAACAACTCCATCAGCTTACTCCACCAGCAACAGGCCTCCAAGCTGCCACAAACATAACCCGTTATTTCTGTTGCTAAGCAACCACATTGCCTGAGCTGCAAAGCTGCTTCCAAGCTTTAAGGAATCATAACTGGGCCTCTTTTGAGGTACTTTGATACTATAAAGAAATGTGCAAATCAAATAAAAATAATCCGAGACCATGAATTCAACATAATTGAGGAACTTAAAAGAGTATTCTGTATCAGTGAGTGCCATATCATAAAAGAGGTAGGATAAATAAACAAATAAATCCTAGCTTAATAAACAGCCTCTTTTTGTATAGCACAGAAGAGCCTTTATGGCTATCACCACCGCTTGCAGTGGCGATAAAGAATCGCACACTGCAGGAATCGAACCCACGACCTCGGGACCGAGGTCGTGAAAGCAACCGCCTTACCTAGTGTGCCATCACGGCTCACCAAAAATAATTCATTTGTATAGCGCCCCAAGAGAACTTAATCTCTATTCAGGCACTTCACATATGCCTCCGGGCTCGAGCCCACGACCTCAGCCAGACCTTGGTCGTTGGCGAGCACCTTAACCGCTGGACCAAACCAGAGTGGCTGCCGGTTAATCAGTGGATACGATCAGTGGATATCAAAGTTCTTTCACTGAACCACAAGGCCCACCACGGCTCGGTTCCTTTATACCCATCTGAACTGCTGCACCAGTTTCAGCTTCCTCGTGCCCTCAGTTCCTGCATGGACAATAAATTAGCTGTTCCATTCCTCAGCTTAAAGACCGTTGGTGACAGGAGATTTTGCTCTGCAGTTCCTAAACTCACTTCCATGATCCTTATGCAACGACAAATACTCTCCTGCTGATGACAGTGGCACATCCATTCCAACCGTCCTGAGCTGCTACTTCCATGCTACTCGCTACCTTAACTGCTCTCCTGACTCTGCTGTGCTTCCTACTTTCTCTTTGTTTCGTGAGACGAAGTCTGTTGGCTACCGAATGCGTACCGAAAGCCGCTTGGGCTGTGAGTACGCTATAGAGAACTCTCCTGTGTAACACCCACATACTCTTGCGGAGTTACAGAGGGAGATACATTACATATCAATAGGCTATAACAAGTGTGAGACAAGAGCTATCCAGCCCTTTGTACTGGCCGAGTTTTGCAAGAGGTAACGTTCATCGGCAGGAGGGGGCGTTAGCCAACATTTCACTTCTTTGTGCTTTGCATGCTTACATGTACAGGGTTACTAACCAGTGGCCCTGAGTGTCTTGTGTGCTTTTGCAAGCTTGTCTAAGCGTGATGCGTAAATGCTTTTACATGCTTCTCTAAGCAGTATACCTTGCTTGCCATTCACTTTTGCTTATTGTTTCATTTGCAGCTTGTTGTAAAGCACTCGGGTAGATTTTTTATTCTCTTAATGCGCTATAGGGAAAACTTAGTATTCTCACTAAATTCCTGTTTTAAATTTCATTAGTCAACTCAAGAGCATCCATATTAAATCTATGCAAAGCCATAGTTAGAACTGGCTGACATGATAAGAACTGAAGAGATTTGAACAGCTTTCGGGCATCAAAGATTAAGGTACACATTGTCAGCAAACTGGGCTGTACATTAGCTAGTAAAGTTGTGCAAGGAATTGTTTCTTTTTAGTTTCTAGTGCTTCACGCAGCTAATTAAAATATATCACAGCAAAATTTATAAGAAGCAAAATTCCCAGTGAGCCTGTTTACTAGCAAAATCAGAAGCACAACAGTGATTAACCAGCAATACCAGATGACCTCCTAAAAGTAACCATATCCAGAATTTGCACAGTGATTAACCAGCAATACCAGATGACCTCCTAAAAGTAACCATATCCAGAATTTGCACATTGGAGAAAAACTTTGGCAACGGGGGGGGGGGGGAGAGGGAGCACTGATCTCAAAGCCCAGCCAGTGCAGAGGCTACGCGTTTTTTCTTTCCACAGTATGCACGTCAAAGATTGTCAGTTCACTCAGTTATTGGCTTCAGAATTAGTCCTATGCTAGTATGTACATTTGATTCAGTGGGCAAGCTACCTCGACTTGAGCAAAAATTTAAATGAAACATATTTTTGAGGTGTGCAGCGAATTTATGGACAGAGTGTATAGACTTAAATGTACACCGTATGTGCATCTCTTGTCAGTAACACTATTAAAAGAATTTGGAGGTGCTGCATTGTAATTTTCAATCACAGCTCACTCAAAGCAAAAGTGGCTTTAAGTGCCCACTTGCAAGTCAATCCACTAAACACATTTGCATGCTGACCCTGTGCATGTCACCCCTAACCATATTATCCATTTCGTTTGTTTTTCAAGCATGATTTTACTCACCATTCAATTGCATTTCACTTTACAGCAAATGTAAAGCGCCTAGAGAGAGATTAAGTTCTCTGAGGGCGCTTTATCAAGTGAATTATTATTATTATTATTATTATTATTATCCTCCTGCGCCTCACACGTTAGGAAAAGGAAAGAGGCACAGCTGAACCGAAGGCGCAGTGGAGGAAGAGCGAGCATAGAAATAGCAGCAAAGGACGGCTGAAAAGTCTACGCGAAGGGGATCGACGATTGTTTTGGAAATCTTTCCAAAACTGAGTTACAGTTGACTAGCTTAGGGAGAATCTGAGAGCAAATGGGACCTCCAGCTAACCATTGCAATAACTAGCCCGTGGTACTAGAGTGGGTGCAAATATGAGGAGTGGCCGTGGAAGAGGTCTTCTGAATAAAACCTCCAAACGTCAGGCAATCGCCCGAGAGGACGTCCGGTCTCACTACTGCACCTTCGACTGACAAGTGACAAGTTACCGATGCTGGTTTTGAGCTTTGACGACCAATAGCAATTTGTAAGTGGGCTCACCTTCCTCTGGCTTGGTAGAGGGAAGTACATTTTCCCTCAGCGTTTCATCCAGTGGTTTGTAGCTCCGGAACACGGGCCTGCAACAAACAATTAAAAGGTAGACGACACTGAACCGAAACAGCAGTGGCCTGTAGGACAGCTGCTCAATCGGCAGACGACCGTGTAAGAAGAGCAAGGGACCTTTCATCTCGGGAAAAGCACGAGGTACGACCGCAAGCTTGGATACGAGTCTCCCCACGCAGGGCCCATCGCAGCAATGAAAGTGGTATTGAGCGCTCAATGGTGGAGAATGTAAGAGCAAGATGAAAAACCATAAAGCCAGCATGATGCCACGCCAAACTCGTCATCACGCAGCTTTCCTGTTTCTTCTTCATAGCAAATATCTTGCTTTAATGTTAAAGTCAGAATTTACAGGTGGAGGCAAACATCTGAAAAATGTGCTAAATCTGTGAAATTTAGCCAAAAGATTTTGCATGGCCGTGATGTTATTGGTGAAGGAGCCATTGCACATGCAAGGTCATTGATTGCTTCCGGGTCTTAGCCTAAGGGTCAGGTCCTTGCTCTTTACGACCCAAGTCGTGGGCTCGAACCCTGCAGTGAGCGATGCTTGATTGCCCACTGCAAGCCGCAGTGATAGCCGTTAAGATTGTTCTGCAATATACAAATGAGGTATGTCCTGCCAATATAAAGATGAGGTTGTTAAATCACCTAACCTTTATTTACTTTATTGATAAACATCACTACCGCAAGGGTTAAGCACACAGCTTCGAGCAATCTGGGACAACAGGGTATCCAGGAAATGAGCAGTCTGCCAATCGTTTTCAATCTGAAATTTCAACTTCATGGGTGATGCTTGCTGAGACTTTAGCCAGTTGGCTCTTTGCTCTGGCCTAAGATTACGGAAATCTTTTTTTGTGATTCCCTTTTCACAGGGTTAGCACCAATACTTGTCTACACATGGTGGTCACGAATGCACAAAACCCTAAAATACTGCATTGCCGATTTAGTTTGAAGTAGTGTTGCAAGATTTTATTTCGACGTGCTGCCGACATTAAGAAAAATCCTGCCGTCCTTATATAAAATATTCTATTATAGATGCAAAGCTTGCTGATTGAATCCCCCTACGCCAATATACAATTTTAGATCAAATCTAGACTGCAAGTCATGTAGCTTGTTAAACATTTAATGAGGCCGAATGACTTGCATACGAGTGTGTCTATGAACATGCATTGCAGCACTTTTTTGTCTGCACAACTAAAAATAAGCTTAATCTATTGAGATATGTTGCCTCTCAAAGAAACCTACACAGTTCTCCATGACTCAGCAGAACTTTATGCGTACCATATATATGGAGTTCACGCAGAACTGCCTGAGACAGTTGTCAGAAGCACCGTCAAAAATGCTCTTGACATACGCCCAGGAGCAACACATCCTCACAGTATGTCCGCCATCGCTCTGGCTGTAAATTCGTTCGGGTAACAAGAGGGTTTCCTACGATGCCAGGAATATTAAAGTTAAGCATGGGAAAATATTTATTGGCAACCCAAAAACAAACACATGCTGTTGGTGTGCGTGCTTTTAGTTTGACGTCTTGCTAACACGATTCTTTATGACTCTCCCTGTCTGGCCAGGAGTAAAGGCTGCCCGCTTTTGCATG
Organism: Cristatella mucedo; assembly: GCA_009760855.2. Classification (NCBI taxonomy): domain Eukaryota; kingdom Metazoa; phylum Bryozoa; class Phylactolaemata; family Cristatellidae; genus Cristatella; species Cristatella mucedo. The sequence continues at coordinate 9,783,541 of WPIO01000007.1, forward strand.
GTCTCATCTGATTTAGCACATTTCAAAGAGCCCGAGTTTTACTGAAAAGGTCGGCTACTGGACCCGGCTTCTGCTGCCTGTCGATATTGTCAATTTCGATATCTATACGGTTAGGGTAGCTAAGCTAAGCTCTGCCAAGCCTAGCCGGGGGCCAGTGACTTAAACCCTAGGTGGAGGTGGCGATCCAACTAAAGTTGGACCACTATAAATGCAGCTTCAGACTCTTTGACCACCAGAGCCTAGGCCATTGAATCAGCTGAACTTTTCACAGCTAGTCAAACTCAGTGGAAAGCAAAGCATATGGGCGATTTCCGAACACTGTGGGTTGGCAGCTGGCCATCGGCCAACCCTGGCCGACATGACCCTTGGCTTAACCAATTGTGGGTGAGGTATATCCTGCATAAAAGGTTCGACTCACAACCAAATGTAACAAGCACGAAAAGTACTTGGGCAGTGTTTAATAATCACATATCTCTGGAGGTCAGGGCATCAGCAATATGATACCACAAACAAGCTTGGCCAAGAGGTTAAGCTCTTTGCCGAGATTAAGTTCTCTTCGGGTGCTGAAAATATCAATTTTATTTATTTATTAATCCACTAATACAAAATCCCATATGGCACCTACCTGCTGCTAGAGTTCTGGTAAGCAAATAAACAATACGACTGTTTTTTATAAACATACAGCCAGTCTGGATATTGATCTGCATATTTATTTGTTAAAATTATCGGCTCTTTGACCGTACGGCATTAGCATGCAGCAACACCGCATGATTTTGGTAGTCAGTGGGTGATGAAGCTGCCTGCACGTCCCTTCCCTAGCTGGTAACATTTGCCTACCTTCAAGAGAACTGTCTTACCATTCAACAATACTTCATAATCTTCAAGTCTTTCTATTTCTGTGGAAAATGTATCGAATGACTCCAGATTTGAGTAAAGACACGAGTCTTTGAGTGCAGCCGCCGTGGCTATCACCTTCGGCTGGGCAAACAGTACTCCCTACCGTGCCTAGTGCAGCTGGCGGACCAATATCCAGTGTTCTCACACATCTCTGATAACTGTGGCCGTTTAAAAGACAGGCGTAGACCTTTTATTGTTGATAGTGCACTCTTACTGCTCAAACGGACATAAAAATCGTTAGCTATTGACGTTTTATTGCCAGCACAGCAAATGTCAGACAGTATGCTCACTGCAGCAGCACGGACGTACAAGGAAGGGGCTGGAGAGGGCGGCTGAAGCTGCCATGGATTTGGCTGATGAAGCAAGGCCGAGTTCACCAACTTACGCTGCAACCGTTCAAGCCCCCCTTTGCAAAGCAAAACAACCCCTCAAATGTACACCCCTTTGGAGGCCCAGTTACCCCTGCAGGGTGGCTAAACAAGCTTACAGGGATGGGGCAGCTCCACATGATGATGCTAAATAGCAATGATGCAAATGGGTACAAACCATAGCAAGTAGCCTACTGGTGTTATAAAAAGCTGAGTAGTCTCTGATTTGCTCCAGCCCGGTCAAAATGAAACCAGATGATCAACAATTAGTCAGCCTTTAGCCCACAACCCTATTTATTACGACCGGCCTACTTCTCCAGCTCGGTAAGCTTTAGCTTAAAATCGGCTCTGCTAGTATACCTCCGGTTGCATCTGCACTAAATCTAGGTATCCTGTTCCAAAGTGACAGTCAAGTTTGCCTACTTTAGGCTACATAACATTGCTGAAATTTGGGTTAATTTCAACAGGAATACTACATCTAAACCGGTCCATGCATTTGTGACATCCCGTCTCGACTTCTGTAACCACTGCTTTCTGGTCTACCGGCTTGTGCAATCAAGTGCTTAGGTTTGGTGCAAAACTCAGCAGCTAGGCTTGTCTGTCGTGAGCAACGCAGTTGTCACATCACACCACTTCTCGCCGACCTGCACTGGTTACTAACTCAAGCAGCGCATCGACTTCGAAGTTCTTTCAGGTCCCTTCATTCTTTGGCTCCAGCCTATTAATCAGATATACTCTCCCACCAACATGCCAAGCATCATACCACTCACTTTTCCGAATCTAATCGTTTAGGTACACCTCGTCAAACTCATATCCTTTGGAGACCGTGCATTTAGTTCGTATGCTCCCAAAGCCTGGAACTCACTTTCGACTGGCGCTACATCCCCTGCCTTGACGAAATTTAAAAAGAAACGAAAATGGATCTTTTTATCATAGCATTTAGTGGGTCCATTTGATTCGTCCTTTGAGGGATAATCTGTGCTGAAAATGTTGCATGCTGCCACTAACCATATTTGTATGCTGACCCTGTTCATGTCACCACTAACCATGTTATGCTTGCTGTCATTGAGCATGCTACCACTAACCATTCGATCGTGCTTCCTTTGCAGAAAATGTAAAGTTCCTAGAAAGAGATTGAGTTCTCTGAGGGCGCTCATCAAGTGCACTAGTACTGTTATTACAGAAGCGAATAGAATGACGTAACATAACTATTCGACGGGATTTTAAAGCAGCTACGACTTTACAGGCGCATTTTACGACTAAGCGTACGAACGCTAATCAACAACGCGCGACCGGCCGGATAATCTGGCGCACACGGCGCTTACTTCTAGAGCAGGCACAGAAATAACTTACTTGGGAAGAGCTTCCACGCTGGCAATCGAGCCATCGGCTGCGTTCGAGGCGCCCGACCGTCGTTGGCGCATAGCGTTGAGCCTTTCCTTGCGCTTCAAAGCTTCGTTATACAGAGTGCTGTCGGGCGCTGCCATGACACCACAGCTTGTGCCGCAGTGATACATCTCGACTACGTCGGGGCCTCATAAGCTGTTTAGAAATATCGTAAAATAACATATTGTATTATTAATTGAATACAATATTCATAACTGCAAAGTAAATCTAAATTTAACCACAATAAATTGGTCCATGCTTGTGCGTGGACAGCGTCGGCTTGACTCTGGTGTCACTTCCCGCTACAATCGTTGTAGCGCTGTGACGGACCCCCATAAGAGTACGCTGGGCGACGTGCGATTGATTCTGTTGTATGCCCAAAGGAAGTCAATTAAATTTCTATGGATCCCACAGGACTTGATGTAACAACAGCTTTTAACTTACATTGATTTTCTTGGCATGAAACGTCCACGAGATTGTAAGAAGTTTGAGTGGTCGGCCGCAACCAACGAGTGACGTCACTTAGCGTATGTGCGCTCGTCTGCAACGGCTTTGCAGCTCACCGGAGTCTACCAGAACCTATATGCTCCGGTTAAATAATCACTCACTCACTTTAACACCGAAAATAAATGTCACTGTCATTGGAAAACCTTACCAAGATTGATTCATCTAGCATCACTTCGGGTGACGTTTGGTAGTGGTCTGGGCACACTATTCCCTAACACATTTTTATTCGATAAACGCATTCCCTCCACTGCCGGTAACGGTCTACTTTAGGCTGAAGAACATAGTACAAATCTGGTTCTGCTCGACCAGTCAAGAATAAATACGACAGCCAAACCAGTTCATCTCTTTGTGACATCGCTTCTAGATTACGGCAATGCCTTTTATTCAAGACATGACCCATTCCCTTAATAGTCTGCAACTGGTGCAAAACTCAGCAGCTCGGCTGTTCTGTCGTCGATAGCGTTGCTGCCGCAGCACACTACTTCAGTGGGAGAGTAACTTGCTCCATATAAGACATCGAATCGATTTCAGGATTCTCTTTATAGCCTAAAGGTCGCTTCGGTCGCTTCAGAAAGTCTGTTCAGAACCCCAAACAAACTTCCCATTCTCCCTTTTTAAGAGAGCTTGATGCTCCGTGCCGAACGCATGCTTCCCGTATATCTATTTTGACACATTAAAAATGTGTACCCCCATTTGGAGAGCCCGAAACTGCTCGTAGAAGGCACGCAGATATATTTTAAGTTTCAGGATAATAATTAACTCGTCATAAACTCGGAAAATAGAGTCTCCCTTTTGAAAAAATGACAGCCTCCTTTGGAAAAAACCGACCCTAAATGCGTCGCAGGTGCGCCGCTCCTGCTGCCTCTGTAGCTGCATTAGGAAAAGCTGCAGCCGTAAAAGAAATGCGAACGGGATCCATGAATCAATCGATGAAAAGGAGATGCACCGTGAATCTTCGCACCGAAGGCGCACCTCCCGATATTCCTCCGAAGTCACTCTCAAAGCAGTGCAGTGGAATGTTGGCGGCCCCGATTCGGCCCGGATTGTGTCTGAAGCGAGACTTTTGTAGCGGCGTCCGGGTTACGATTGGCAGGAGTTAAACGTACCATAAGCTGTAGCCAAGATCTCATATAAGCCCCCATGTCTACATATTTAGTCAGCTTTGCCCAGAAGCTTGCTGCGGCAAGTGGTTGCCCTTTCGCATTATGTAATGTAGAGCCAGACATTATTATAAAGGGTAACGGGACCTGCGTCTGTAGTACGTAGCAATATTGATAGCGGTCGTGCTCTGCTATAAACTGCGTGCCCATGTGTGCACATGGGAGCTGCTCCTGCGATTCCTGCCTGACCCTCTATTCATATTCGATCCAATCATCAATCGTCAGAAAATCGATCCCATAGCCCTCCAATCATCGATCGAGCGGCTGAGCTCTGTTGTCCACCAGCGAGTTCCTTCGAAAGACATGGGAACAGAGCCGCCACAAACGTTCGTAAGAGCGTGCTTGTGGTGCATCGCTTCCGGGTCGCCTTCCAGGCAATGCATTGCTAAGATTTTCCAGGGGGCTCAAAGTGGACTCTCGACCAGCATGGCGAGATGTAAGGCCTTCAGTTCCGAGTCCGTTCAGAAAGGCCAGTAAGCGCATCTAAAACTTGTTATTTTAATTCTTATTATTTTTAACTTCACTCCGACTGTTATGTAAGCTTTCAAAATGTATTTGGGAAGCTGGAAGCTCCATGCCAAAGGCGAGTCACACCACTTTAAGCACCTTCCTCCCAGTCTCCCGTCTACCGTTCCTATCAAAGACACTGGAACGAGTCGTGACAGATCAGCTTACCTCATATATTGAAACTTCAAACCAAGCTACGTTCCAGTCTGGTTCTAGAGCTAATCACCCCAGAGTAAGAATTGCTTCGGGTTTGTAACGACCTTCATAGGAATGCAGATTCGAGTAGAGTCTTTGCTCGATCTTTCGGCAGCTTTTGATACTATCGATCACCAAGTTCTTCTAGAGCGCCTCTCATCTCACCTAGGTATCACCGACACTGCTCTGCAATGGTTCTGGTCCTATCTCAGTGGGAGACTCCGGAGTATTGACGTGAATGGACAAAGATTCTCTGAGAAGCCTCTGAAATATGGGGTACCTCAGGGCTCTGTGTTAGGTTCGGTTCATTTCACGGTCTATACTGTCCCTCTTGCTTATGTGATTGCCAAGCACAATCTAGGCTTTCACTTCTATGCGTATGACACTCAGTTGTTCCTTGGCTTTGATCCCTCCCAGCCTTCGAGCACCTCGAATTCTCTCAACTCACTTGCTGCATGCATTGATGACATCCGCACATGGATGGCAGCACATTTTCTAAAACTAAGCGATGATAAAACTAACTTACTAGTTATGGGCAAACCCAGTGTGATTCAGAGATTGGAAAGGCTGACGCTCAAATTTGGCTCTGCCAGCATATCTCTTGTTGAATCAGCTCTAAATCTAGGTGTAATGTTCCAAAGTGACCTGTCGTTAGACGACTACATCAGCTCCACAATCAAGTCTGCTACTTTCAGCTACATAGCATTGCTAAAATTCGGGCTTGTTTAGATAAGGATACCACAGCTAAGTTAGTCGATGCATTTGTGACATCCCGTCTGGACGTCTGTAGCTCACTGGTTGCGGGCCTACAGGTCTGTGCAATCAGGTGCTTACTGCTGGTGCAAAACTCTACAGCTGAGCTTGTTTGCTGTGAGCGTTGTAGTTGCCACATCGCACCACTTCTCGCCGAACTGCACTGGCTACCAGTCAAGAAACGCATTGAATTCAAGATTATATCACTCATTTTAAGGTAAATTGATTTTTTGCTCCAGCCTACCTCTCAGATCTACTCCACCACCAGGCCAAGCATCGCACCACCCGCTTTTCGGAATCTAGCTGTTTACCCATACCTCGTACAAACCTCATATTCTTTGGAGATCGTTCATTTAGTTAGTATGCTCCCAAAGCCTGGAACTCACTCCCAACTTGTATTACGACATCCCATGACTTGACCACATTTGAAAATAAATTAAAAACGCACCTGTTCATGACCTTATTTAGTGGGTCCCTGTGATTCGTTCTTTTTGTGCTTACGAGTGCTGACACTGTTGCATGCTGCCACTAACCATGCTTGCATGCTGACCCTATGCATGTCACACCTAGCCATTTTATTCATGTTGTTTATCTAGCATGATATCACTCACCATTCGATCGTGTTTCTTAAAGCTTTTACAAAACTCGGATAAATGAAGCATGGGCTTAATACAAAAAACATGCTCGTGTTTTTTAATCGATGCTTTCTATTCTGCATTAAAAGTATAGTTTGCTATGCTTTTTCGCACTAAATAGAACAAGGGTACGCTCTCACACGCTCTCACACGCTCTCATACTGTCTTTCAAAAGAAGAGGTACACATAGTTTGAACAGTAAACACAACAGCGTATTTAGATAAATACTTCCCTAAATTGAATAAAGATAAGACTAGCTTAATATTTAAGGGCAAACATAGTGCCTCTCAGAAACGGGAAAGCTTAATCACACTGGCTTGCAAATAAAAACTTGTTTCAGTTGTTTTTAATCTAACAGGTTATTCAAGTAAACTTTGGATGCTCTTTCAGAATCTGCACCGTTTTAATCCAGCGAGTCAATTTTTTTTAACAATTTGCATTTTTATTTTACAATACTTTCATATGCAATAAATACAGTTTTACAATCGTTTAATAATAATATCATCTAGCTTATGTACCACTAAAACACAAGCCTTCCTTCATTTAGTCAAACGCTTCTTAACTGCCACTCCCTCGACTGATTTATGGTATGCTCAGAAGTTGAATAGTGACGCATCAAGCACCAACAATAATCAGCCATCAACTTAAAATTCCATCGGCTTTGATATCTACCTCCATTTTGCATATGTCTTGATGGAAACTCTCACTCCGTTCCTCACTGAATGCTCCTAAACTTTATGGAAAATAGTCCAAGCGAGAGTTTAGAAAATGTATCTTAAAACTCATTCTGCTGCCAAGTGCCGCATTGCATTGAATCACGCTCGCAACGATTCGCGCGTTGTCAGCAAACGTGAATGCCGAGAACGTGTTTACCAAAGTCTTAAGTCCATTCCATGACTGCAACTCTAACCCAATCATTTTTTATGCAAACTGTCTGTCATCGAAAAATTCTCTGATATGTAGATCAACACAAATTCCAGCTTTTATCTTTGCATAACTAATTTTAGGAAACTTTCTTGTAAGTGCTTAAAGCAATCGCTGTCTTGGTTCACAGCTTAAACATAGTTTTCCATTAGTCCAAGCCTAATGTGCAAGTGAGGAAATAGCACTTTCTTGCTATCGACAAGAGCAGGCTCTCGGACCTTTTTTACTCCCAGGGACAAAATGAATTGTTCAGGCCAGTCTTTCTTTCGCCAATGAAGAGCATCAGCGCGACTATGCCACATTCATAAAAAACACGGATATTTTTTTAAACGACCTTGAAGTTCAAGCAGAAGGACAGTGACCTTTAAATCACCGCATATCTGCCACTGGTCTTAATCATATTTGATTTCATTGAGAAGTATTTTCACGTTTCCGCAAGTCTCTTTCATATGTACAGAATGTGCAGCCGGCAAAGAGGACAGTTCGTTTCGATTGTGAAGTAAATGTCCCCTTAAACTGCCGTCCGATGAATCAATGAAGAGTCTCTACACCGTTGGATAATAGCACTTTTCCATTTGGTTAACTAGACCTTCGAAATTTCGGCAATAGGCTAGTGAATCTTTCTTCTAAAAGTAAGAAAGACTTTTTCAAAATGTCCATACCATCAAAATGTAGTAATCGGCGCAACAAAAGTTCTCTTACTTAATATATAAAAATATGTAATTCATTTATATAGCGCCCCAAGAGAACTTAATCTCTATTCAGGCGCTTCACATATGCCTCGGGGCTCGAGCCCACCGAGGAGTTCAGCCGACTCATCGGATAGGTCTTAATCTCTCACTAAGTCATCAAGATTAGATTATGACATTAGTTTAGGTGTTGGAACATCAAAATCATCATAAATTTCAATAACTTCACCTTAATTTGAACTCAAATTACTGTCAGTCAATATAACATTAAGTGTAATAGGTGAAGCAGGAACTCCCACCTCAATACTGCGCGGTACACATCGCATCTCGCATCGCTGATGTTACATTTGGATATTCAAGTTTATGCTTATTCTTCTTGCTGAAACCTTGCACGTTAGCGATGCAGAAATAACAATCCAAAACATGGTCAGTGTTTTCTCTTCAAATAATCGGTACTCATAATGACATGCGTTTGCTTTGACCTTTATACGACTTTTTTCCAATTTTTTACACACGACTAGCACACTATATGTGGTTCCCGTGTCTCATCCTTGCATTCAAAGTGGGCGTGATACGTAGTACTGTTGATGAATGTAATAATCGGTAGTGCTGCTCTTTTGTCGAGAATCCCCGCAGATATGGCGGAATATATGCGGAGAATTCTTACACTCCCTTAAAATTTTAAATCACAAATACTCGTTGACAACATTTTTTGACATCCGTTAGCTAATAAATCAACCGACAAAATAGCTAATTGTTCTATAAAAAATAATACGCAACATTTATGTTATTAAGTGACTGTAACAAGTAAACCTAATGAAAGCCAATATCCTTACACATAATGCGCAATGTTAAAGTGCACCAGATCTTTGATGAACAAAATCTACCAAACCTGACGTCCTAAAGCAAAACAAAATACACAATAAATCATCATATGGGGTGCATATATTTGGAAAGTAATACCAAATTCAAGACAACTGATGTAATGGAGATCAGTGATATGTCCCCCGACAAAACTGACGCTGACAAATTGGTCCCGACAAAATTGCCCCGACAAAATAGCCCAATGTGATGGAGATCGGCAAAATAACCCCGACAAAAGCGCCCAGAGTAATTACAAAATATTTTTGTGAATTCTTTATATTACTGTTAACTATTTCATGGAACATATTCTATTAAAGCAATGAAAAATCAATTTTTGAAATATTTTATTAATGATACAAATTAAATTTTATAGAAAGTGTTATTCTACAGAATAAAAAATACAGTCAGTCCCCGACTTAAAACTCGAAGATACGAACTCAGCCATGGTCACTCGAAAAAAAATTGGAATTCAAAATTTATCCAAGAAAACTTTCAAAATCCAGGCGCGGTCAATAGATTTGATAATGCCGCAAGCAGTAGGGGGAAACGATGCCTGACAGCGTCAGAACGTATCATAGTAGAACGGACGATTCTCAACTTGCGAAAACTTGACGAAATTTTTCCCGGTCCCTATCTATTTCGTAAGTCGGGCCAGGCTGTAATTCAAGATTTACTTTTTAGTTGCACTAATTGGCCTAATCCGAAATTTTTCTTATTTATTTTTTGTTTCTGTTTTCTGCCAATTATTTAGATCCTTTTATGGCACCGCGCCTTTCAACATTTCAACATCACCATTTCACATTTCAACAGACCGTTGATTGGCATCAACCATTTGTATTCAAACTCATCAAAAATTGAAAGGAGCAAGTCAGAGTAGAGATCGATATCGCACGTTTCGAAGCGGGGAACCGACAAACAGATGCATCATACGATAAATACGTGCAACTCAGTCGTCGTCTTCAAACTCTTATTCCAATTCACGATGATATTGCATGTCTGGATTACCTCTTTATAATCGCACAAAAAAATCCAAAAATCTAAATTTTGATTCAAATTATATCAAAATATAAAGATCTTACATTTTATTTACATTTTTTGACTAAAATCTTAAAAACGTTTAACTCAAGAAAAAGTTCTTTACGAATTAAATTTAAAATTTATTAGTTACTTATTTAGTACGCATTCATTATGTATTAGTTATTTTTGTATTATAGGTAATCTGAAAGTATATACTTTATCGAGCTGTTTTGACGGGACTATTTTGTCTATGGCTGTTTTTTATGCAGGCTATTTTGTCAGGGCTATTTTGCCGGGCTGTTTTGTCTTAGGCTGTTTTTTCGGGTCACCCAGTGTTATAGGTCAGCTTCATTTCAGAATTTATTGTCCCTCCTTGCCGTTGTCATCGACAAACACAATCCAAGCTTTCATTTCTTTGCAGACTACTAACATTTTAAAATTTTGGGCATGCTCAGATAAGGAGAGGACTGCTAACTGGGTCCATGCGTTTACAGCATCTCGTCTAGACTTGTGTCACTTACTATTTGCATGCCCTCTTGCCTGTGCTACGGGACGCATAGCGTTTGTGCAAAACTCGGCTGCCAGGCTTGTCTACCGTCAGCGTTGAAACTGCCACATTGCATTTCTTCTCATCGACCTTCACTACCTCCCAGTCAATCAACGTAATGACTTCAAGGTCCCGTCTGTCTGTCGTTCTGTGTTTCAGCCACATTCATCTTTTAGCTTCTGTTTACATATCTGAAATGCGTTGACCAACGCGCTATACCGGTTTCCGAAATAGAGCTATTCGCCTCAAACGCAGCGCGCGCATGCCAGTGCTAGTCCTTGCAGGCCCCGTGTCCAAAATACAGCTGCAGCCGCCCAAGCTAACGATTCGTAGATACCGCACCCTTGCGAAGAGGTGGTCGCCGACGCCGTGACCGAACGCGGGCGAAATCGAGGTTGCGCTCGTCCTCAACACAGCAAATTCATATCGCCAACGAAGAACAACATTGAAACGATAGCACTAAGAAACCGCCGAGTGCCCTCCCGCGCACAGCATCAGCCATAGGGTACGACGCACCAGCTCGAAGCTCGCAGTCTAAGTGACAGGCTGATCAATACTTAAGATTTCCACCTCATTTGGCCGAACTCATGAGACATATCCGGTTACTTATGCTTTCTATTCGGAAACTGCTAATAGTCCCAAGCACAGTCATGATCTAGCCGATTTAGCATGCTTACGCTTCAATATCTCCTCCTTAGGCTTGCCCTCGTTCCACCATCTCTGTGCCTCTCATCACTCTCCAATACGCTGGAAGCTTTGCCTTCCGCTCCTGTGCTCTCAAAGTCTAAAACTCACTACGACTGAAATCGCGCCACTCCCTCAATTGAAGAAATTTAAGAAGAGGCCAAAATTCCTTCTGTTTCTTGTTGCTCTACCTGTGTGAATTTGCCTGAACGTGCTTATGCGCACTGAAGCTGTGCATTTCAGTATCCCTTATCAGACGAATGCTTCCTTTACAGAATAAGTAAGATACCTAGAAAGAGATTGTGTTTCCTCACTGAGCAATATATGTGTTAAATGTTGTTTTTGTTAATTTTATTATTAGTGTGCTGCTCATTGTTCTGTTGGTTTTACTTCTCTATGGGCTATCAATTGGAGTTGAAAAGGTAACTAAATGCTTTCAAACAATAGCTGACGTTTCATAATCATGATTTTCATGCCACGATGCGTCAGAGTTACTAATTTATAATAATAATCATAATATGTTTTAATAGCACCCAAGATAACTTAATTGATTTCTAGACACTCAAGATATGATGCAAAAGAAGCATGATCAAATGGTTAGTGGTAGCATGCTCATTGTCAACAAGCATAATATGGTTAGAGGTGATATGCACAGGGTCAACATGCAAATTTGGTTAGTGGCAGCATGCATAGTGTTAGTACGCGTAACCATACAAAAGACGAATTACGTGGACCCATTAAATGCTGTGATAAATAGATTCCTTTTTAAGTCGTTAGTTTGATGTGTATCCTGAATCGTGGCTTGGAAAACGTCTGAAAACGGATTGACAAACGTTAGCCAATATATATATATACATACACACACACACACACACACACACACACACACACACACACACACACACATATATATATATATATATATATATATATATATATATATATATATATATATATATATATATATATATATATATATATATATATATATATATATATGCTGTGCCTCTGAGGGAGGAGGCGAAAGAGGGCTTGAAGCTAGTCGATGCAAGCAACTGCTATGCAAAAAATGCACCTTGCTCATTGGCTTGTTAATCATGCAACAAATCAAGTATTCAGAAGCGGGTCAGCAGTTGCAAGATGAGATGACGTCTGGGAGAAAATTAGGCCCTGGATAGTGGTCCATTTTCTTATATAAAGCTAGTCTAATGACTGAATTTCCATTGAAAGTAAAAGCTTCAATTACTGAGTTCTGAATACATATTGTTCAAATTTGGGAAAAGTCAGAGCACTTTGATTGAGTGTTTGTTTTGCTTTGTCAGCATGGTGCCGAAGCCTTTCATGCAGATTTAAAAAGCGAACCACTCACCAGCCACGCAGACTCCCAGAGAGCTCTCGGGTGTCGCTAAGCACTTAACCTGCACTCACAGCGCCGGTCCGGGCCCGAGCTCTCCCTGCACTCACCGCGCTGGTCCGCGCCTGAGCTCATTCCTACCGCATTCACGTGTGGTAGACGGCTCAAACTGCAGTTCGTAGAGGTAATCAAGATCAAACCACACCGCTGCTAGCTTCCGGAGGAGGTGCGCCTGAGTTCACGAGACTTGAGACATTTTTACTTGCAGGGGTTTATCCCGTACCGATGTTCAGTTTGGTAGCGCAGTACAAGTGGTCTCCGAGTACTCTTTATTTATAGCCATTTTGCACGCACGATGCTTGATGACGCCCCGAGCACCAAGTCCTCGCAGTACCAGGCTAAATAATTGAACAAGCAAGTAGTTACGGAACCTCAGCCTAATTTGTGTGATGGCAGAGCTAATCAAAAGAAAATCTTAGCCTAAGTAAGAAAGAAGGTTATGTATCCTTCTTCCAGGATGTCGAACTCACGACCTAGTCATAGAAACCCAACCATTTTGACAGACAAAAGAAGGGAAGGTAATGGTATTTGCCTGGGGCGTCAGATCGAATCGTAATCGGCTAGCATAAGCAAGGAAAAGTGCAAGAACAAGTTTGTCTAGTGAGTTTTACAGAGCGCAATAATCTCTGCACTGTAATGGTTCAGATTCTATCTCAGTGGGAGACTCAGAAGTATTTTTGTGAACGGACAAAGATCATCTGAGGAACTACTGAAGTTATGGTACCTTCTGACCAAGGTCATGGGTTCGAGCCCTGTAGCATATGTGAAGCGCCCGAATAGAGATTAAGTTCCCTTAGGGCGATAGATAAAGGAATTATATATATATATATATATATATATATATATATATATATATATATATATATATATATATATATATACACATACATATATATATATATATATATATATATATATATACATATATATATATATATATATATATATATATATATATATGTGTGTGTGTACCTTGGAGGCTCTGTGCTTGGTCCGCTTACTTTCGCGGTTTCTACTCTATCTTTCTTTCTCTCTCTCTCTCCCCTCCTCTTTCCCTCATCTCTCTCTCTCTCTCTCTCTCTCTCTCTCTCTCTCTCTCTCTCTCTCTCTCTCTCTCTCTCTCTCTCGTGGGTGTGAGAGTCAAGCAAAATTGAGGTTTCACTTCAATGCAGGTGACACTCAGTTGTACCTTTGTTTTTTCCCCCAGCCTTCCAGCACGTCAAGTTCACTTAAATCTCTTGCTGCATGCATCGACGACATTCGCACACGGATGGCAGTAAACTTTGTTAAATTGAATGATGATAAAACTTATTAAGTAGTTATAGGAAAACCACTTGTATTTCAGAAATTGGAAAAGTTAACCCTTAAACTTGGCTCTGCCAGCATATCTTCTATTGAATGTGCACGTTATCTAGGTGTCCTGTTCCAAATTGGCCTTTCGTTAGACGACAACTTCAACTCCACAGCCAAGTCTGCCTACTTTCAGTTACATATCATTGCTAAAATGTAGGGTTCGTTTTGACAGGGACACGACATCTGAACTAGTCCATGCGTTTGTGACTCCATTTTTGACTTCTGTAACTCGGTGCTTCCTGGTCTGCCGGCCTATGCAATCCGGCATTTCAAAATGCTACAAGACTTAGCAGCCAGGCGTGTCTTTCGTAAGCGTCGCAGCTACCACATCACGCCACTTTTTGCCAACCAACACTGGCACACAATCAGTGAGCAAAGCAATGCATCGACTTCAAGGTTCTGCTACTCATTTTTAGGTTTATTCATTTTCTGGCTCCGACCTACCTATCAGAACTTCGCTAATACCAGGCTAGGCATAGTTCCTACAACTATTCGGACTCAATATATTCGTATAGTTGTACCTCGTACGAAACTCATATCCTTTGGAGACCATGCCTTTAGTTCGCATGCTCCCAAAGCGTTTTGAACTCACTCACGACTGACGTCACGAAATCCCCAGCTTGATGACATTTAGAAAGAAGCAAAAAATACACTTGTTTATCATAGTATTTAGTGGGTCCTTGTGGTCCGACCTTTGTGTGCTTATTCTTGCTGACAATGCATATGCTACCACTAACCATATTGTACGTGCTGGCACTGTGCATTTCACCTCTAATTATTTTATACTTCTTGACGTTTGGCATGCTACCACCAACCATTCGATCATGCCTCTTGTACAACATATGTAAAGTGTCAAGAAAGTAATTATTTTCTCCGAGGGCGCTATGTAAAGACATTATTGTTATAATAATAATAATAATAATAATATTGCACTTGATAAAGCGCCCTCAGAGAACTTAATCTCTTTCTAGGCGCTTTACATTTGCTGCAAAGTGATATGCAATCGAATAGTAAGTAAAATCATGCTTAAAAAACAAACAAAATGAATAATATGGTTAGGGGTGACATGCACAGGGTCAGCATGCAAATGTGGTTAGTGGCAGCATGCACAGTGTCAGCACGCATAAGCACATCAAGGACAAATCACAGGGACCCACTAAATGCTGTCCTAAATAGGTGTGTTTTTAGGTTCCTTTTAAATGTGGTCAGGTCATGGGATGTTCTGACGCAGGTCGGGAGGGAGTTCCAGGCTGTGGGAGCATACGAGCTGAATGCACGGTCTCCAAAGGATTTAAGGTTTGTACGAGGGATTTGTAGACTGTTTGATTCCGAAAAGCGGGTGGTACGATGCTTGGCCTGATGGGGTAGTATATCTGAAAGATAGTCTGGAGCCATAGAATGAAGGGATCTAAAAGTGAGTGACAAAACCTTGAAGTCAATCCGTTGCTGACTGGTAGCCAGTGCAGGTCGGCGAGAAGTGGAGTAATGCGGCAACTGCGACGCTCACGACAGACAAGTCTAGCTGCCGAGTTTTGCACCAGCTGCAATCGCCTGATCGCACATACTGGTAGGCCAGTAAGCAGTGAGTTGCAGAAGTCGAGACGGGATGTCACGAATGCATGGACCAACTTAGATGTGGTATCTTTATCTAAACAAGCCCGAATTTTAACAATGTTATGAAGCTGAAAATAGGCGGATTTGACTGTGGAGCTGATATGGTCGTCTAACGAGAGGTCGCTTTGGAATATGACACCTAGATTTCTTGCAGATTCAACTGGAGATATGCTGGCAGAGCCAATTTTGAGCGTCAGCCTTTCCAATCTCTGAATCACACTGGGTTTGCCCATAACAAGTAAGTTAGTTTTATCATCGCTTAGTTTTAGAAAATTTGCTGCCATCCATGTGCGGATGTCATCAATGCATGCAGCAAGTGAGTTGAGAGAATTTGAGGTGCTCGAAGGCTGGGAGGGATCAAAGCAAAGGTACAACTGAGTGTCATCCGCATAGAAGTGAAAGCCTAGATTGTGCTTGGCAATCACATCAGCAAGAGGGAGAGTATAAACCGTGAAAAGAACCGGACCTAGCCCGGAGCCCTGAGGTACTCCATATTTCAGAGGTACCTCGGATGATCTTTGTCCATTTACGTCAATACTCTGGAGTCTCCCACTGAGATAGGACCTGAACCACTGCAGAGCAGTGCCAGTGATGCCCAGGCGAGATGAGAGGCGCTCTAGAAGAACTTTGTGATCGATGGTGTCTAAAAACTGTTAGCGAGCTGGAAAAGAGCTAGGCTGCTTTGCTAATTTTGGACCTAATAATAGTAATGGTAATAATGCCGTCCGTCCGTCCGCCGCCCGCCGGCCACGCAGCTCCGCTAAATTAGCCTAAACAACGCGTCCACTACTGCCAGCTCGCTAGGCCTTTAGTGGTCAACTGGCATGCTGCCCTTGCTCATTCAGAGCCTCTAACCATAACTAATTAATAATAATAATACATCTGTTGTAGCTCCCTCGGAGACCTCAATCTCTTTCTAGGCACTTTGCATTTAATGCAAAGGAAGCATGTTCAAATGGTTAGTGGTAACGTAGCTCTGCAGGTCCTAGACTGTGGAACTCGCTTCCACAATTCTTACGCAACGACAACTACTCTCCTACTGCCGAATATGGCTCATCCTTTTCAGCGGTCCTGAGCTGCTACTTCTATTCTACTTACTACCTCAACTGCTCTCCTGACTCTGCTATGCTTCCCACTTTCTCTTTGTTGCGTGAGACGAAGTCTGTTGGCTACCGAATGCGTACCGAAAGCCGCTTAGGCTGTGAGTGCGCTATACAAAACTCTCCTGCGTAACACCCACATGGTCTTTATGACTTTGTGGAGCTACAGACGGAGATACATTACATTCCTCAATGACAACAAGCATAGCATGGTCAGAGGTGACATGCACACGGTCAGCATACCAATATGGTTAGTGGCAGAATGCACAGCGTCAGCACGCAAAGGCACATATATTACAAATCACAAGTACCTGCCAAATTCTGATAAAAACAGGTGGGTTTTGAGATTTTTTCTTAATGTCGTCAAGTTGGGGGATGTCGTAATGCCCGTCGGAATTGAGTTTCATTCTTTGATAGGATAAGAACTTAAAGCACGGTCTCCTAATGAAAATCAGGTTCGTACGAGGTATAGCCGACATCTTATTCTTCACTAGTGGAGATTTCGGTACCTGTAGCTGGGTTTGGCAGATAACTATTCAGTGACTTCAGGCTAGCCATCGAGTCCACCCAATGTGCCTGTGCCAGAGGCGGAACAAGGATTTCCATCTGATTACATTCCAAAAAGCGGGCGGTGCGATGCTTAGCCTGGTGTTGCAGTAGATCTGATAGGTTGGGTTGAACCAAAGAACGAAGGAACCTAACAGTGAGTGACAGAACCCATCGAAGTCATCGCGCTGCTTGACTGGGAGCCAGTGCACGTCGGCGAGAAGTGGTGTGACTAGCCCCCCACCCCAGTTTCTCTTCTGTCGCTAGAAGCCAAGTAAATGGCGCAGCGCGACGAGGCATGACGACGAGTCGGCACGGAGCAGCACGCTGCGTTCGCGGCCTGCGGTTTCCTTTAACTTGAGCTAGGACTCGTCTCGTTGTTGGCACGTTTTGAATGCGTAGGGGGCGGGGAGTTTCCGGTATACTAATAGCGCTAGTAGCAAGACATTCGCAGGGCGTCCCTTGAGAACTAAAAATCTTTCTGGGAACTTTGCAAATGGCTGCCATGCACCTTTCGCACCGCTAGGCACTGCTTTTGGCTGAAGAGCTCGAGCTCTTGAGCTGCTACAGAGCGTGTGCAACGATACCGAGCCGAAACGTCATCGCGTTTCACGACCCAGGTAGCGGTCGATTCGAGTGCACCGGCGGGCAATTCCAGATTGTCTGCTACGAGCTGGGTGGTAGCCGCCATGGCTCTTCTTCCGCTGTAAAAGTGATGCTAC
The DNA here is from genome assembly GCA_009760855.2 of Cristatella mucedo. Lineage (NCBI taxonomy): Eukaryota > Metazoa > Bryozoa > Phylactolaemata > Cristatellidae > Cristatella > Cristatella mucedo. Next base: position 9,801,423 of record WPIO01000007.1, read on the forward strand.
CGAATCGGCTACACTTTATTTCGACTTGCTGACGAGCGCAGACTGCGGCTTTATCACGAGGCCCACTGCGGCGTCTCGGCGGCGGCGGCAGCGGCAGCAGCAGAGACGGCGGTGGCGGAAGCGCGCTCGTCGCGGCGGCCGCCGGCCTGTTTTTTTAGCCGCGCGATGACCCTGTCCAGCGCCTGCAGGAATTGGCGGCCGCTCTTCTTTCTCAGCTTGTCAATGTAGTCCACTCGGCCGCCGCTCGCCGTGACTGGCAGGCGCTCGCTCAGCAGGACGGCCGTCATGGCTCGCGTCCGCGGCAGCGCTGCTTCGGCGGCGGCGCGAGGTGCTAGCTCGTGCACCGTCAGCTCGTCGCTAAAGCGCACGCTCTTGGCTCTCCGAGCTGCGCTGCCGCGAGCGCCGTCGGCCGCCGCCGGATTATTTGGCGGTGGCAGCTCGGCGACGGCAGCACCGCGGACTGCCGGCGGGCCACGGTCGCCGGGCCTGGGCGTCGTCGAGCTTCGAGCGTTCGGCGGCTCAACTGCCGCCGCTGCCGCCGCCGCAGCGCTCGATCCGAATGCTGCGTCGGCCGTGCTCGGCGTCCGGCCGTCCCAGCTGAGTAGGTTGACGACTGCAAAGCGGGTGGAAGCAAGAGAGCGATTCGGCTGCAGGGCGACGGCGAGTCGGCGGCGGCGGCGCTGGCGCGAGCAGACGCGCGTATGGCTTTATAGCGTCGACAGAGATCTGCGGTGCCGTGGCCGCGGCGGCGCAGCTGTCCGTGGCCAGCAGCTACGGCGCCGCCGTGGCCATTCGTGGATCCACATCCCCCCACTGCACCCTGAAGCTCAATCCGACGGCGGGCTGAGCGGTAGCGCGATACAAGGCCAGCGCCTGAACTCGGCCGAGCAGAGGCTGTCTGCGAGGGGAAACGGCACGTCCAGCGGACTACTCTCATCCTCGCGGCAGCTAGCCGCCCCTGAGACTGCTGCGATAGCTCGACGTTGCACGTCGGCGGCAGCTGCAATGAATGCTTACTTAGAGTGAGACCGCCAGAAAGCGATCCTTCGCCTGCGCACAGCCGAATAAGGCTGTTCTATCGGGACTAGTTGATTCAGGAATCGGGTACCTCACCAATGGATCTTTGCCTTTAGATTCTCTGCGTCCGACGCAAGGAATGCTTGACGCAATTACCGACGCACGCCAGCGGACCGGGCGCCGAGCTTACTATTCGTCGCTTTAACGATGTAGGATAGATATTCCGTGAAGGATTTCCGTCCGGCAACCAGACGGTCATTTTAAAACGCTATCCAAGATTGTAAGATTCGCTAACATCTGGATCATTGCTACCTAATCATCGTGCAAAAAGAAGGCGCATCGGCCAGGCCCGAGCCGGCCTAGCTAGCTTAGACGCACTGGCTGCTCGGGCCAGGCGGCTGGAGACAGCTATGATACACTAACCAAGCTCAAATCCTTTGAAGACACCGCCTGCGGTTCGTCTGCTCCAAAAGCCTGGAACTCACTCCCGACTGACGTCATGACATCCCGTGACTTAAGGACAGTAAAAAAAAGCTGAAATCCCACCACACGCTTTTCATAGTATATGCTGGGTCAGGGTGAATTGTCCTCGGTGTGTTAATGCGTGCTACCGCTATGCCGCAGTAGTCCGGCTAACAGCGATTCTTGTTTTACTCGATTCCTCCCTCTTCTCTACCTTGCTCTTCAGACGTTCAGCTTTCTATGCTCTCATCTCCCATCGTTTACTCGTTCCTAAGTACCGCACGATTTCTGATTATCGGGCTGTCGTAGGCTAGCTAATCTGGCGCTCTCGTGGTGTAATGGCTGGCGTGATGTGTTCAATGTGGATTAATGTTTGACGTACTGAACCGACGCCCTAAACCAGCACCTGCGGGATCTTCTGGCCATAGTGGCACCGTTACAGCTACCCATTTCTCTATTATCCATTTTGCTAACTAGCAGCAGCCTGCGTTGCTTACCTTCGTCTGCATCGTGCACCGCTGGACGCGAAGGGCTGCAATTGGAAAAAGAATAGCTCAAGAAAGCGCTACAGGAATCGAGGCTCATCAACTTGGCATCGAAAAGGTTAAGGCAGTAGTCAGCGTACGGCCGCCAAAGCAGAAAGTACGATTAGTGGGAAAGCTCTGCCACCGGCAACTTACCTTCCGATACTTGTACTCAGCGCTATTCTCGGCTGCACTTGAAAACCAAGATTTCTCACTGGCGGTCCGCGTCTGGTGTGCTGGAACAAAACGGCACCGACGCACTCGCGGCCTGCGCTCGCTCGACAGGTCGGCCGACGGAGCTTGTCGACCGAGATGTCCCTGCGTTGCATTATTATCTCTTGAGGTAGTACTAGCAGTTGCGATTTGCTTTGAAAGAGCTCGAGCGAATCCGCGCACCAAGCGTCGGGAAGGTGTAAGGTCTAAGATCTAGGATGCTCTGAGATCCAAGCCGGCGCTCTAGTTTTTCCTTGTATGCGCAGCGCTGGTGTGGCACAGCGGTCAAGGTGCTCGCTCTTAACTACCAAGGTCAAGGTGAATGTATTTGCTGACTTGAGGTCGTGGGCTCGAGGCCAGAGGCATATGTGAAGCGCCTAAATAGAGAATAGAGATTAAGTTCTCTTAGGGTGCTATGCAAATGAATGGTATTTTTTACAGTCAAATTTGTATGTGCTTGGTATATATTTTTTATTTGGTATATGCTATGTATGCATATATATATGTGTGTGTATGTGTGCGTGCGTGGGTGTGTGTGCGTACGTGCTTGTGTGTTTGGATGTGTAAGTTTGTTTGTGTTTGTGTGTGTGTTTGTGTGTGTGTGTGTATGTGTGTGTGTAATTTTCAATTTTCTCCTATGAAACGCAAACTGCCTTCGCCGAGATGGGCGTAGATACCCATCGGTATTGAGGCTGACCTGACAGCTAAAGCTGCATCGATTAGCATAGAAAAGTCTCGTATCTGCCACGTTCAGCATGACCGTAGCAAAATGGTCGCCAGCAATTATAAACTGTAAGCAGCAAACCTTGAAATCTAAGCAGCGAACCCTAAAATGGGGTAATCGCATTCCCCCCCCCCCGACGGCCGAGCGCACCACTTACCTGACTCAGCTGCCGTGCAGCCGGGTCTTCAACAAGCCACGTCCCACCTGCAATAAGACGTCAGCCGGCGTGTCAGCTGGCGCGCTGAGCATCCCTAGCCGTCGTCAGTGCAGACCGATCGCAGTCCAATGACGGGGCAAGCAGCCGCGACTTTAAAGGCGAAGTTAGCGAACCAGAAGCAGTGAGCTGGCAGCTCGATGTCGCCGCATGCGCTGCCCGCAGCCATCTTGGATCCGAAATATCTTAATGCTTCAAGGGGTATAGAAGGTTCAGGCGTCGCGGGCATTCGTCGCACATCGGCAACGACTTGCACAGTTACGAGCGCCCGTCGTGTTTTCTGCTCGAGGACATTTTTGCAGACGCCGCTACGGCGCGTTTGACAGTGAGTAGTAACTAGCCAGGCACCCGACACATTACAGAGTCAATCTCGCATAGAAAGCTTAAAAAGACATTTCACGACACAGCACTCGGAGTCTTAGTCTGCCGGAAGCGATGTCGCCGTCTCACCGATTTCTGTTAAGCGTAGCGTGACGTCAGTAGCCACCCAACGAATACACCTGAGCGAGCGAGCGGGAGCGAGGCGGAAGAGGCCGCAGCGGGCGCAATTAACCGACCCGGGACGAATGTGGGTGGGTGGGTGGTGGGGGGGGGGGGGGGTAGAGCTTGCCGATCGACGTACGCATTCCTACAGCTGGCTGCTTTGTAAGGTAAAGCTTCGGCCGGCTTAACGACTCTCTGCGTGACCGCCAGTCGACGCCATGCGCCCTAGGCGACCAGCTGCAGGTTTACGAGACGCTATAGCGAAGGGGTTGATCGCTACGCGATTCATTCGACGCACGCAGCGCATGCGATTACTTCGCCTATAGACCTTCGACACGTTGGAATAAAGCCGAGGCTCTAGATGAAGTGGTAGGTCCATCTGCAAAAGAAAAAAGTGTAGGCAAGCTTAGACTTGGCCATGGCAGGTCGCACTCTAGCTGTTGCAGAGCGAGACCCGCCTTCGCTTGCCGGCGCGTACGCGGGGCGGTTGCAGAGGCGCTCGCAAGCTGCCGCTACGAATTGCACGGACGGAGGACCGGGAGAGCGGCACCTTTTTAACGTCGATTCCGTTCCAAGTTTGATACTGCCTCAGCATGGCCTCTCTGCTCCGATTGTGCTGCTCGCTGGTCTGGACCGGACGCCACGCGTGCGAGCAGCTCGAGTCGGCCGTCTGCAATGCATCGACCTCCGAAAGAAAAGAAGCTGAAAATACGCCGCCATTTGCCAATAAGAATGCGACGGTATGGGAGGAAGGAAGTTTCATTGATCCGGACTCACGTCGTGGTCTTGGTGGAAGTACCGTCTGGCAGTGCCCTGTTGAATGTGAGTTCCTGCAGCAATGATAAAGAAAGAGGTTCATCTCGACGGAGCGAAGAGTTCGCTTCGCGGCGTGCACTTACGAGCCGCCCTGCTTCGCTGCCGCTGCGTCGAGTGCAACTGGAATTATGCACTCCAGCCGCGCTAGGCTTCGGCCGACAGGTCACGTGCTCCACCAGCTCTCTCCCAAAGGCTTCCGGTCTTAGTCTAGGGTTAAGGTGCTCGCACTTCATGACTCAGTTTGTTCGTTTGAGTCCTGTTGCATGTACTCTTAATTACTCAGTACAAGTCGGAGAAAAGGCAACTGCCTATTACACACACACACACACACACACACACACACACACACACACACACACACACACACACACACACACACACACACACACACACACACACACACATACATATATATATATATATATATATATATACCGTCGCGATCAACTGCATGTCGGCAAAGCGCCTAAAGAGAGATTAAGTTCTCTGAGCGCGCTTTATCAAGTGAATTATTATTATAAGCCACCCCCTCCCCCTCGCCGGTAGTCTGGGTCTCGCACTGGACCTGGTGAAAGACAATGGCACCGATATGGTAATCCTTGATGTGCCGGTGCCGCTCGACTGCAGCAAGATGCTTGAAGCTGGTAGCCCGGAACGAGACCAATAAGTATGCGGCCATTGCCTGGTCTTTCCTGGCCGCTGGCTACCGGTCGTCAGTGGTGAGGCCCTTCGCGGTCGGGTCTCTCGGCAGCTGGTGGCCAAACAAAGGAGCTTGCCTGGCCGACCTCGGCATCCCATGCGTGGAGAGAAAGGCATTGAGGCGGCACTTCGTCTCCGACGTAATTACCGGCTCAGAAGCTGTGTGGTTCCTTTTCCTGGACCGGGAGGCCCGGGTAGCACCCACGACCCCGGCAGGGCAGGGCAGGGCAGGGCAGGGCAGGGCAGGGCAGGGCAGGGCAGGGCAGGGCAGGGCAGGGCAGGGCAGGGCAGGGCAGGGCAGGGCAGGGCAGGGCAGGGCAGGGCAGGGCAGGGCAGGGCAGGGCAGGGCAGGGCAGGGCAGGGCACCGGCTAATGTATATATTCAGCATAAAAATTTCAATAAATCGTTGTTAATATATTGCCATGCCTATATATTCCTTTATATAAATTTAGGAATACATATATGAATATATATAATATATCACACATAATATAATGAATTATATACACACACACACATAAATATATATCTATATATATATATATTTATATATATACATATACATTCATGATTCATATGTATGACACCCTAAGAGAACTTAATCTCTATTCAGGTGCTTATGCTACGGGGCTCGAGCCCACGACATAAAATACATTCACGTTGACCTTGGTCAGAGCGAGCACCTTAACCACTGGGCTAAACCGGCATGCTTCTGTCCGCTTTATAAATGAGGCAGTTAATGTTTAGCGGTGTTTATGTCTTTTTACTCGTATATGCGCATCTGTACAACCGTCTGGAGGTATTTGTGCAAAAGCCTTTTTTATCTCTTCCTCTTTTGCCTGTGCTGTTACCCATTTGCAACTGCTTCAAACTCAAATGCGCGTTTGGTTTTTCGCCAACGGCGTAGCTGCCACGTTACCCACTGCTGTCTGAGCTTCACTGGCTCCTTAATCAATCGTCGAATCGATTTCAAGATCCTTAGTCTGGCTTAGACAGGTCATTAGCACCAGTCTATCTATCAGACATTTGGTCTTCCGGTTCGCTCTTTCACCACCTGCTCCTCTTCAGCATCTGATCGTCTAAACGTCCCTATCACTAAATTGAAATAATATGATGATCTAGCCTTCAGCTGGTATGCGCCAAAAGTCTGGAACTCGCATCCGGGTTGGGTCATGACCTCCAATAACCCTGCATCATTAAAGTCTCAGCTAAAAGCGCAGCTGTTCCAGTCAGCCTTTCCCTTCGCCCAATTAAATTTGTCTTGTTTTGTTCGGTGTGCTTTGCGTGAGCATCGACGCCTGATTCAGAGCATGTTATCAGCCGCAGGTCTCCCTAACCGGTGGCCGTTTGTGTCGTCCTCTGTGCTTTAGCAGTCTCGTCTAAGCACGACACTTTGTTTGCTTTAGCATGCTCGACGCCTTGCACGTCACTCCTGGATATTGATTCTCTTGCAGCAAATTGTAAAGTGCCTGGACGGAGATTAGGTTCACCTAGGATACTATACAAACAAACTATTATTTTCATTATTATGAGGTCTACACAACTGCATGTAACTGTTTAGCAATGCACTTAGCGTAAGTGAGCATAACACAGCGCACCTGTTTATAGTAGCATTCAGTGAGTCTTGCAATTCGTTATTTGTGTACTTACGCGTGCTGACGCTGTGCTCGCCGCCACTAATACTATTTAAATGTTAATAATGTGCATGTCACCTCTAACCATGTTATATTTATTGACAGTGTACCACCAACCATTTGATTATATTTCCTTACAGTACATGTAAAGTGCGTAGAAAGAGATCAAGTTCTCTAAGGGCGCTTTACAAATGTTATTACTATTATCATGATGACACGCCGGTACGTGTTAGGTTGCCGTTCGGAGTTGGCGCGTAACACGACAAGCCACGACGTGTCCAAGCCTTTTCGGCCAGGCACAGAGAGCCCCACTTCCATATCTTAGCCACGACGAGGTGCTACTAAGAAAACTGCTTACATCATGTCAGGCGACCTACTACGCACTGTGGCCGCTCCACGATGCGACATTGCGATCGCGGGCCCAGAGGCAGCGACACTAATCTACGGGCTCACTAAGCCGACTCCCGGCCATCACAACGATGCCGGGAGCATTACGGCGTGGCCATCGACCGCTGGCACGTCCGGAAGTGTCGTAGCTCTACCAATGCCGCAGCTCGGCGGGGTGGAGGGCGACCGCACTTTTTAAACTTTCGTTGCAGTGGCTTGTTTGAAGTGCGGCTCCGTGGGTTATGCCGCGACGCAAGCGTGGCTCTCAGCCGCGAGAGATGCGCTCGTCGTCGCCGTATCCGGGACTGGCTCTCGTTTGACGCAGACTCGTCTCCGTCGCAGCGTCCAGCCGACGCGCTGGCTGATGAACGGTCTCGCATAGATCCTTCTTTACAAACATTTACTTAACGCAGCCGACGTGGCCATTATTTCACACTTAACGAGCCTACTGAACGTCACCTGTGTGCATTGGAGCCGGGCGCAGATTCAATGCCACTGCCGTAGTATCAACATCGCGGCGGTGCGACCGCCGCTGCGCAGGTTTGGGCTCAATGCGAGAGTCGCCCGGGTGGCAGGTGCGAGCCGCCAGCGGCTAGGGCGCACCGGCCGAGGCCGCCGCCGCTGCCTAGAGCTAAACGCTCCGCAACGGCGGCCGCGCGAACTGCTCGGCCGCCGTGCGCGCGCGTGGCTCGCTCAGCTAGCCTCTGCGGCTCGTCCGACAGCGGCGCGAGTACGTATCGTAGCTAGGCAATTGATGCGGCGGCAGCGCCGTCGCACCCACAGCGCGCGTGTGCAGCCAGCGCTGTGCGGGCGGGGGGGGGGGGGGCGTGGCCCGTCACTCATCGTGACGCCGCAGGGCCAGCGAAGGGCGAGGGAAGCAGCTCCGGCTCCGGCTCGCCCTCGGACCGACCTGAAGGGGCGTGTCGGACACCCCTAGGATAGGTCTGGGCAAGGTCTGGTTCCTTCCTTGGCTCTAAACCCTGGCTTCGCCTGTGGGTTACGTACGGCTCTCGCTCTCCACGACCCGGGTCTCGGGTTCGAGTCATGCAGTTGGCGATCCTTTATAGCCCAGTGCAAGCGATGGCGACAGCATTAAGGCTCTCCCGCAGCTCCGTAAACGAGGCCGTCGAATCAGCTAAATTATTATAGCTATTCTGATACTTGGAGTCAGGCTCGTCCGATGGCTGTCCGATGGTAGCGACAAAAGGAAGCAAATCCTGTTGGTCGATAGGCCGTGCAGTCCTTGCTGGGCGCGAGCAAAAACGGTCGTAGGAAAAACAAAAGCGCCTCTCGGCGAGGGAGGCGGGAAACGTCGGTGCGACGTAGGTCAGGATCGGCAATTGTTAAAAACGTAGCCGTTAGCATAACACAACGCTTACAGCATCTCTCCTCATCTCTCCATCTCTCTCCCTCCCTCTTTCTCTCTCTCCTCTCTCTTTCCCGCTCTTTCTCTCTCCCCATCTCTCTCGTTTTCTTAGTAATATTTGTAATGCCCAGTCTTCGCCCGCTTAGGCTGTGAGTGCGCTATACAAAATTCTCCTGCGTAACACCCACATGGTCTTTATGACTTTGTGGAGTTACTGACGGAGATACATTACATTACATTCGCCGATACCAGCAGCGCCGCCGCTGCCACCGAAGAAGATCCAGTTTTACAGGTTCTCCGACTGGGCCAGATTTCATGAGGCCATATTGTAACGTGCTTAACTTCCGGGGCCCGCATGTGGTTGTCGGATAGGCTCGTGGCTCGCCCGTCGCACTCGAGCGCCCAGATAAAAAAATGTCTGCCATTAGTCTGAATCTTCTCTAAGCGAATAAGAATCAGGATATTCACTTGTAGAACGGATTTTCAGGGTGCGCCATAACAGCTGAGGGGCTACCTTTTCACTGAAGCATTGAATTAAACTACACGCAGATAAGTGGATTTGCTTTTGATTATGCTACACAATTCTTACAGGCTTTTTAATTGCGTGCGTTTCGTAAGCATTGTACATTGGTAATTTTCATCATCTGTAGGCGTGTGGGTTTTTATCGCCTAGTTTAGCCATATTTATGATGCAATTATATGAATTCTTCATCAACCATTTTTGTAGCACCCTGAGAGAACCAAATGTCTTCCTAAGCACTTTACGTAGGCTGAGAAGGAGGCGTGTCAACTGATTGGTGATTGTAACTTGCGAAACTGCTGCGGGCCTATGACTATAAACGACGATTCAGATTAACTGAGCAAATGATGTGACGATCAGTTGGGATTTTAGTTTTGCTCAGATGTCTCAGAGTTAGGGCATGTCGTGATGTCAATCGGTAACCCCACCACGTTTCGGCACCAAGGCCGCGTCCTAGACCCCATAATCAATTGTGAAAAACATGTCGCCAAACTTGTTTCGATGTCCTCCAATGAGTTAGCAAAAAGAACGCACTCCCTGAGGATCAAGCAATGCGAGGGAGTAACGGGCTCCGCAGAAAAGCGAAAGAGCGACTAGCGCTTATAAAGATAGCGGGGCAGCCAGCTAATACATATTTGGCTAGCTTAGGTACATCATTCGGGCTGGAATTGAACTGCAGGTCATGCGAGAGTCCGGGTTACGCTCTGAAACGTCGAAGAGTCTCCGCGTTCAGGCGCACGTTGATCGACGGCGCCACCATTCGCTGAAGCCAAGCGGCTGGCGATCAGCGATCGCTGCTTGCTTCCGCACGTGACGGACGGCGAGCGTCGGTGAGAGCGCGAGTTCGACGGGCGGGGACCGCCACGGCTGCCGGAGCAGCGTGGCACTGCAGCCGCGCATCACTTGGTCTGAGCTCGTCTCCTCCCGATCTCCCCCTCATCTGCGCAGCTCTCCGCTTTCGGCTTCCGCTACCGACCTCGCTTTCGGCTTCGGGTTCGCCCGCAGACGCGCAGCTACTCGAAGTGCCGCGTAGCTCGACGGTCGGCGTGTTATGTCCGATTCCTTCACCGCCACGACGCCCGACGCGGCGGGACCAGAGGTCGCCGATAGCGACTCCCTGCCCTCAGCTGCTGACCCGAACGTCCGCGCGAAGTCCTTTCGCTCTAGATACCCCGAAGGAGAGCGAGCATCGCCGCCGAGCGACCGGGTGGGGGTGGCAGGGGGTTTCTGATGAGGCCTGCCCGGTTGGGTATCGGCTCTCCAGATGTGTAACTATTGTCTGAGCATGCCGAAAGGACGATATGTTATGAAACTGAAAGAGAGCAGATTTTCGTGTACAGCTGATGTGGTAATCTAGCGAAAATTAATTTTGTAACTGGACACTCGCAATCCACGCAGAGGCACGAGGAGAGATCCTGGCCGAGCCAATTTTGTGTGAGACGCTTTCCGAATCCAAGAGTGACTTTAGGTTAGCCTATATCTGCTAAGTTGATTTGATTGCCACTCAGTTTGACCAAGCCTAACGCCTAATGCCTAAGACTAAGACTAATTTCGAATTTCGGCAGCAAGAGATCTGAGAAAATACCAGGTGATCGATAGCAGGGTATGATCAAAGCACAAATACAGCTGAGTGTCATCTTAATTAAAATTGACACCAAAATTATATGTAGCCATGGCGTTGGTTGGTAAAAGGGATAGAGAGAGAAAGAGAGAGAAAGAGAGAGAGAGAGAGAGAGAGAGAGAGAGAGAGAGAGAGAGAGAGAGAGAGAGAGAGAGAGAGAGAGAGAGATAGTATATAGTAAGAATAAGCGGAACTAAAATAAAAATCGGGGGGTATCTCAAACTTCCAAAGCCACGCTGGATAACTGGTGACCGTGAGCATACAGATGCTAAAACCACTCACTTAAATAGCACCTAAATCACTGTAGTGATTTGTTAATAATGCCAAGAAAAAATAATAGGTCCCAAGGAAGGACTTGATCAATATTGTCAAATGCCGCTAAGTGATCCAGCGAAACTGGTCAGAGATTCTAGCTAAGCCGACATTCCCGAAAATGTACGTTCAATCGGTAGAGCTTTCGATGTAAATTAATTAAATCTAATTCTGGTTTACCTGAAATTCACTTGATTGTTTTGTGTTACAATTTAGGCATTTAACTGCTATCCCACTCATAGTTCCTATTATTGTTCGTCTTTTAAAAGAATGGTAGCCATGAGAATGGGCCAAAGTTATGTTAGTTCTCCTGGCCTAGCTCCGAGTTCTTATTGAGTGGCATGACAACGGCCTCAGTGAGAGGTACATGGGTCGTAGTGGCACAAGCATCAGGCCAACTACATGCACGTACTTCATTGTAGGAAGAAATCAATAAGTGCGGCATCTAGAGACCTGGTCTAGAGACCTCTGATTAGACTGGATGGTGAACTTAGAAGTGAGTTCAGGTCAGAAGATCTGGAGGGCGGGGTTGAGCGTGAGGATATAAGAAGAGAATGAAGATGAATGAGAAGTAGAGCTGGAGCTGAAAGAGAGAGAGAGAGAGAGAGAGATTTAATTGAAGGAAATAAGATCAATAGGAGTCCAATTTGAAGAGAGCCGAGCTGGTTTGGTCTGGTGGTTAAGGTGCTCGCCCCGACCAAGGTCTGACTGAGGTCGTTGGATATATATATATATATCACCTATATATACATCAGCTATATATATATATATATATATATATCATATATATATATATATATATATATATATATATATATATATATATATATATATATATATATATATATATATATATATATATATATAAGAGATGCAAAGCCTGGAACTCCCTCCCGACCTGCATCAGAACATCCCCTGACCTGACCACATTTAAAAGAAACTTAAAAACATACCTATTTAGGACAGCATTTAGTGGGTCCTTGTGATTCGTCCTCGATGTGCTTATGCGTGCTGACACTGTTCATGCTGCCACTAACCACATTTGCATGCTGACCCAGTGCATGTAACCCCTAACCATGTTATTCATTTTGTTTGTTTTTCAAGCATGATTTTACTTACTATTCTATTGCGTATCACTTTGCAGCAAATGTAAAGCGCCTAGAAAGAGATTAAGTTCTCTGAGGGCGCTTTATCAAGTGCAATATTATTATTATTATTATTAAGGGGAGAAAGCCTTTGATTTTTCCACCTTGCGTACTAACTAGAATGCGTCTATCTTTGTCTAGTGTAATTTTCTCTATCTTAAGAAACCGTCACGTTGACCGCCACAAGGATCGTCAGGGACGTTCGGTTTGACGCTAAATTAGAAGACATTAAGCATTTATGGACATCACATATGGATAGAATCGTGTCGCTATATTGTTTGGGCTTGACCTTAGCGAGCATAGACTGGGACGACCAACCATACCTAAGTTCTGCCAGCCGATGGACTGATAGTTTGATTTTTGTAGGCATTTTTAAGCTTTCGATGAGTAGTCCTAGCAAGCTAAACATCTGCTGTGGACCGCGTGGCATCTGGGCTAGGAATTGCACTGTGCTTAGACGGTGATGCAGCAAACTTATTCGGAACCTTGGCTAGCCTCGTTTACCGCACTCGGCTAATGAGGTAAGTGCGAATTGAGGTTGAGCTGAAGGGGAGGGAATGTTATTTAATGCGATCAGTACCAATGCCTAGGAACTTGTATGCGAAGCTGGCTGACCTACAAATTTTGATACCAAAGCAGAAGTAAACTGCAGAGATAGTGAGATTCCCTTACGGTTACATGTGTAGGATTCGGTATTAGTAAGAGATAATGGCATCCATCTCCGGGAGATTTTCTGTCGAGAATGTGACCGTTGCTGTTTGTGTGGACATGCACGTAATCCCCGAGAGAAAGTCGTCGGCAGAAAGGTAGAGGACAGAAAAGAAAGGTAGAGAGCACACAGGTCTGGTGTGCAACTACTAAAATGAAATTAAGTCGTCCAATGCGATAAATAGAGGCGACTCCTGCAACTCAGAAGGGAAAGGAAAGTCGAAAGCTCCCAGCTAAGCAGTTCTAGGTAGTACCCGCTTAGTAGCGCATTGCCAGCTGCAGTGCGGCTGCATCCAGTCGCCCTTCAGAATATAATCATCACTTCGTAGCCAGGATTGCCTGGTTTCCGAAAAATAAAACATTCGCTGACATGTTCTGAGAACTTCTTTCGTGACCGCCATTTCACCATACTGACCGATGCAACTAGTACGAGCAAGAGAGCGGGCTAGAGCTCACGCCCGCGAAAAGATGCACGTGCGTCCTACATTAAGCAGCCGCCAGCAAGAACAAAACATGCATTTACTGGGTTAAAAATAACAAATAAAAAAAGTTCTAGAATAGCTTAGAATACGCGGATCTATGTCCCGCGCACGTAGGCGTACTTATAATACTAACCAGTGCTGCACTGCGACTGAACAGCTGGTGAAGGGCCTTATCTCCGTGAATTTTGCTCCGCATGCAAGCGATGGCTGGCAGGAAAAGAAATGGAGGGTACTGAGCGAGAGTCTTCAGAGAGAATCTGTCAGCGATTCTCCTGGGTCGGTTGTCAAAGGGTCTGATATTTTTCACCGATGGAGCAAACATAGTGTCCTAGTCACTAGGGAGATGCAAGTCTTTTTGAACTGGTCCTAGCACACTGCCCTTTGAATAGGGCACATCGGACGGAGTGCTACATGCAACCAATCCTCTTCCATTACTGAACAATAGGATTTTCTGGATTTCATGCGTGCTTCTTAGAGTTCGCGTCACTCTGCTCTAACAGCGGGAGCACTACAATTTGTCGATCTATCGCGGAGGGAACGATAGTTGCGTAGGAAGTTGAAGAAAGTCAAAGGTCAGGGCCGTGGATGATGCTCTGCTAAGATTGCCTCGTTACCGCAGTTTTCGCGACCGACGGTCCAAGCTCTGCCTGGCATTACCCTCAAGCGACTATACCGGTACGTACAGTGGCTACATGCCCCTCCCACCCCGCCCGATCCCCGCCTGAGCCGTCGCTCCAGCTCTTAGAGGACACGAGCAGCGACCGATTGCCACAAGCCGCCAGTAATAGATCGCGAGCAGACGCCGTTGCAAATAGAGCAACGTCCCGGAGAAGACCACGGAAGAGTGCGGACCGTGACCCGATCGTGGACATGGAGTCGGAATGACAAGTCAATCGGATGGAAGGAGGAAAAACCGACAGGCTGGACGTGAGCCCGTATCGCTCTGTATTGAGTCTCCCGTGACCGGCTGCAGGAGCGGTAGGCCAAGGCCACTTGCAAATTTTGAACACCGTTGCAGTCTGTTGCTGCATCCACGTCGCGTTCTCCTAGCGGTGTTAGACGACATGGTCAACGTCAGGCAATCCAATCGAGAATGCTGCAGCTACCAGCCAACCTTCGACCGATCTAGGCGTTCAAGCGCTGTCTCGGTTAAAATTGTTTCCCACACGCTGCAGCTAGGCGCCAACGAGATTCTGGTCTGCCCTGCTTACGCTGCAGGTAGCCAATGGACGCGCGGTCGCGGCGAGACAGAGACGCGAGAGGCTGTGCAGTGCATCCTATTTTTAGATGTAGCTTGCATTCCTTTTGGATGCATTCAAAGAGCCTCGCCTTGGTCGGCGTGCTGCCGCCGGCTCGCCAAAGACGGTTCGTGTTTTTTAGTGCTTCGAAAGAGAATTCCGAATGGCTCGCCTTCAGCGGCATCCAGCTAGAGGCTTTCCAAAACTATATAAGTGTCAAACTAGCTGCTCAATTGAACAGCTATAATTCAAACCTTTCAGCGGAACTGACGACGTGAAAGAGAAGCTCTGTCGAGCGCCTGCGCTCCACCCGCCGAGCCTCTGCTTCGACGCCTCTACTAGCCGCGCGACCAGCGAGACGAACGGCCGTGGCGGCCGCGGGCGTGCGCGGGCGTGCGCGCCTAACCCCCGCACGCGCGGCCGTCGGCTCGACCCACCTCCGTCAGTAGCGGGTCGTCTTGTCGGCGGACGCGGCTGCCGCAGCAGCAGCAGCCGTCTGCGAAGAGCGGTCGTGCGGTCGCCGCCGCCTCTGCCGTCGCGGCTCGCCCAAGCTGACGCGGCGCTTCCGCGGTCGTCGCCTCCGCCGCCATTGCCGCCGTCGGTCGCTCCGCGCGACATTCTGATCGCCGCAGTCCGGCCGCACCAGGCCGCCTGGTAAGCCACGGGCGGTCCAGCGTCGACGCCCGAGGCCATGAGCGGACCCGATGCCGCCGCTCGGTGGCGTCGCTCCCTCCGCGGCGACCTTGACGGAAAGTACTCGAGATCTCCGCTCGCCGCCGCCCCCACCGCGCGGAGCGTCAGCGCGCTGAGGGCTCGCTCGCCGGCGCCAGGCGTCTTCGCTGGCGGCGGGGCGGCTCGCTGCGACCGCGCGCTTTCCGCTGGACCTAGCTCGCCGGCTGCGGGCTACTGCGTGGGGTGCGCGAGTGGCGGCCAGCGTCGCCGTCCGCAGCACCACCGCTTCGCGCAGCGACGTTGTCAGTAAACCTCGCCCATTCTTTAGTCAAAAGTTTGCGCAGGCGTCGATGGGCGAGCGCCGGATGCCGGGTCGCCGCCGGAGTGCCGGCGCTCGGATTACTGACGAACAAACAGACGGGCGCCGCCAGCCAGAGTGGCGAGCGCTATCAACAGGACAACTGATGCAAGCAGCAGCAGCAGCAGCAGCAGCAGCATTGCGTAGCGAGCGCCTCTCGCCGCTCGAGATACCAGCGCGCGCGCGAGCGCGAAGATAGTCGGTGCGGCGCGATATTCCGCGTCAGCGGTCGACGGACGGAGGGGGAGTGGAGGAATGAAGAGCGGAGGTTTCTGTAGCGGCGGCGACGCTGGTACAGCGGCGGCGGCGTTAGGAGGCCTGGCGGTCGCTCGTGTTGGAGAGGGCGGCGGTCGCGGAACCAAGATATCCTGCCTCAGTCGCGACGCAGCAGCAGCGGCGCCGCTGCAGAAGCCTCAGCTATTTATTCCTCCACTCCCCTCCCCCGTCGACTGCTGATGCGAGAGAGCGTTCAGAAGCTCCGAGCCGCGCTCGGGGCGTAGTCGGGTATTGACCTTTTCAGTCGAAGCGCTGCCGCCTGCGCGGTGGTGGGGCGGTGCGGCGGCTCTCTCGCGCGAGGTCCAGCTGGGCTAATTCGGTCCACAGCTCGGCGCTGCATATCCACATAAGCGAGTGCAGCGCGTCCTAAAGAGCCGAACGATCCGGTCACGTGGGTGGCGCTTAGACTGGGTCTGACTGCAGTCAAGAGAGGCTCAACGAGCGACTGCGACAGCTTAACCGCTCCGCTTGAGCGCCAGGGTGGATTATGCCGTGACAGTTGAGACAAGGTATACATTATCCAAGTTGACGATTGCCGTGAAGACAATCGCTTTCACTATCATTCAAGTGCCTTATTGCCGACGGAGGCGGACAAAGTAGCTGCTGCAGAAGAAGAAGAAGCTGTAATTATCGCGGGATCGTAGGAGGCCGCAGCGAAGGAGAAAACACTGGGGTCTGGTTAGAGTTAGGCTGCTTCTTTGCGAGTCAGGCAGCTTTTGATACTATCGATCACCGAATCCTTCTTGAGCGCCTCCCATCTCGCCTGTGCATCATCGGCACTGCTCTGCAGTGGCTCAGGTCCTATCTCAGTGGGAGACTCCAGAGTATTGACGTGAATGGACAAAGATCATCCGAGGTACCTCTGAAATATGGGGTACCTCAGGGCTCCTTGCTAGGTCCGGTTCTTTTCACGGTTTATATTCTCCCTCTTGCCGATGTGATTGCCAAGCACAATCTAGTCTTTCACTTCTATGCAGGTGACATTCAGTTGTAACTTTGCTTTGATCCCTCCAAGCCCTTCAGCACGTCGAATTCTCTCCTTTGCCTTGATGCTTGCATTGATGACATCTACACATGGATGGCATCAAATTTTCTTAAATTGAATGATGATAAACTAACTTACTAGTCATGAGTAAACCGAGTGTGATTCACAAATTGGATAGGCTGACGCTCAAAATCGGCTCTGCCAGCATATCTCCTGTTGAATCTGCACGAAATCTAGGTGTCATGTTACAAAGTGACCGTTCATTAGACGACCACTTCAGCTCCATTTTGTCAAGTCTGCCGACGTTTAGCTACATAGCATTGCTAAAATTCGGGCCTCTTTAGACAGGGTTACCACATCTAAATTTGTCCATGCATTTTTGACATCCCGTCTTGACTTCTGTAGCTCACTGCTTGCAGGTCTACCGGTTTGTGGCATTAGGCGCTTACAGCTTGCGAAACTCTGCAGCTTGGCCTGTCTGTCATGAGCGTCGCAGTTTTCACATCACGCCACTTCTCGCCGGCCTGCACTGGCTCCCAGTCAAGCGGCGGATCAACTTCAAGGTTTTGTCGCTTACTTTTAGGTCACTTCATTCGTTGGCTCCAGCCTACCTATCAGATCTACTTCCCCACCAGGCTAAGCATCGTACCATCCGCTTTTCGGAATCCAACCGTTTACCTATACCTCGTACAAACCTCAAATCCTTTGGAAACCGTGCATTTAGTTCGTATGCTCCCAAAGCCTGCAACTCACTCCCGAATGCCGTTGCGACATTCCTTGACTAGACCACATTAAAAATTTTTTAAATGGACCCATTTATGACAGCATTTAGTGGGTCCCTGTGGTTCGTCCTGTATGCTCTTGTGCATGCTGCCACTAACCACACTTGCTTGCTGACCCTGTGCATGTCACCCCTAACCATGCTTTCCTGTTGTTTATCAAGCATGATACCACTCACCACTTGGTCGTGTTTTGTTTGCAGCAAATGTAAAGCGCCTAGAAAGAGATTGACTTCTCTGAGGGAGCTTTATCAAGTGTATAATTATTATTATTATTATGGCCCTACATTGAGGCGGGTTTCCCCAGGCGAATGCTTGACGAAGGCTACGCATTTTCAAGTAGAAAGCACCGGCGAAAGGTATTGACAAGCAGGTTATGAGCTGGTAAATGGGACGGAGGCGAGACTGGCGCACAATGTCAATTTGGTGCCGATATCGTTTCAGCATGTGAGCTTATAGCGATGATTGAGCACCACTCAGAGATGAGCGCTCTGAGCGGCGGCACCTCTATGAGCGGTAATCCTCGACGCCTGCTGCCCATCGAGCGAGTTCCGACGATGACGAATATCTGTATTTCAACATTTTTCATTCAGTTGGAACTAAAACAACTTCCGGCGTCCGTCCACGATCAATGTCAACACCGACCATCCAACCTAACTCGAGGCACACATAAATAAATGCAAATATAATTCATTTGTACAGCGCCCTAAGAAAACCTAATCTATATTCAGGCACTTCACACGTGCTACGGGGCTAGAACCCACGACCTGGGCTATCAACTACATTCACCTTGACCTTGATCGAGGCGAGCACCTTCGACCACTGGGCCAAACCGGCGCGGCGTAGACATCGCAACGTCGAGTCGAGTATCTGCTGTCGTCTGCTTCCGAATATTTTTGCCCTATGTTTTATTTACCGTTTGGTTCCCTCATGCATTGCACGGAAGGTCTCAGATAGGCAAGTACCACGATCCGATTCAACCTCAAATGCCTTGTTAACGTGGTAACTATTTGCTTGTCTTCCAGTCTCCGCGACAATTCACTGCATGTGGTCTTCAAGCGCACGATTTTGGATTCTTGACCGCTCAAGAAGCCTACTTTCGGATTCAAATGTCCTTTATTTAAAATTACACGCAAACTGTTTTCTTGCACCTGGATCTATACTTCGCAGCTCTCGCAGGAAGCTAATTTCTGAAATAAGCATAATGCAAGCTAAAAAAGTTGTTATAGTGTCTAGCTTTCTTTCTGAACTTTCTCACTCCTTCACTCACGCACTCACCCACGCTGTCTCTCTCACCCTTTCTTTCCCAAATGACACCGGTCTTTTGAGTTCCTGGAACCCACTTTTGGGATTTGTTATCCACAGCTTGTTCATTTGCTTACTCCCTGGATGGTTTAACTGGGTCAATATACCATTTTCTATCACGCACAGAGCAGGTTTACCGTGATCAGTGACTAACGATAAATGATTAGTTGTGTGGGCTCGAGCAGCGTAATTTTATCAGGGTCTGCTGTTATTCACTTCAGCTTTGCTGAGGAAGACGGTAATTACTGCAGTCTTATTCACCAGGCCTGGACGCATTACGCCCACGCCTGGTGACGGCAGAGTGAAAAGGTATCCTGAAAGATTTTGCCTCACCCTGCCCCAAGTGCTGCTGGGCACTAGAGGATTGTCTTGCTAAAGAAAATTTCAAATCATATTAATTGAAAATAGCATGTCCTCTATTCGGGACCCGCTTAGTGAATTAAAGGCACGTATATATATTTGCCAAAAGTCGAGTAAAATGCAATGAAACTAAAATACTCTGGACCAAAGTCTTTACCGCAAACTTAGTGACCGTAATTGACACAAATCCTTGCCGACGCTGGAAAGACGCTGGTGGAACTAGCGCCTTGAAGCACAGGTAATAATTCATTAGAGCCTCTTTGATGCACAGCTGAAGGGTGACAATAGCAAGGCACGACTAAGCTACTTGAGTCACGAGAATGGTTGGGTGGTCTGATAACTATTGCAACGTTTCAGAGTAGTTCGAAATAAAAATCTTGCATTATAATGCCAGGGAACTACTACAGAAGCAGCCTCGGACGGGCCCACGGATAACTGCGATATACTGCGATAAAGCTGCCATTTCCACAGTAAACGCCAGAAATCAGGTCTTGATTACGACTTATACAACCTGGTTTTACACGCTGACCCGCCAAATTTCATCCATTTTTGCTTTCGGTATCTTGTGCTATGAACTTCAACGGCCTGGGCCAGCCAGCCTGTTCTTACATTCGAAAGGCAATACAGCTGCCATTTTCACCAAAATCTTCGTGCAACTGTGGTTTTGAATTTAAGTAATAGAGAGCGTTATGCCAAAAAGTTTACCCACCCATCCTCATGCATTGATTGCACTTGCGCATTCTCATGCTACCGCCTCCGATAGCCCGGCCCTCATGGCAGCCTAAAAAATTTAAACTGCAATGCAGCTGCATCTTCCATTTGCAGAAAGCTGTGCGAAACTGCAGTTTTGATTCAAAATTTTTAACAAAAGGGTTTCACATTTACCCACCATGTTTTATGCAATTGGGCTTTCCTGCTCAGATGGCTGCCATAAATGATCTAACTGCGATACAGCTAAATTTTCCACAAAAAGCTTCACGCCAGTATGATTTCAATTTCAAATGATAGAGAATAGTATTCCAGATCTACCCACAAAATGTCAAGCAATTTCGCTGTTGCTCGCTCTCAGGGTTCTACTTCCGATAGCCCGACCCGAATAGCAACCGACATATTCTAACGGCACTACAGCTGCAACTTCCACAATAAACTTAGAAAAACTGAGGTTTTAATATTCTTAATTACAAAAAACAGTTCCAGGTTTGCCCGCCGAGTTTAAAGCTATTTCGCTTGCCCGTTATTATGATATGGCCTCCAGTGGCTCGGGCCAACATGCCTCCATAAATATTCAAACTGGGATGCAACTACCATTTCCACAATAGGCGTCGAGCAACTGCGGTTTTGATAATCCAACTTATAAAAAAAATGTTCCGGGTTTACCAACGAAATTTTCTGCGATTCTGCATGGGCATTTTCGTGCTATTAGTAGAAATAGGAGCCGTGTTGCATTTAAAATATTTTGGGCTGGCCGTCTGGCCCGGGTCATCGGAGGCCATAGCACGAGAACGTGCAAGCGCAATCGCATGCAATTAGGCGGGTACAGTTTTTTGTATACTGCTCTCCAAAAGTTGGATTCAAAACGGCAGTTTCGCGAAGCTTTTAGTAGAAATGGCAGCTGTATCGACGTTCGAATGTGCAAAAAGGCTGGCCGGCTCGGGCCCTTGAAATTCGTAGCACGAGAACGCGAAAGCGCAACAGCATGAAATTTGTTGGGTAAACTTGCAAGCAATTTTGCA
Source organism: Cristatella mucedo (assembly GCA_009760855.2). Taxonomy (NCBI): domain Eukaryota; kingdom Metazoa; phylum Bryozoa; class Phylactolaemata; family Cristatellidae; genus Cristatella; species Cristatella mucedo. The sequence goes on from WPIO01000007.1 coordinate 9,822,457, forward strand.
TAAGTTGGAATATAAACCGCAGTTTTCCGACGTTTTATGAGGAATTGGCAGCTGTATCGCAGTGTATCTAAGTGCATCACAATGTATCGCAGTTACTCGTTGGATCCGAGTACGGCAGTAATCTAGAACGTCCATAACCGCTTGAAAAATTAGTCTCCTTAGCGTACATAGCAGTTGAGCTCGAGGCTTTGAGCCAGGCAGAAAGCAGAATTTACACTCTAGACCTCGGGTCAGGCATTTGATGGGCACTCAGGGCGCCGTACGATTGCTATGTGTGCCGTGGCTGTTTAAGGTCGCCTGCAGTGCTCCGTCGCTGTCGAATAGTCAAATAGAGTTCTCTGGGCAATTTTATATAGATTATTCTCATGAGGTACGGGGGGGGGGCGGGGCGCGGGCGCGGGCGCTCTTCACTGCTGCCGTGCTTCCGCTGCTGTCGGCATAGCCGCGTGCATTGGTGCTGCGATTGCAAGTCGCCAGTCGCAAGTCGCAAGGTGCAGAGCTGCTCGGCTATTTAACGTGAGTCGGCTGAGACTAGCACCGCTACGAGCACTATGTGCAGCCTAGTTATGTCCAGACGAGGAAGCCGCTATACTCCGCTTGTAATACTTGGAACAGCAAGAGGAGTATGTACAACGTATTAATCTCCTTTTACCAGATCTAAGCCACGGGTTAGGATATTTCAAAGTAGAGTGCGACTGAGCGCCGAAAAAGTGCAGACCTAGATATGCCATTTTAATGTTGCAAGAATGCAAAATTATTCCTAGTCGCAAACTTCTGACATTAAGCTTCTGCAATACAGCTTCTAAAATGTCATGGTAGGATACCCAATTTACACCTACTATGCGTATGCCCTCTTGATAACAAGAATGGCTGTCAAGCAAGCCATTGGCTGATCCCTGGCCTTCGGGTAGATTTCTAATTCGGAGACGACTCCAAATGAAAGAAATTTGTGGCGAACGAGTGGTTTTGCATATTTATCGCAATGCTCCATATATTTCTTGCATAATGGTCTGATACGACAGACAAGCCTAGCCGCAGAGTTTTGCACCAGCTGTAATCGCCTGATTGCATATGCTGGTAGGCCAGCAAGTAGTGAGTTACAGAAGTCAAGACGGGATCTCACAAATGCATGGATCAACTTAGACGTGGTATCCGTATCTAAACAAGCCCGAATTTTAGCAATGCGATGTAGCTGAAAGTAGCAGACTTGATTGTGGAGCTGATGTGGTCGTCTAACGACAGGTCACTTTGGAACATTACACCTAGATTTAGAGCTGATTCAACGGGTGATATGCTGGCAGAGCCAAATTTGAGAGTCGGCCTTTCCAATATCAGAATCACACTGGGTTTGCCCATAACTAGTAAGTTAGTTTTATCATCGTTTAGTTTAAGAAAATTTGCTGCCATCCATGTGTGGATGTCATCAATGCATGCAGTTGAGAGAATTCGAGGTGCTCGAAGGCTAGGAGGGATCAAAGCCAAGGAACAACTGAGTGTCATACGCATAGAAGTGAAAGCCTTGATTGTGCTTGGCAATCACATAAGCAAGAGGGACAGTATTGATCGTGAAATGAACCAAACCTAGCACAGAGCCCTGAGGTACCCCATATTTCAGAGGCTCCTCCGAAGATCTTTGTCCATTCACGTCAATACTCTGGAGTCTCCCACTGAGATAGGACCAGAACCATTGCAGAGCAGTGCCGGTGATACCTAGGTGAGATGAGAGGCGCTCTAGAAGAATTTGGTGGTCGATAGTATCAAAAGCAGCCGAAAGATCGAGAAAAACAAGCAGAGATACTCTACCTATGTCTGCATTCCTAAGTAGGTCGTTGCACACCCTAAGCAATGCTGATTCTGTGGAGTGATTAGCTCTAAAGCCAGACTGGAACTTACTAGCAAGGTTGGAAGTTTCAATATATGAGTTCAGCTGGTCCACCGCGACCCGTTTCAGTGTCTTTGATAGGAATGGTAAAAGGGATACTGAGCGGTAGTTGCTCAAGTTCTCTTGGTCTAGGGCCGCTTTCTTGAGAAGTGGCCTGACTACAGGTTTTTTGAAAGGTGCTGGAACATGACCTGAGGCGAATGACATATTAATGATTAATGATGTTAGTTATGCATAGCAGCAGCAGATCAACGCAATGTAGGAGCACGACAGTGGGAATAGGGTCCAAAGGATTTGTTGTCTTTTTTGATTGAGATACGAACTTCAGGACTAGATGACTAGTGACCTGATTAAATGTAGACATTGAGGTGCAGCCAGGAATCGGGCAACAGCATTCTAGGGGGATGTTGTTATCGCGGGGATAGACTCCCTGATCTTGTCTATCTTCTGCACAAAGAATCGAGAGAAGCGATCGGCTAGATCATCACAAGGATCATCAGGTACGGAGCTAATCTGGGAACGGTTGAGGAGGTGGTTTATCGTCGACATCAGCATTTTTGGATTGTGCATCTGTGATTCAACAATGTTTCTATAGAAGCTAGACTTGGCATTTGCTAGGATCGATTGGTACGACCCACAGTAGCCCTCAAATGCCTCTCGATGAACAGTCAATCCTGATATTTGGTATGCTTTTTCAAGCTTGCGCTTAATAGACCTAGCCAGTTTAATGTCTGTGGTAAACCATAGGCCGTCTGCGCGAGGGCACACAGTGCAATCAGTCAGAGGTGCAAACTTATCAAGCGTATCAGCTAGTGTCGTGTTGTAGCTATCTAATAATGATGACAGATCGGAAGGAGGACTGAGCAGCAGAGGTGAAGCAGATATTCTCGCACGGACAGCATCGATGTCAAGGGTCTTGAGGTTTCGCGATTCACAGGTTATTTTAGAAGAGGAGGCGGGCACACACTGTAGATTGAATGAGATCTTCATGTGGTCAGATAAGTAGGACTTGGTAATAATTGGTGATGACAAAGTGCAGTTGTATGAGAAAATCTGGTCGAGTGTGTGACCCTTGATGTGAGTAGGGCCATGCACATGAGCCACAAGAGACAATGAGTCAGTCAATACACACAATTCAGTGCCGAAGGCGTCAGATAAGTTATCAAAGTGAAAGCTGAAATCACCCACAACGAGGAAGGATCAATTTCTAGCACACAGAATCGAAATGAGATTGGAAAAAATCAGAGATACAGGAGGATTTGATACTCGGTGGACGATAGGCTACTACCACCGTCGGTAGCTTGTTTTCGGGTGAGACCAAGACAATTGATTCAAAAGACTGCTTCGAGGGTACTGCAAATGGCTTGAAGTTGAATTTCTTGCCCGCGATAACAGCAACTCCATCTCCAGGTTTGATTGATCTAGAGGTGTGAAAGATTGAGAAACCTGTTGGGCTAGCGTCTTTAATTGTTGGGCAGTTAATACCGATTTTAGCCAAGTTTCACTTAGAGCGAGTAGGTTGATCCCATTTTCAGAAATAAGGTCGCTTATTACCAGAGGTTTATTTCAAGCTGAGCGAGGATTCCAAAGGCAAGCGTCAAGTCGGGCCGATAGAGTTATAACAGGCCTGACGACCACTAAGTTAGAGAGTGGTAGTAGCCGTCGCGTAAGCAGCTCCGGAGCGCCAGTAGATAAGAGAGTAAGAGAAGAGAAAGAGAAAGAGAGAGAGAGAGAGAGAAGAGAGAGAGAGAGAGAGAGAGAGAGAGAGAGAGAGAGAGAGAGAGAGAGAGAGAGAGAGAGAGAGAGAGAGAGAGAGAGAGAGAGAGAGAGAGAGAGAGTGGATAGCGTGCGAGAGAGAGAGAGAGAGAGAGAGAGAGAGAGAGAGTGAGAGAGAGTGGATAGCGTGCGTGCAGGCCGACGCACAGGCAGGAAGCTCGTTGCTGCAGGACTAGCGGGTCACGCGAACACAGCAGACCCGTTGCAATTAAATCCAGCGTAGGCAGCCGATACTGCCCAACTGCAGCACCTGTTGATGTGGTACTCAGCCAGCCCGTTGGCCAGGTGGAGTGGCGTGAGTCCGGCTGGGGCGGAACGGCTCTGTGGGCGTCGCCACGCCAACAGTACGTCCTATCACGCCGTACTGCCTAACTGTCTATAATATCCTTCATGCGGTCTAACTGAATGCAAGCCAGTCAAGGTTAGATTGGCCAGACGATCTTAGGGTTGAACGTGGCGAATTGCAGACGAACTTTCTCGTGCAGCGTCGCACGGAGGGTGCCTCCTCCTTGCTTTCGTTCCGAAAACTAGTCGCGATCTAGTAATGAAAATCGTTTCAAGTATCTGTTTATATAGAGCTAAAGCTAAAGGCGCTGGCCGTCTCCAGCCAAGCGAAATGCTGCCGATGTGAACATCCGAGCGTTCTGGAAATGCATGGAAGCTTAGCTCATTGGCGTGACAAACGTGGCGTGCGGCTTCCAGCTCCGGCCAGAGCTCCGGCCGCGAACGCAGCGCTCATAGCGGCGCTCAGCCGAATCACGCCGAATGCTGGTGACGTTTGAACCTCGCATCGCGGCCAGAGACTTGCAGGTGCTGCACCAATTCAAGCAGGTACGCCAGCAGGAGCAGAAACACGCCTGCGACGAAGAGCGCTCATACCTTAACACATTGAGTCAGTATTCATAACGTAGACTAGTCCATTTCACACCAGCGGACGATTACTGGCGTCCGACACCGGCAGTGACGTACGCCAACGGCTCTGTGGTCTAGAGCTCAAATCAGCTCCAATGCCAATGCCCCGGCTTTGTATATACGACCTCAGCCAATAAACTATCGCACAATCGCGAATAATAATTATCTGACACAATCCGGCTTTTTAGTTTAGCTGGCGCCCCTTCCCCCCCCGTTTCATTGGTGCAACGGATTGTCGGCAATGAATCATTAGATAAGACAGGACGAAGGCAGCTGCGAAGAGGAAGTCTGAAAATCCTCCATCCATAGTAATTTGTGTTAAAGCCTAATGAGGTGGCGTAGCCGAACATTGACGCCTGCCAAAGTTAGCTGTGCTCGGTTTTCTGTATTATTGCAGTCGAGCATTATAACAGCTGAGCTGAGCCTGCATTAATATAAAGAGGGAAGTGAAATGACAGCGTGTTCGATCAGCTAGATTATGACCGTCGAGATAACACTCGCGGTTACTGAATTATTGGGAATGAATGACCTACTAGGAGCAGGCTACAACACCAACCTACGGCTAGGCCTTATGCAAAGCTTAATTAACACACAGCTGTCAATCAGCTGTTTCTCAGGCTTCGAACCAGGTACTTGAAATGTGCTCAGGGCGCTCGAGCGAGAGTTTTTATGCGCTGCGGCACTTGCTAGACTGTTGCCCTCCCTGACTGTTGTGATACCGATACCCACATTTGACCTCCAGTTCACTCGCTGACAGGCTTACAGCAGCTCACACTCAGCTCTAGTACTCACCGATCGGCAGACCGTTGCTCCAAAAGACCCGCTGCAGCCAGACCCATGCATTATATAACGGCCTGGTTACAAGTCCTGCAATTATCTCGTTCTTACATAGTAATACATCGCGCTGCTCATAAGCCTCGGCCTATTGCAATTATTTCTTAAGCTGCTCAGTTAGAATTCAGCGACAAAGCTCGTAGTTCGTAATCGCGGTTCAGCAGTCAAGATCGTAGCTAATAGTCGCGAGGCATTACGGATCCTCTGGAAAAAAGTGTGCTATTAGAATAGTAGTAATAATAATACATAGGTACAACACCCTGGAAGGGCTGGACTGCCGTTCAGACAGCTTACGTGAGCCACGCACGCCCTTCTTTGAACTAATGCCAACCCCTGGTATTCGATGTAAGAGCGAGAGTAGGTGGGAGATCGAGCGATGTGTGTGATGACGATACTCTGGTGTACGCTGAGGCAGACTGAGACGGCGTGACTACGGGCCTTTGGGGGGAGAGAAGAATGAGAGCCCTTGTAGTGTAGCGCCAGTCTGGGGTAATTTTAGCAATATCCTGCTCTACACTACGAATGCGGACGTGCCATATATTAAGGCATCGATGCTCTTCATTGCGGCTCCGCTCTGCCACCGTTCACCGTGAACACCTGCGTGTATCGAGGAAGCCTCTGCGACTGGTTAGCCGCCCTGCGAGGTTCAGGCTTTATCGGTATTTTATTTTATACTTATTCGTCGTGCTTCTGCAAGGACCATCGCCGTTAAGACTGCCGCGTTTGTTGGTTATCTATCTAATTTAGCTGAGAAGTCTCAGCAGTAAGCCTATTACGACAGTGTTCGGATGGCGGCTGGGCAAAATCGTGGTACGGGACAAGGCTACCCTTGCCGCTGACTCAAAACACTCAAAATTTGTTCCGTCAGATAACCTCGTCGATCGTTACCCACCAGGGCTACGTTTGTCTGTCACAGGTGGCGCAGGCATGAAATACCTCTTACCTCCACCCTTTAAGTAGAGAGCCACCAGCCAGAAGCGTAGTTTATTGCTCCCCTGAAGGCTCGCGGATACGTACCTCATCGCGTGTATGCCAAGGGAAGCGAGTGCACATAGAAAAGTGAGATAATGTACTTAGCTGGTGGAACTAAACGGAACGCGTTACCAACCAAGACCCACTGAAAAACCTTTCCTCGTAGGCATGCTGATCGGCACCGATATAGGATTAGCTGTCTTACCAACAGAGTTTTTTGCAAGTAGTCTATCGATTTGACTCAAAATTTAAGTCGCTTGTATGACGCACTAAGAAAACTCGATCTCTATCTAGGTACTTTACATATGCCACAGGGCTTAAGCCCACGACCTTGATCGTCACGATCGGGTACATTACACAGGACAAAACCAGGCTGGCTATATTGATAAAAGTAGGAACCGGACAAGTCATTATCCGAGGCCTGCATTGTTGTGCTGTTGTAGCTCCACGGGGACATTGTGATCTGATAGCTGAGAGCAGACCTATAAGTCCAGGATTTCAGAATAGTATCGTCGACGCCGGCGTTCGGCCAAGACGATAAAAGTTCTATCGCTGCTAAGGTGCGCGAATGTGCTACCGCTGTGCTGCTGCCGTAAATAAGTGTTGGTTAGCATGTGTATGTCTGTGTGCATTTGCCTTTGGCCAACTTTGAGGCGCTCTGTTTCTACAAATGTTGGCCACCAGGCATTGAGTACTAGCACGGTTACTATGGCTCGGTTGTATTTCCGGGAATCCGTCTAGAGCCACAGGGTCCGTCCTTTGCATTAGCCTTAATGTCGAGCCTAATGTTCCTACAAGACAGAAGAAGGCCCACACAGCGGACAAGCGAAGCCATCGAGTTGCAAAGACCCTGACGTTGCTGAAGCAAGTGCATTCGCTGGTAACCGTAACATACGGTCAGATTCTTGACCATTTATTCGCCATCAGGATCAGGAGAGGAATGACGAAGAAGAGGATGAGAAGGTTCGATCAGGTAGAAGGAAAGGCAGACATGCGTCCACTCGAGACAAGCGCAATGGAAGTACATCTATTTGCATTATTTGCCACGGTGAGGTCGGACGTGGCGGACCCGCACTGACTCGACTTCGCAGACGGGAAAGTAATTGGTTAGGTACTCAGCGACTGCTACAACAACTGAGGCCCGGCTGAAAAGTTCTGGTAGATGGAATAGCTTCGCCACAAAAGGCAGCCGTAGACAGGCAATTAAGCAAATCGATGCCGTACAGCCCCTGCACCGCTTCGCAGACCTGCCAAGCGTTTATTGACCAGAAGCTGGTGGAGGTTTGACTTTAATAGGCAGTGCTTACTAAGCTGAGCACGAGACCCACATGCGATTGTTTTTATAATGTGTTCAGTCACAGGCTATGCATTAAACCTCAAGAAATGTGCAATTTGTTAATGATATATTTGGTGTTTCCTGTGTCACCTCGTCTCCCGATGGCAGGTAATGCTCCGAATCCTGTGCGAGTGGACTTTCTGAAGCGTAGATCCGTTTGACAGCTCCTGCGTTTACTGGGATAGTCGTATATTATCGCCGCTTCCTCCACCACTGTGCTGACGTGCTCCATCACTCATTGTGGCTTCATCCACCCTCCAAGCAAGCACTCTAATGCGCTGCTTTCGACGTCAGCTACGTCGTCAGCCTTTTAATCTACAGTGAGGTGCCTCACATAAGCCACTCTTCTTGTCCACCCTGTTCTACGGACGATGAGCGTGAACAATCTCTTGGTGCCGTTTTAAAGCCGCTGCCTTATAGCCAATGGAGGATTTTAGCCTTTTTCTCTGGCCCGGACTCAGGTGACCGAACGCCACTATTTAGAGTTTGACCGAGAGCTACTGGCCGAATGAAGGCTATACGTAACTGTCGTTTCTTTCTACGACAGACAGTAGTCTAAATAATTATCGCAAACCATTAATATGCACCATCCACTCACCTTCGTTTCTCACTCTGCCGGTTCTTAAGGTTGGTTGTCCATCCATAGCCAAGCTACGTTTACGACCAACTTATGTTACCTTAGCTGTTTTAAGCCCGCGGGTCTTCACCCAGGGGTAAGGTTCTCACTCTTCACGACCTAGGACGTGGGCTCGAGTCTGCAGTGGGTGATCTTTTAGTGCCCACTGCAAGCGGCGGCTCTTCCGCCGATATACAAATGACTGTTGAATTAGCTAACCGTTTTTTAATCAGCGATAACCAACCGGCACCTATTAGTAACTCATCTTTTCAATAGACCTGCAGGTTCTGACCCATTCGCAATAGTAAGTCGATATCTCTATTGACTTGGTCCAAATACTGCATCGTCGCTAGTCCTAGCCTCCGTGCCATTCCGGGACCCAGAAAAGCTTTTGGCGGTCTTTGAAATCTCCCTGGGCCACCCATTCCCTACATCATAAGCATCTGATTGCATAAGCCGGTAAACCAGCAAGCAGTGAGTTACAAAAGTCGAAACGAAATATCACAAATGCATGGACCAATTATAAATGACATTTAACTGAAACGGCAGACTTGACTGTGGAGCTGATGTGGTGGTCTAATTAAAGGTCGCTTTGGAAGAGGGCATCAACATTTCGAGCAGATGCAAGAGGTGAGAGAGCCAAGTTTAAGTGCGAGGTTTTCCAATATCTGAATCACACTCGGTTTGCCCATAACTAGTAAGTTGGTTTTATCATCATTCAATTGGAGAAAGCCTACGAAATAGTACACAGTGATTAACAGTACATAGTGACAAATAAGTAAATAAATGTTCGCTTAGAATAGATGACACAGGTAGAACTGAGCTGGAGAGCTCTGCAAACCCTATGAGCTATGAGCACTAAAAAATATGCTCTCCACCTTACCCAAATAGCGAACACACGAAGCCAGTACGAGTCGAGTGTCATTTTCGGCGATACTATTGCAGGACTGAATAGCAGTCTTCCCTTCGAAGAATTAATTGCCTCGCGGTAATTTATTCTTTTACAGTGAGTTATAAAGAGCCTGGATAGAGATCTGGTTCTCAAAGGGGCACTAATCAAAAGGCTTAGAGAAATGCACAGAGCCTCTTCGGAAGGATTGACTGCTGCAAGCGAAGAACTATAACATTAATAAAAATAACACATTTGTATAGAGCCCTAACAAAAATTAATCTCTTTCTAGGCACTGTATGTAGGCTGCAAAGGAAGCATGATCGAATGGCTATTGGTACAAATATTTTAGTGAGGAACTCCGAAAACTCCATAAACAAGGTTAGACAGCCAAATAGTAACCGGTTCCTGGTCGTTATAATTAAGGAACAGCGAATAATAATTCGGCAATCATAATCCGGCTGATCTAGCATGGTACAGCTCCAGTAGTTAACTCACGGGGTTACTGTAAGAAATACTTCTAAATGCATGTTAACGTAGCAAGAAATATACATATCTAGACACATTATTCATTTAAGCAGCAGCCTAATCTCAAGTGACTATGTGAACAATTAGTTTGCTGCAGTCATTTTAACTACTGTAGCAGGGCAACTCCGACTAATATGGCCTAAAGGCAAGGGAATCCATTTATCAATCACGATTGTCTGCATTCTCAGGCTAACAAGGCCGATTTATTGAATAGTACCGAGCTGCCAAGAATGATGCTAATAAGCCCTACATGATCTCACACATTACTAAATCGAGTTCTGAGATCTCATACTGTTACACGCACGCACGGAAGTAAAAATCGCTTGACACCTCTGCTAGTACCAACTCGAATAATTGGGAGTGTGGACATGGATTATTCAAAGCCTGTAACTCATTCCCGACTGACGGCACGACATACTCTGACTTGACACTTCAAAAGAAGTTAAAACACACCTGTTTCTCACAGCATTTGCTGGGTCCTTGTGTTTTGTATGCCTATGCGAAACTGATACTGTGCATGCTATCACTAACCATATCTTACAGGTTGACACTATTCATGTCACCTCTAACCATGTAATGCTTGTTGACATGTTGTGCGTGTTCCCACCAAACTTTTGATCAAGCTCCTTTAAAGCATATTCAAAGTGCTTATCAAGAGATAAGGTTCTCTGAGGGTACCAAACAAATGTATTATTATCGTTACTATTCTTATTAAGACTCAAATGCCCTTATGGGTGAGGACTAGTCGGGGTTTTAGCTTTCGGAAGACGACCCAGAAGCAGCTTTTAATGCAGGGATCTGGCCTTCAATTGGGGTTGCAGCTTTTTAGTGTCGACACTTTTAAAGGGCTAAATAGTCAACCCTGTGCCACGTTACTCAATGTCAAGGTTTCGAGCCAAATGCCTAAATCTTGGCTATGCCTTTTGCCTTCGGGTGCATACCCTCATGCATCATGGAGCTAGCAATTTCATTAGTGAGAGCTCAATGACTGGTGAATGAATATCTCAATAGCGCATCAATTAAAAAAACTGGTACCCTTTACTATCACCGACAGAAACTTCCCTGTACGTGCCGCAATGGTGGCCACAGCTCAACATAGTACTGCAGACAAAGCAGAAAAAAGAACACGGCACCTAAACAAAAATGGAATGCCTGCCTCTGTAGGAAGAACAGTTTTTCCAGGGCTCAATTGACCTCGCACGATCTACAGGCAGTTGAATCGACAGTAATAGTAGTAGACAGTAATAGTAGTAGATAGTAATAGTAGTAGACAGGATAGACAAATCAATAGTAATAGTAGTAGACAGGAAGTAGTAGCGCATTTTGCATAAGGAAGGCATGCCACCCACAGCACACAAGCAATTCTCCTCTATACGGTGTACACAGTACACAGCCGTTCCTGAGCTTTCAGAGCACCTTGCACGTGACAGAGGTCGGATCACAGCCCTCGTATTCACGCAGGTAAGGGCTGTCGAGGTCACCGCGGTCGGGATGACTGGCAGTGCCGGCACCAGCTGCACCGGTCTGCACGCCACCGGGAGGGCCTTTGTCGCGCACGCAGGCGCATCTGAAGGTGGTGCCGGGCGGCTTGTAGTACTTGCGAGGGACGCCAGTCCAGGATCGCTGTGTTCCTCCACTACAGACACAGACCGTTGTCACTTCCGTTACCAGATCGCAAAAAATGCACACGCTTAAATACTTAAATACGGAACATTGACTTCGAAACTATTTAGGGCGATGCAGTGACCAAAGAGAGAGCCTTCACTCATGGCAGCGAATGAGCCAGCCAGCCAGCCAGCCAGAGCGGTGACCAAAAAGATCACCTTAGCAGCTGCCTGGCCGATATAAGGCGGTTTATAAGGTGAGACAGAGCTGCCGATTGTAACTGCTGTCGACAGGCCGGGGCTCTGGCTAGCACTGAGGTTTGTCACGTGCTCTTTAATGGCACAGATGCAAGAAAGCTGACAGATTCAAGAACGTTCGAGGTGAGACCCACTCCTCTGGTGCAAGGCTACAAACTATAAGTATGCATGCATGTATATATGTACACTAGCAGTCATGCATTGTACCTCATTTGACTTCCTGTGGGTTCGGTCAATGTATCTCAGCCGGTAGCTGTCATTGGCTATCAAGAAGTAGTGTTTCGGCAGGTAACTAATTGCTCAGGAGGACGGCTGAGCACCGAACCCGAAAAACTCGGAAGTAGGCATATTTGCCGATGTCCCCTTAGCAATCAGGAAACTCCATTGCCGATGGCTGGCTGTGCTTCCGAATTTCGGTGGCTTGGCTGGAGGTATTACTTTGCTTAGTCATTGGCTTGCTACAAGATAGTAATGCAAGAAGAATGGGCCAGCAAAGATTTTTTTTGCGGTGGTACCTTTAAATTTGGCAACAATCCCTTGGGCTGCATTTGCAGACGTTATTTATCTAATAGAAGGTGTGGCATGACATCTTGACTGGCTAGCACACATAAGGGAAATTGGGCAGACACCCAGTAACCTTGGCCACAGCCGGCAGACCGTATCAACACGTGAGTGCAGTTAAAGCAGCTATGGCTAAAGGTGGCCGCATTCCAGGTTTTGTGAGCGGACAGCTCTGGTCTTATCATCTTGGGAAGGTTAGCTAGCAAGACATTGCTCGGAAGCTGGGTATAGGTGAGAAGCTATCCGATATAAGACAACATGCCCACCCTCGGGCTGATAGAGAGTCGTCCTGCACATGGAAGCCCTCGGGCTTCTACAAGGTGAGATGACCAGCCCTTGAAAATGGAGTGTCTGAATGAGTCGAAACGGAGTGTCCCATTTCGCATCCGCTCGAGTCCATGTCAAAGCACTCGAGCTTAGCACCGGCACGATCCACAGTGAGTGGACAGAGAGGGGGCAAAAGCTCAGCAAACACGGGCTCATCGCAAGGGTTGCAAAGAAAGCTCGGCTACTGACTACTAAAGCCCACAAAGAGGCCAGCCTTGAGTGGGTGTGACAGGGCAGCCACCGGACGACCCATGATTGCTGGATTGGAGGATCAGCATGGGCTGAGACCTCTAGACAGCAAGCATTAGATCACTGGTCAAATTACGGGGAAACTTGCAAGCGGTTTGGTATGCCATACCATCCCTTGTACTCCGAAACTCGTCGAGTCCATATATCCATATATAATTCATTTGTATAGCGCCTCAAGAGAACCTGATCTCCATTCAGGCGCTTCACATACGCCTCCGGGCTCGAGCCCACGACCTCAGCCAGACCTTGGTCGAGGCGAGCACCTTAACCACTGGACCAAACTAGCTCGGCGTCCATGCCAGCCCAAATGGCAGGACATAGCTAATTAGGGAGGGGCCACATCCTACTATCATTAGAGCTTTTACAGTGTGGTGGTTGTCAAGCCAGCTATATCGTGTGTTGGGCTGTTAAGTTTATTTTGGCATCAATTTCACTCGTTTAACCCTGACGGTAGATTTCAAAACTGCTAACTGCACTAGTCGACCAGGCGGCCATTGTTGGATGGGTTCGGCAAAACTTATGGCCGTGTGTTTGCATGTATGCACGAATGTATTTCCGTCTGCTGCCCGAAAAAAGCCACACTTTGTGGATCTTACACTGCAGAATTGTTTACGGCAAACTCAAAGTGGCTTTTGGTGTGCATATGGTGGTCAACAGACTTCATTTTAGGCACCAAGAAAGTGAGTAGCATAGCAGAGTCAGGTGGATTGCCGTGGAGGTGCCGGCCTGGAGGGGGGGGGGGTTAAAGGATGGAGGCTGGATAGGATGCACCACAATTGAGAGCAGGAGAGAAAATCTCATAATCTCGTTGCACAAGAACAGTGAAAGCAAGTTCCACATTCAGGGAGCCACAGAAAACGAGATTCTGTTGCCAAGTCTTAAAAGTAAAAGAACAGAACAGCTAATCCACTATCCCGACAGTACGAGAAGGCTAGGGGGGGGGGAGGGAAGGACAGCTACTCAGCTAGGTATGGAAGACCGATCCATGGCCGGCTTTGTGGGCATGTAAAAAAGAATTTCTCTCTCTCCTCTCTAGTCTTTAGTCAACCAGGAGGCATTGTACATCAATAGCAAAATAGACAAACGAATGCATTTTGTTTTATTGATTAAGCAACCTTACAGCCAATTCATCATCAGCTGTAGAGACTTGGCGGCCTTTTTCTACAGCTGTACCAATGCGGAACAACAGTATTCCAGGTATGGCAGAAGTAGGACGCTAGTAAGATCTTTAGCCAGCCATTGCGGCAAGTAGTCCCCAATTCTGACCAGGGACCAAGCGTGATGACTAGCAGCCAAGACTCTTCTGAATACAACTTTTTTAAATGAAGTCGTCAGAGGTCACCGAAATTACGAGCACACATTGATGGCCGCACTGCAGCACCACCAATTAGGAGTGCAAAGTCAGATTCCCACGGTACGTTTGGAGTTTCCTATGAGTAGAAGTTTGGTTTTACCATTCGGTTTAGCTTAAGAAAAATGGCCGACACCCAGGACCGAATGTTGGCAAGGCTTCAGTTTACCATTCGTCGCAGCTGAAGCTGATCATGGTGGCTTAAATGGCAAGTACAGCTAAGTTGAGGCAGCAAAGGCAAGCAGAAGCAGACAATCGAGACAGGAAGAGCCAAACGTGACGTGTGAAACGTGACAGCGCTGTTGCCTACCTCATGTCACTGCACCAAACTATTGTCCCCGAGGCATCGCTGTATTGCGAATTGCACGACGGAAAGTTCTGGAGATCGAGGTCGTCGGCAGCCTTGGCCTTCCTAGCAGCACCCAGCATTCTCCGCCAATTGTGAAGAGCCTCAGTGGGCCGGCCATTGGCATCATAATACATGCCCGAGAGCTTCCCTTAAAAAAAAAGGTGCAGTTCTTGCAGCACACCGTCTCAATGGCTATCAATGAACCTACTGGTTCATTCGCCATTCTTCCACGCAATGCAGCATCAAAGACACCCAGATGCAACCGCTGCTGCTGCGTACCGCTTCCCTTTGCGGCTGAAGTTGGACTGCGTGAGGTGAGAAGGCACTGCACCGAGTCAGGGTAAGTGGCCAATGCTAGCAATGGCCCACGAATGGACGATGTAGCAAGGACTAAAGGAATGGGCACAGTTCGGTCTGTGGCTACGACATAAACCTTCCATTCACGTCTTATTGAGATCACGTTTCGCAAGCCAGCAGCAACAAAAAGCGTAGGCACGAAGAACGACAAAGTCTAAGTATTTCACACGGAATTCGAGACGCCGAGCATGCATAACAATGAAAAACCGACAACGGCTTTTCGGGGTGCCCACAAGCCGAGAGAGCTGTAATTGGCAAAACATTAAATAACGATTTTTATCGGTTATCTAGCAGCCAGTAAGAGCACAATTGGCCCGGAAGAAAAAAATAATAGCGAACCAACCACAGGGTACTCGAGAAGCATGACTATTCGGTTTTCCCTTTGACAACCAGCCAAGACATACGTAGCATACAATTGGACATGGAAGGGAGGAGGTATGTAAGAAAAGGCCAAACCCTGGCGAGCATGCATGCCAGCCATCAGCTGAGCATGCCGAGGCATTTGTAGTGTAAACATAGGACATCATTAGGCAGTGTACCCTAATGAATAAGCCATGGCAATATGGCCAGGATTGAAGAGTGCACCACTGCAAGGAGGTAAGGTATTTGCACTTCACGACCCGGATCGTGGGTTCGATTCATTCAGCAGTGAACGCCTTATTTCTACTGCATGCAGGTGTGACAGCCGTTAAGGCTCTTCTGCTACTAAATAAAATGAGGCCACTTGATCGGCTGATCTTTAACGATAGATAGCACGCCGTAGAGTGGTCCACCCACAGACACTCCACCACCAGCGCCTACGGTGCTGCTGTCCAGCCCCCAGTTTGAAAACCCATACCCACGAAGTAAAGAATATGGAAGACATTTTGGGCAGTCGCAACAACTTGTACAATGTCACCACGGTTGCTCCTGTGGATATGAGCTGCTACACCAATGCAAAGGTGGCCCTCATGAAAACGTACTCAAAAATGATAGGGCACGATCCACGATAACTCAGCACACAGTGGGCGATCCATGCAAGCACACAGCACACACAGCAGGATGGTGAAAATCTCACGAGCAAGCGAGCACCGAGGCAGAGGTGAGCAGTGGCCTGCTGCAGCCCCACTTCAATTAAGGAAGGGTCAGTCTAAAACGCTTGCGGACTCCTCGATGCAGTTTAGAACCTGCATCCTTCCTATACAGGTAAATGCACCTGTGAATGTGTGGCAGGCCACTTGGTCCCGGGCGTTTTCTTCTTTCCCGAGAAAAGATTGCACTGGTCATCGAATAAGAAACTGCAAGCATGCTTCAGGGAGCCATTTGGAAAGCTCTTAAAGTGAGGGCGTTCGCTGTGGAGGCAGGTGTTCCCTCCCTCCTGTGTCATGTATAGAGAAACAGAAAGACAGACATCAGCGTGTTTGCAAATGACATGAAATATGCTGTGAGGCTGCAAAAACTACTTGCATGGCAAGCAGTCTGCAGCTTGCCACATAAATAATTTTCCTGGGCAGCAACGATGACAGTAGCCTCCTTTGAAGGCATTGAGGAATGGCCAGTAACTTTAGCGCCTTAATAATAACAATAATAATAATAATACAGTTGAAAAGAGCCCTCAGAGACCTCAACCTCTTTCTAGGCACTTGACATTTGCTGCAAAGGAAGCACGATCGAACGGTTAGTGGTTACATGCTCAATAAACAACAAGAATAACATGGTTAGGGGTGACATGAACAGGGTCAGCATGCAAGTCTGGTTAGCGGTAGCACTCACAGCGGCAGCAAGCATAAGCACATACAGGACGAATCAGAGGGAACCACTAAATGCTGTGATGCATACTTGCGTTTTTAATTTCTTTTAAATGTGGTCAAGTCAGGGAATGTCGTGATGCAAGTCGGGAGTGAATTCCTGGAATATTGGGAGAATACGAACTAAAGACAGTCTCCAAAAAATTTGAGGTTCGTATGAGGTATGAATAAACAGTTAGATTCCGAACGGTGGGTGGTACGATGCTTAGACTGGTGGGGCAGTAGATATGATAGGTAGGCTGGTGCCAAAGAATAAAGGGACCTAAAAGTGAGCGACAACAACCTTGAAGTCCATGTGTTGCTTGATTGGTAGCCAGTGCAGGTCGGTGAGAAATGGTGTGATGTGGCAACTGCAACGCTCACGACAGACAAGCTTAACTGCAGAGTTTTGTACCAGCTGTAAACGCCTGATTGCACAGGCCGGTAGACCAGCAAGCAGCGAGTTACAGAAGTCAAGATGGGATGTCAAAAATGCATGGACGAATTTAGATGTGGTAACCCTGTCTAAAGAAGCCAGAATTTTAGCAATTTATGTAGCTGAAAGTAGACAGACTTGATAGCGGAGCTGAAGTGGTCGTCTAAGGAAAGGTCACTTTGGAACATGACACCTAGATTTCGTGCAGATTCAACAGGAGATATGCTGGCAGAGCCAATTTTGAGCGTCAGCCTTTCCAATTTCTGAATCACACTTGGTTTGCTCATAACTAATAGGTTGGTTTTATCGTCATTCAATTTAAGAAAATTTGCAGCCATCCATGTGCAGATGTCATCAATGCATGCAGCAAGGGAGTTGTGAGATATCGACATGCTGAAGGGCTGGGGGGGGGATCAAAGCTAAGGTACAACTGAGTGTCATCCGAATAGAAGTGAAAGCCTAGATTGTGCTTGGAAATCACATCGGCAAGAGGAAGAATATCAACCGTGAAAAGAACTGAACCAAGAACAGAGCCCTGAGGAACCCCATATTTCAGAGGTACCTCGGATGATCTTTGTCCATTCACATCAATACTCTGGAGTCTCCCACTGTGATAGGACCTGAACCATTGCAGAGCAGTGCCAGTGATACCTAGGTGAGATGAGAGGCGCTCAAGAAGGACTTGGTGATCGATAGTACCAAAAGCTGCCGAAAGATCAAGCAAAACGAGCAGAGATACTCTACCCATGTCTGCATTCCTAAGTAGGTCTTTATACACCCGATGCAACGCTGACTCTGTGGAGCGATTAGCTCTAAAACGAGACTGGAACTTTCTAGCAGGGTTGGAAGTTTCAATATATGAGTCCAGCTGGTCTGCCACGACTTGTTCCAGTGTCTTTGATAGAAACAATAGAAGGGAGACTGGGTGGAAGTTGCTCAAGTTCTCGTGGTCTAGTGTTGCTTACTTGAGAAGTGGCCTGACTACAGCTTTTTTGAAAGGTGCTGGGACATGACCTGAGGCTAATGACATATTAATGATGTTAGTTATGCCTGGCGGCAGCAGATCAATGCATCGTAGGAGCAGGACAGTGGGAGTAGGGACCAAAGGACCAGTTGTCTTCTTTGATTGGGATATGAGGTTCAAGACGAATTCACTAGTGACCTCCTTGAACGTAGACATTATGGTGCTGCAATCAATTTAGGGACATCATTCCAGGGGGATGCTGCAATCGCAGGGACTGACTCCTTGATCTTGTCTATCTTCTGGACAAAGAAGCTAGAGACGCGATCAGCTAGATTATCACAGGCATCATGAGGTAAGGAGCTAATCTGAGAGCGGAGAAGATTCGACGAGAAGATCGTCGACATCAGCATTTTTGGATTGTGCATCTGTGATTCAACAATGTATTTATATAAGCTAGCCTTGGCCTTTGCTAGGATCAATTGGTACATCTACAGTAGTTCTGCCTTGGCTGAGGATGAGAAGCTAGGCATCCCCACCGGGCCTGATTTCAATCAATTCTTTGCAGGACCGAAAGCCATGTAGAGCGGCCACTTTGATAATTGTGAAGTATAACCTTACCTACGTACACATAGTCTTTCTCGTAGCGCTTTTGCCAATCTTCCAAGCCCAGTATGTCAGTGTGCGTTAAACCCGTAGTATCTTCTATTAAGCCAGCTTCCGTGAAGTCACCAGAGACAAACGCCCTGGTGCCATCCAGCCCTGTAACGGAAACCGCAATACACTGCAAGTCTTTACTGAGTGTACTTCTCAGTAATTACGGTGGCGCTGCCGGCTGACAAATTTCCTCTAACCTGTGAAGAAGTGATAGCCGCCTCCTTTGCCGTAAAACTTTTCCCCTTTGCTTACGTCAAAGACCTTCCCCAAAATTGCCAGGTAGAGCCCTTTCTCGCCTTTGTACTGCTGGAGCTCATCTTTTGTAAAGATCCTCTCAGATACAGCTTTGGACGGTTCGCCTACTAGGGATAGAAGTTTTGTATACAGCTGAGCTAGATCTGACCTGAAGACGACGGCAACAATCAGCGCAGAGAGAGCCACAATGTAAAAAATCTTCCCCATTACATCCGGCAGACAGCTTACAAACCGGTAAAAAGTGCACGGGTTGCGAGGCTCAGCCGCCAGAACAGGTCAAGGCCGTTTGATGGGTAGACCATAGCATTTTATCTATGAGCGCAGGCAGCAAAGGTCGCAGTATGACTGATGTCGCAATGTCTCTTTATAGGCGGATATTGGGGACGTACAATAACAAGGATTTGCCTTTATCTCATTTGCCATTTCACATTGCCCAAGAATAAGGTTGCGATCTATCGCTGGGCCCAAAAAACCTATGCTTCAAAAGCTTCCTGTATGAATGACCCAACAGTGGCAGAGCCAAGATTTTCATCAAGGGGAATGTACAAAATTTGTATGAAGCGGAAGGGCAAGACCCGAAGTTTTTTCTTATATTCGGGGCTAGACCCTCAGTTAATGAACAATTATAGCTCAAGATCGCCGTGTTTATTCGACGCGAAATGGGAGGCTGCTCATCGTGCGGGATTAAGATGTAATTTCGTCACAGGGGTGGGTCGGGGGTTGGCGGGAATTGTGGTGGCCCAGGTCGCTGCCTCGTTGTAGGGCAGTGGTTCTCAACCTTTCTAATGCCGCGACCATTTAATACAGTTCTCAATGTAATAAATCTCCGTCTGTACTCCAAAAAGCCACAAAAACTATGAGGGTGTTGACGGTAGCCAACAGACTTCATCTCACGAAACAAAGAGAAAGTGGGAAGCATAGGAGAGTCAGGAGAGCAGTTGAGGTAGTGAGTAGCATGCACGTAGCAGCTCAGAACCGCTGAAAAAGATGAGCCATAGTCGGCAGCAGGAGAGTAGTTGCTGTTTCGTAAAAATCGTGGAAGTGAGTTCCACAGTCTAGGACCAGCTGAGCTAAAGCTTCTGTTGCCAACGGTCTTCAAGCGTAGGAATAGAGCAGCTAATTTATTGTTCACACAGGACCTGAGGGCACGAGGAGGCTGAAACTGATGCAACAGTTCAGCTAGGTATGGGGGAGCCAAGCCGTGGCGGGCCTTGTGGGTCAGCGTAAGAACTATGCTTAGTATCCGTTGATCAACCGGCAGCCATCCTAGTTCTTGTCGCAAAGGAGACACGCGGTCAAACTTCTCGGACTTGCAAACTAGCCTTGAAGCCATATTCATCGCCATTTGCAGTTGCCTAGTTGCCTTTTTTCGTAGCCCAGCCAAAAGGTATTGCAACAATGAAGCAGAGACAGAACAAAGGAGCTAGTTAAAAAAATTTGCTAGCAAACATGGAAGACAGCTCCTAATCTTAGATAAGGATCGGACGTGATGGCTAGCTGTAGGAGTAGTCTTCTGAATAAAGCTTTTAAATTTTTAGGCAGCTGTCGAAAACGACACCAAAATTTCGAGCACGTGGTCGCTCAACAGCATCACCTATTAGAAGAGCAAAGCCGTCTAATCCAGCCACACGCTTAGAGTGTCTTATGAGCAGCAGTTCAGTTTTATCGTCATGTAGTTTCAAGAAATTTTCCGACATCTAGGATCAAATGTCTCAACATCCCTAATGCCGCAACCCTTTAATACAGTTCCTCATGTTGTGGCCACCCTAACCATAAAATTATTGTGTGCAAAAATGTGGAAATGCGTGTTTTCCGATGGTCTTTTTTGTGGCTACCCCTGTGAAAGGGTCGTTCGACCCCCAAAGGAGTAGCGACCCACAGGCTGCGAGCCGCTGTTGTAGGGGGACGGGCAAATGCCCGTATTGCTCCGCCACTGATGACCAACATATATACAACTGTATAAGTAGGGCCATTCATGTGTATTTACGGAATTGTACAGAAATGAGATGCACTACAAATATATATGTATACGTATGTATGTACGTACACATATGTATTATATTTGTGGTGTAAACAGATAAACAGGGTATAACTTTGCTATGAAAGCTTATTTAGTCCGAAAAAAGAAGAATAGCTCGAATAAGTATTTCATAATTACGGTAGTACGTAAGTCTAGCATGAGCTAGGTATTTTTACAATCAGATGTGAGACTTTCACGTATGAAAAAAGGTATGCCGTTAACAGTGCTCGTAGCGGTGCTAGTTTCAGCCGACGCTCGACGAACGCCGGGGACGCCTGAATATTTTATCATGGCTAGCGACTTTTAGTTGCAGCATCGACGTACGCAGGTACGCAGACGGTACTGCAGCGACTGAGAACGCTCATGCATCAACATAAAAAAGTTCGCATCCATTACGTAGAGAAGTCTATTTAATAGTGCCCAAGGATTACAGGCGTTCAACAGCGGCCTGATCTACACGAACGGCTACGTGGCCGAGAGCTCAAATCAGCTCAAATGCCTTGGACAACTCCGAAAACACAACTATCTGCTTATCTCATAGCGTTGACTTTTATGCGGCCTCGGCCGTAGATTATTGCATAATCGGTTCCTAGCCATTACAATACAGGAACCGCGAATCAGGAAAATCAGTCGTACTATGGCTAATTTAGCTTGCCGCCGTTTCCATATTAGTGCGTTAAAAAATATACGGTAAATGTGCACGGAGAATACAGTTTGTTATTTTATACTGTTCGTTAGAAATCTCCTCTTTATGGACATCATAATAGTTGCTCCTTTCGCTCACGGTAGTAACGGCATGCACTTGAGCACCTGCACTAGGTGCCATTTTAGCTTCGTAGACTCCTATTGACCCTTCGATTTGGCACGATTACGTGCTTCCGTCATTAAAATGCATTGCTGTGTGCCTCTGCCTCTGCTGGGCTTTGTGAATCGGTTAACTCCCGCAGAATGCCTAGCGAAGCAAGAGAGGGGGTTAAAGAACGGACTGTTACACACACGGACTATTACACACTACTCTGTAACTCACTGCTTGCTGGCCTACCAGCATGTGCAATCAGGCGATTACAGCTAGTGCAAAACTCCGCAGCCAAGCTTGTCTGTCGTGAGCGTCGCAGCTGCCACATCACACCACTTCTCGCTGACCTGCACTGGCTACCAGTCAAGCAACGCATCGACTTCAAGGTTTTGTTGCTCACTTTTAGGTCATTTCATTCTTTGGCTCCAGTCTATCTCTCAGATCTACTCCCCCACCAGGCCAAGTAACGTACCACCCGCTTTTCGGAATCCAACAGTTTACCAATATCCCGTACAAACCTCAAATCCTTTGGAAACCGTGCATTTAGTTTGTATGCTCCCAAAGCCTGGAACTCCCTCCCGACTTGCGTCAGAACGTCCCCTGACTTGACCACTTTTAAAAAGAACTTAAAAACACACCTATTTATGACAGCATTTGGTGGGTCTCTGGGATTCGTCCTTCACGTGCTTATGCGTGCTGACACTGCGCATGCTGCCACTAACCACATTTGCATACTGACCCTGTGCATGTCACCCCTAACCATGTTATTCATGTTGTTTATCGAGCATGATGTTACTCACCATTCAATCGTGTTGCCCTTTGCAGCAAATGTTAAGCGCCTAGAGAGAGAGATTAAGTTCTCTGAGGGTGCTTTATCAAGTGCATTGTTATTATTATTATCATTATTATGAGTGCCGCTTCCACGTCTAGACGGAACTAGGCCCGCAAACACAGCGCCTGTAGCAATACTATTGCCGCACAGGAGCGGGCGTTCTTGATTACTGTCGTGCCAGGGTCCAACGAATAGCGGCGATACGCTGCGATAAAATTAGATATATACTGCGATAAAATTAGGTACACTTCGATGCAGTGCCCAATTCCACAGTAAGCGTCAGAAAACTAAACTGCCCCTCTGATTTCAACTTACACAAAGTGGTTTTGCATGCTTAACTACCAGAATTTTATTCAATTGCTCTTTCGCGGTTCTCGTGCTACAAACTCCAACGGCCCAGGCCAGCCAGCCTTCTTAAACCTTCTAACGCGGCGATACAACTGCTATTCCCACTAAAAGCTTCGCGAAACTGCCGTTTTGAATCCAAATTATAGAGAGCAGTATACCAAGAACTTTACTCGCCTAATTGCATGCTAGTGTCCTTTTGCGTTCTCTTGCTATAGCCCCCGATGACCGGGGCCAGATGGCAGCCCGAAATATTTGCATTGCAATACTAAGATCATCCAAGGAGCCACATAAGAACGGGTAACTCACGGCTTTTTAATTGATTTGCTTCTTTCTCAATCTCCTCTCTCCCTATTTCCGATGTAATCACCACTCACAATCTATAATAATAATTATAATTATAATACACTTACTTGATAAAGAGCCCCCAGAGAACGCAATCTCTCTTTAGGCGCTTTACATTTGCTGCAAAGGGAGAGGCAATTGAATGGTGAGTAATATCATGCTTGATAAACAAACAAAATGAAATAACATGATTAGGGGCGACGCGCACAGGGTCAGCATGCAAATGTGGTTAGTGGCAGCATGCGCAGTGTCAGCACGCGAAGGACGAATCACAGGGACCCACTAAATGCTGTCATAAATAGGCGTGTTTTTAAGTTCTTTTTAAATGGGATAAAGTCAGGGAATGTTCTGACACAAGTCGGGAGTGAGTTCTAGGCTTTGGGAGCATACGAACTTAGTGCACGGTCTCCAAAAGATTTGAGGTTCTACGTGGTATTTTTAGACTGTTGGATTCCGAAAAGCGGGTGGAACGATGCTTGGCCTGACGCGGGAGTATATCTGAGAGATAGGCTGGAGCCAAAGAATGAAGTGACATAAAAGTGAGCGACAAAACCTTGAATCCGATCCGTTGACTGGTAGCCAGTGCAGGTCAGCAAGAAGTGGTCTTTCTAGGCTTTCACTTCTCTCCCGACGGCACACAGCTGCATCTATGCTTTGATCCCTCCCAGACTTCAAACAAAGTCAAATCTTTCTCAACTTCCTTGCTTCACGTATTGTTGACATCCACACTTGGATGGTAGGAAACTTTCTCAAATTAAACGACGATAAAACTAGCTTACTAGTTATGGTCAAAACTAAAGTGACTTAGACATTTGGCAATTCTCTGACTCAGAATCAGCTCTGCTAGCAGATCTCGCGTAGCATAGGCATGAATATAGGCGTGCTGCTTCAAAGTGAGCTTTCACTAAACGACCACATCAGCTCCACAATCAATCCTGCCTTCTTTCAGCAATGTATAAAGGCTGCAAAAAAATTCGGCTCTGCTTAGACAGGAATACTGGATCCAAGTGAGTCCGAGTATGTGTGACGTCCCGTCTCGACTTCCGGAACTCGCTAATTGCAGGTCTACCGGCCAATGCAATCAGGTACGTAGAGGTGGTGGAAAACTCTGCAGCCACGCTGATCTGTCATGAGCTTCTCAGCTGCCACACAACACGACGTTTTTCCGACCTGCACTGGCCTCCATTCAAGCACCATCTCGACTTCAAGGTTCTGTCACTCACTTTTAGGCCAGTCGTTCATTTTTTAGCTCCAGCCTACTTCACAGAGCTGCTCCCAGCCAGTCTAGGCATCGTACGATCCGCATTTCTGACTCAAATCATATAGATATGCGTCGAAACATCCTCAAATCCTTCGGAAACTGTGTCTTTAGTTCGTATGCTCCCGAAGCCTGACACACACTCCAGCCTAATGTGGCGACTGACTGTCACGACATCGCCTGACTTGACGACATTTAAAAAGAAGCTAAAACGCACTTGTTTCTCACAGCATTTTTTAGGTCCTTGAGGTCTTTCCCTTGATGCTATCGCGTGCTGACACTGAGCATGAAACCACTAACCGTATTGTGCAAGTTGACGCCGAGCATATTAACACAAACCATATAGTCATACTCCCTTTACAGCATTTGTAAAGTGCCTAGAAAGACATTAAGGTCTCTGAGGATGCTATACAAATGTATTATTATTATTAGGTAATACTTGGATAGGATTACTGAGGACGTCCTTGACATGCGTGTTGTGACCGAGACCGGGTTCAAACCAACTAACTGGCCAAGTATAATCAATGCCACCCCATCAAGCTTCTCTTTTTTTTCTGCTTCCAGAGGCCAATGAAAATATGGGGTACAATAGCTATAAGAGCTCGTTCGTCTTTCAAATTATACAGTTTGCGGCCAACTGCTAGAAGCAGCCCTTCAAATCTCAATTACCGCAAATGGTTACTTATCATTGTAGGAAGAGATAAAGATAAATTAAAGTAAAGGTAGGCTGATTCAGCAGCCTCATATATATATATATATATACATATATATATATACACATATACATACGGAGATACATTACATGTAAATGTAATGTATCTCCGTCTGTAACTCCACAAAGTCATAAAGACCATGTGGGTGTTACGCAGGAGAGTTTTGTATAGTGCACTCACAGCCTAAGCGGCTTTCGGTACGCATTCGGTAGCCAACAGACTTCGTCTCACGCAACAAAGAGAAAGTGGGAAGCATAGCAGAGTCAGGAGAGCAGTTGAGGTAGTGAGTAGCATGGAGGTAGCAGCTCAAGACCGCTGAAAAGGATGAGCCATAGTCGGCAGTAAGAGAGTAGTTGTCGTTACGTAAGAATTGTGGAAGCAAGTTCCACAGTCTAGGACCTGCAGAGCTAAAGCTTCTGTCGCCAACGGTCTTTAAGCGGAGGAATAGAACAGCTAATTTATTGTCCACACGGGACCTGAGGGCGCGAACAGGCTGAAACTGATGCAGTATTTTATCTAGGTACGAAGGAGCCAAGCCGTGGCGGGCCTTGTGGGTCGGCGTAAGAAGTATGCTCTGTATCCGTTGATCAACCGGCATCCATCCTAGCTCTTTTATCAAAGGAGACACGTGCTCAAACCTCTGGGACTGGAAGACTAGCCTTGCAGCCATATTCATAGTCTGCTGCAGTGGCCTAATAGCTTCATTACGTGAGCGGCTTTCGGCACCCATGCGATAGCCAACTGACTTCAGCTCAAGCAAAAAAGAGAAGCATAACTGAGTCAGAAGGGCAGTTGAGGTAGTGAGTGGCATGGAAGTAGCAGCTCAGGGTGGCTGGAAAGGATGTGCCGCCGCAGTCGGCAGCAGGAGAGTAGATGCCAATGCATAAGAATTGTGGAAGTGAGTTCCCTAGCTTAGGACCCGAAGTGCATAAGCAGCTGTTGCCGACGGTCTTTAGAGCCATTCAGTAGCATCCAAGTGCATCTATTCTTGCACGTCTCCGTACAGCTGGCCGAGGCAAAGGTTAAAGCTGCTATTTTCGTCGGACCGCAGATAAGAATGGTCGTAGAATGTGACAACTTTGCCAATACAAGCTGAACAAGACGGAGAATGAGGCTTGCAGCACTTTTGTCGCAGATACTCACGGCATTTTGGGCAATCGCGAAGCAGAAAACTAAGAGTGGCTGGTGGTTCGCGCTCTGATGCCGAGCTAAACCAAAATGGGATGCACAGTTTCCCTCGAAGCCTAGGCATCATTGATGCCTAGGCTTGGAGAATTCGAGGTGACCACGAAAGCTTACGTAGAGGAGCGAGGAGAGTGCTCTCATCAGCTGATGAACTGGACTTTTGATGTCGCTACTCGGGGCTGTAAAACGAAAAATTACGACAGCGAAGAATGTTCCGGGCTTCTTCGAGAAAGCGATTTGCTGCGACGCCGCATAGCTAGAGCATCTACTCACTTTTGATCTCTTCTGAATGGTCATTTTTGTATGACTTCCGGGTAAATATGTGCGACTTTGGATTGATTCGCTGTTGTCGGACTAAATGTGGGCCGCAAGACGCGAAATCGTTACTTTTATTACCGGATATGGGAAAAGTTCATCCTAATCGCTGCCCTGGTCACAAAAGCAAAGTTTGTGGGGAACAATTGCCCTTTACTAAATGGAGTTTTGGTTATCGTCGTGAACAGCACGGAGCACCAGCCGATGAGCAACACCACCAGTTTATTCCCCTACGCACGGAACAGGGGGGGGGGAGCGAAACTCTCCAAGCCCCCTCTTGCCCACCGGAGTACCGCTACTCCCTTGTCACAAAAATCACTAATAGCACGTTCCGACCGCATACCGCATCAAGTGTCACAGCCCATTCGTACAACAATCAGGGGTAGTGCCATTAATTAAATGAAACCACATTGTACTTCGCTCGTAACCATGCGAGTCCTTGCCAACGCACAGTAAATATCTGGGAAGCCCTGAGCCTTGGAGCGCGGCTAGCATATTGTAGGTGCAGCGCCAATACGCGCAAGAACGCCGACAGCGGCGGGACACGGTAGTAGCAAAGTGCGACTGTACGTTAAGATATCAAGTCCACATCCGCAGCGTAGAGAAGCCTATTCGACAATCGCTGTGGGTTAGAGGTGTCTAGCATCGGCTATAGCGTACAGAAACTCGTGCGAGGCCCGGAGCAGCCGTCAACTGTCCGTCTGGAGTTGTGGAGCAAACTGACGCCTGCCCGCACGTTAGGGCACAACTGACTGAATATTACACGTGTTAGGCTTAAATGATGCCTAGCCGTAGGGTTACGTCATCACCGATTCCGAGACGTTATAATTCGATAGCCTTGAATAATAACTTTCTGTGTTACGGAGCGGACAGCACAACGATGTCTTTCCAAAGGATGTTATATTAGATGGCAGTCGTGGCGGGGAGCTATTACTTCTAGCTGAATTCCTTTATCGTGTAGATCTTCGGGTAATATAATGTAATACATCTCCGTCTGTAATTGTACAAAACCACAAAGACTATTTGGGTGCTGCTCAGGAGAGTTTTGTATGGTACACTTACAGCCTAAGCGGCTTTCGGTATGCATTCGGTAGCCAACCGACTTCATCTCACGCAACAAAGTGAAAGTGGGAAGCATAACAGTCAGGAAAGCAGTTGAGATAGTAAACAACATGAAAGTAGCAGCGAAAGACGGCTAGACAGGATGTGCCATAGTCGGCAGCAGGAGAGTAGTTGTCGTTGCGTAAGAATCGTGGAAGTGAGTTTTGCAGTCTAGGACCGGCTGAGACAAAGCTTCTGTCGCCAGCGGTTTTTAAGCGGAGGAATGGAACAGCTAATTTATTTTCCATGCAGGACCTGGGGGAACGAGGAGGCTGAAACTGGTACAGCAGTTCAGCTAGGTATGGAGGAGCCAAGCTGTGGCGGGCCTTGTGGGTCAGCGTAAGAACTTGGCTCTGTATCCGTTGATCAACCGGCAGCCATTCTAGCTCTTTTTAGCAAAGGAGACACGCGGTCAAACCTCTGGGATTTGCAAACTAGCCTTGCAGCCATATTGCACGATCGCTGCCCAATTGAGGGAACTCGTTTTTACTTTTCATACCATGCCACCCTACATGTAACTCTTGCAAAGCCTTGCAGGGTCCTGTCCTTGTTCCTGTCAGCAGCAGCGCATGCTATTTATTATCCAAATGTATTTGTATTTATATTTTCATTTTCCTAATTAAAAGGTTCACTGATTAGTTTGCAAAATATGTCGGTAACATCACTTATTTAATACTTTTGCCGTAGAAAGCTAGGAGACACGTGGTTTTGGGGGTATTGCCAGTGGTGGAGCCAGGGGGCAGGGGGCAATTACCTCCCCCTACAGTGTCGTAGGGAGTTGGGCCGCCCCCTATTTCTACACCCGCGACCGTCGCCAAGAAAGAAATTATGTCATAATACCACTCAATGAGCAAAAGCCGAGTGCATGTCGAGTAAAAACTATGATTTTTCACTATATGTTTTTTAATTAAATTTTGGGTCTAGATCCGTATACTTGAAAATCTTGTGGGTCGTTCCCCTTCATAAAAATGTGGTCAAGTCTTGCCGCCTAGCTAAAAATTCTGGCTCCGCCGCTGGTCTTTGCTATTTATTAGGCTTCGCAATAACGTAAGTCATTCTAACAGAAGAGGGCTGGCATGGCATATGAATTACGTTCGAATGTGTGTAACTCCATAAAATCAACGTGGGTGTTACCCTAGAGAGTTTTTTACAGCGCATTCCAAGCCCACGCACCTATCGGCTTGCATACGGTAACTAGCAGATTCCATATCACCCAAAAAAAAAATAAATGAGAAGCATAGTTGAGTCAGTGGGTCATACGAATAACTAAGATTCCCTGCGATACCCTGCGATACGCTGCGATACAGTTGCTATTTCATTGATAAGCGTTGCGTAACAGTGGCTGCAATTCAAAATTATGCAGAATGGTGTTCCAGTATTAATTAGCAAAGTTCACGCCTTTGCGAAAGCGCGTTCTCTTGTAACGGTCTCCAATGGCCCGGCCCTGCCAGCTGCCCGATACTGTCGGACTGCAGTACAGCTGCCGTTTCTGCAATAGGTGTCGGACAAATGCAGTTTTGGTGTCAAATTTTATTTAGCGGCGTTCCAGGTTCACTTGGTAAATTTCGCGCAATTGCGCATGTGCATTTTTGTATAATTGCCTCCGCTGGTCCGATCGGGCCTGCCTTTTCGAACCGAGATACAGCTGCCATTTCCACAGCAGGAGTCGCTCAACTGCGGTTTTGATTCAACGCAATAGGGAATGGTGTTCCGGGTTCACCCACCACATTTCATGTGATAGAGCCCGCGTGTTCTCGCACACTGGCCTCCGACTGGCACCCGGCCCCGCCATCCGCCCTTCATCTAGAAACGGCGGTACTGCTACCATTTCTATTGTAAGCGTCGCTCAGCTGTGGTTTCAATTCCACGCTTCAGCGAATGGTTTACCTGGTTTGCCCGCGAAATTTCACGCCACTGCGTGCGTGTTCTCACGCAACGGCCTCCAGTGGCCAGACTCAGCAAGCTGCCCTAAATAGTCAAATTGCGACACGGCTGCCAGTTCTACTGCCAGCGTCGGCAAACTGAGGTTTTGATTCGCACTATAAACAACGGTGTTCTGGATTTACTCGGATAATGTCGTGCAATCGCTAGTGGGCGTTCTGTTGAAATGGACTCACACGGCCTGGCCCAGCTAGCGGCCGTGCAATTTTGAACTGCGATACACCGGCCATTTCTAAAGCATGGTTATGGTTCCCGTAATTGCGGTTTCAAGTCATAATTACGCCACCCTACATTGTAAGGTAACCAAAAATGTGTATGTCATTCGGCAGCAGTTTTTCTAGTGCAAATGGGGTCAACCGGCCGGCCAATCGCTTGCCCGCCCGATGACCTTCTGTCTGGGAGTAACTTGCAACTCTACAAATTACTTCCAAAACGATCTTTACTTATTCAGCATTCCCAACAACATGAAATCTACCTAAATTTGGTACCGATATATGTACAGATTTTTCTTAGCGAAACCACGTAATGTTCCACCCCTTTACCTCGGGGTCGAGCCTATACTGGGGCAACGGCTTGCACTCGCCTATCTTGCTAATGCACATTCAGTTACGCATGCAGATGTGCGTGAATGTAGCAACTAAAGTGTTATGAAATTCTATGCCATGTTTAAAAAAGGCTAGATGCATCGCGAAACTGTCCATCTTTAGTAATAGGCTACGAACAGCTCTAGAATATATTGCACACGGTGTGGCATAATGGCAGACAGATATATCTACTTGTTGTTTATTGAGCATGCTACCACTAACCATTCAATCGTGTTTCCTTTGCAGCAAATTTAAAGCGCCTAGAAAAATATTGGGTTCTCCGAGGGGGCTTTATCAAGTGTTTTATTATAACAATAGTTAATATTACATTCAATTAATGCGGCCAGCTTATTATACAATTCATATAAATAATTCATTTGTCTAGCGCCCTAAGCGAACTTAATTTCTATTCAGGTGCTTCACATATGCCACGGGGCTCAGAATCACGACCTCGGCCAGACCTGGGTCGGGGCGAGCACCTTAACCACTGGGCCAAATCAGGGCAGCAGCTTAAAAAAATGAATAACTCGGAGAAGAGCTCTCCACGGGAAGTTTTCATTTGGTAGCGCACGTTTGCATCAATAAATGCTGGCACCACGGCCGCAGGGTGTTTCGTTTGCATTGAACGTTCTTATAAAGAGCATCACTACACAGCTTTTGAAGCACATTCAAGTTAAAGTTCTGTCAGGAAATATTTAGTGACACTATTCATAATCATATCAAATATTTAGAAGATAAAGTAAGAATGCCACCTAAAGATAGGCAAACAATACTCGTTCTAATATTTGGGAAGTCGGGACTGCAGAGAGATCTAAATGCGGGCTCAGTAAGATCTGAATTTCGAAGAAAGGGTAAATAAGTTGGCGTTTCGTTTTGCAAGAGGCCAGGTGCTTCTTTAATACCTGACTGTCACGTGCTACCAAAGCTCCGAGACTCGGTGTGCTCGAGGTAGTAGCCCGCAGGTAAAAGTGTGCCACGGCTTTCTAGACTGAAAACAACGTGGAGAGCCTGAATCGCGCGAGCAAAGTTCTGACACCAGGACGGACTGAGTCAACCGCCCCACAACCTGAAAAAGTTCTTGTTCGGCACCTCAGTGGGCAGTTCTTAGACTAGCAGCACCATGCAATCATTTGGTCGAGGGAATTTAAACACAATGCATACGCACATTTTCAAGTCGCACAGTGCACGTACCATTAGGTGGAAAAGAGCGTACGACATCGACAGATGGCGAGAGGTCTGTGGGTGCTCAGGGCAAGTGCTCAGAGAAACAATGCTGCTGCAGTGTCCACGGATGGTCTTTTGGACATGACGTCCAAATGTAGCAAGCGGGCAGATCGATCACAGAAATGGTGCTGAAAATTACATCATCACAGACTTCATGCAATGCTCAGCTGCACACTCAATGGCGATCGTCTTCAGCCGGTATTACCGGGGCACTCGGCATCCCTATCGCAAAGATTATTGAAGCGAAAGTGCGCAAGCAAGGATTACAGCACTAGGTTCGGCACGAACGCTATTGTGGCATTACAGTGTTGTATGCAAGGTGTTCAGAACTGCTCATAGCAAACTAATTAATGCCAACACTTTTGCGGTGAGTCGTGTATAAAGTCCACATGACCAAGACATTCATGACACTGTATATTCTACATTCACAGGAGTGTATGCTTGAATGTGCATTAGCAGGATAATGGAATGTAAAACTGTTGCTCGGCATAGGCTCACCCCACGAGTAAAATTATGGAGTTTTACACGCCTGCACGAGACAAAAATCTAGAGTACATATTAACATCAAATTGAGGTAGATGCAATGCTGTGAGGAATATGGAACTAAGGAAAGATCGTCAAAAGACTAACTTTTAACATTGCGAGTTAATCCCGAAAAAAAGGTCAGCGGTATGGTGACTGGCAGCTCGGTGGACGCCATTTGGCTTCTACTTTGGCCAATAGATATTATAAATCTGTAGGCTACCTTGTAACGCAGAGTGTACAAACATTTATTTAAAGCCATAGTTCCGGTCGCTTATATTGGAAAAGGCAGCTGTATCCAAATTCCAAAATATAGGGCGGATCGTTGGGCCGGCCTATCGGAGGCCATTTTGCACGAAAGCGCATGAGCAAGCAATAGCATGACATTTGAAAGTTAAATAAGGAATAGTGTTTCCTATAAAACGTTATCAAAACAGTAACTTCGCTAAGCCACTTTGGAAATGGTAGCTGCATTGCAATTAGAAAATGTTGAGCTAGTAAGGCTATTGCATGAGAACACTCATTTGCAATTGCACAAAATTACCTCGGTGAATCCAGAACGATGTTTTCTACAATTTAAAATCGAAACTGAATTTTGGCGAAGCCTATTGTAGAAATAACATCTGTACCGTAGTTCGAAAATGCAGGGCTGGCAGGTCCATTGGAAGCCATTACGTGAAGAACGCGACAGCGCGATGGCATGAAGTTTCGTGGGTAAGTTAAGAAAACCATCAGCTATAATCTGGAATTAAAACCGTAGTTTCGTGACGCTTGTTTCGGAAATGGTAGCTGTATCACAGCTAGAAAGTATAGGGTGGATCACTTGGCCTCGCTATTGAAAACCATTGTCCGAGACTGAGCATGAGAAATATAATTAAAATTGGCGTGTAAATCCGGAACATCATTCTCTATTACGTCTAATCAAAGCTACAGTCGCGCGACGACTATTTCGGAAATACCTGCTGTATCGCAGTTAAAAAAAAATGTAAGTGGCAGAGCCATTGGAAGCCGTTGCATGAGAACTCCCATGGAAATTTGCACGAAATTTAGTGGGTAAACCTGAAACACTGTTCTTTATAATGCAAAACTAAAACAGCAGTTATGCGACGCCAATTGCACAAATGGCAGCTGCATCGCTGCACGAAAAACCAAGGCTACACAACAACACATTGTAGATAAAAATACTGCAATATATTGTCTACAGTATATTGTGCTGATTCGTTTGGCAATACCAATATATTTGACAATATATTTTAATATATATTAAACTATTATTATAAACCCGGACGAGGACGGCGTATGATAAGTTTAACTAAGATGCGTTCCGATCAAGACATAATGAGGTAAGCGAATTGACTTTTTTTACCGATACATAACAAATAAGAAAGAAATAAGAATAGATAAATAATATTATATTTACATACCGTAATTGGAAGTATTTTTGGACATACAGATGCTGGTAGTTTTACTACTGCACATTAAGTACTATTGGAAGGAGGGTGAGGAGGAGTTAGACAGACGATCTTATTGGAGGAAGATAACTACCTCTTCATCTGAACCCTTGTTGACTGGTAGATAGCTGAGGTGTATCGGCTGCTTTGCTAGTGGATGGTTAGGATTCACTCGTTTTTATTTTCAGCGAGCGCTAAAATTACGAAACAAAACACGAGAACGCTCGAGATCACCCAGAAAATGTCTTACCTTTAGCAAGTCAAGCAAGCGAGAAAGAGCCACCAGTACCTACAATGCATAACTGTCAGACCTCGTTTCCGTCCTACTGTTTGTGGCTTTTTCAAATCTACTGACCGGATGTGGATTTTAAAAGTTTTTGCGAATAAATTTTGATTTTTTAAATTTTTTTATATCTTTGACCATGTCCTAATCTCTGAATTTTGGTCAGTCGAACTGTCATAAGTCGAGGGCTGACTGTAATGTGAAATCCAAACCGCAGTTTCGCGACGTCTGTTGTGGAAATAGTAGCCGCATCGCAATTCGAAATTATTGGAGGGCTCACGGGGCCAAGCCATCAGAGGCCATTACATGAGAACGAGAATGAGTAATCACATGAAACTTATTTGGTAAACTCAGAACACTGTTTCCTATAATTTGGGACAAAAACTGCAGTTGACCGAAGCTTATTGTAAAAATGACAGATGCATTGCAGTTGTATTGTATTGTAATGTATCTCCGTCTGTAACTCCACAAAGTCATAAAGACCACGTGGGTGTTACGCAGGAGAGTTTTGTATAGCGCACTCACAGCCTAAGCGGCTTTCGGTACGCATTCGGTAGCCAACAGACTTCGTCTCACGCAACAAAGAGAAAGTGGGAAGCATAGCAGAGTCAGGAGAGCAGTTAAGGTAGTGAGTAGCATAGAAGCAGCAGCTCAGGACCGCTGAAAAGGATGAGCCATAGTCGGCAGTAGGAGAGTAGTTATCGTCGAATATTTAGGGCTGCTTTCGGGGCCAAGCCATTGGAGGCAATTTTTAAGAGAACGCGCACGAGCAATTGCATGAAATTTGGTGGGTAAACCTGGAACACCATTCTGTTTAAGTTAGAATTAAAAACAGCTGCGCGACAATAATTTTGGAAATTAAAGCTGTATAGCAGTGCATCACGTTTATTTGTGGTAACCCGACTTGGTCAGTATGGCGTCGATGAAGTGAGTTGCCTGGAAGTAGCAGCACTGAATGGCTGCAAACGATGTGTAGAGTTATCAGCAAGAGAGCTGATATTGCATCGGAATTTTTACTGTGAGTTCTAAATTCTAGCATATGCAGTGAAAAAGCAGGTGTTGCCAACAGTCTTGAGTTAAAGTTTTGTGGCAAACTCTTATTTGAGCTTATTCCCTGGGTAGTAAGAGTGGTCAACAAGTCCTGCCCAATTCTTGCTGTAGCAAACTTAGTGGCCCTCGTTTCTCCTGTGTACCACTCTAGAATAGAGCACCTTAACATTGTATGAATGAGTGTATAAAACTATTTCATTCCCGTATAATTTATTTCACTTTCGACTAACAATTTGAGGACTTTCCATCTAAACTTTCATAACTTCATGCAACTCCCGTATCTGAAATGAGCTTTCTACTAGCACTTAGGGTTATTACTGGCTGCTTGTGCATTACAAATATAAAAACTGCCCCGTGTTCTCTAAGAAACTCTATTTTTGTGACCAAGACATGGGTAGATCTGAAACTTACTTATTTTCTAGAACCACATAGATACAGCAATAGCCAAGAGTCTGATGTTAAGTAAAAATAACGCTTTTTGTATAAAAAGTGTTTTTTGGATCTAACCACATTTGCAAAATCATACTGCAATCAATTAAATTTAGCTGACATAAAAATCTAAAACTGTTATTTTTGATTATTTATCTTTATTGCTAATTTCTAGAGGTCAGTGAGACATGGTTGGGATCTATTGTTCAATAATTAATACATCACAGTTATCAATATTTCCTTAACTCTACATTCCAAAAATATAATCAGTGTTATAAAAACAGGAGCCTAAAGCTCACCAGTTCAGTTTAGCTTCAGTGCTCAAGTGGATCTGCATTTTTCTGAAATGATATCAAGATTCTGCAAGTATCCAGCTGACCAATTTCGGTACTGGTTCAGCCAATGTACGAAAATAAGTGAAACTAATTAAATTGTGGAAGCATATGACAAGATTTATGAGGCTTAGAAGGCATATTTCCGCACGCCTGTTGCATTAGTACAAGCTCTGAGCATTTCATTTCATCTGCGATAACTGCAAGACAGCTCTAGAAAGGTAAGATTGAAATTTGTTGCCCAAAACAGTATATAATACAATTGCTAGTCGTAAGTGATAGAAATGTATCATCAAGGAAATAATTTTGTATACATTATTACTCTGCTACTTTATTCTGTAATAAGATTTGACAGAGGGGAAAAGAACCATGGAGTTTGCTAGCCCAAGAATTTTGTACAAACCTACTGACCACGCCAGAGATTGCCACTTCTGCAAGGTGGATCTTTCCAAGCTTCAGACGAACAAGAATGCACCTGCTTTCCCATGTCCAAATATTCCTTCATAGATCATCCCGGTGTTGCAATCCTCCGACCTGACGATAAAACTAACCTACTAGTTATGGGCAAACCCAGTGTGATTCACAAATTGGAAAGGCTGAAACTGAAAATTGGCTCTGCCAGCATATCTCCAGCTGAATCAGCTCGAAATCTAGGTGTCATATTCCATAGCAACCTCTCGTTAGACGACCATATCAGCTCCACAGTCAAATCTGCCTATTTTCAGCTTCATAACATTGCTAAAATTCGGGCTTGTTTAGATAAGGATACCACATCCAAGTTGGTCTATGCATTCGTGATATCCCGTCTCGACTTCTGCAACTCACTGCTTGCTGGCCTACCGGCATGTGTGATCAGGCGATTGCAGCTGGTGCAAAACTCTGCAGCTAGGCTTGTCTATCATGAGCGTCGCCGTTGCCACATTACTCCACTTCTCGCCGACCTGCACTGGCTAACAGTCAAGCAACGGATTGACTTCAAAGTTTTGTCGCTCCCTTTTAGGTCACTTCATTCTTTGGCTCCAGCCTATCTCTCAGATATATATATATACTCCCCCATCAGGCCAAGCATCGTACCACCAGCTTTTCGGAATCCAACAGTCTACAAATACCCCGTACAAACCTCAAATTCTTTGAAGACCGTGCATTAAGTTCGTATGCTCCCAAAGCCTGGAACTCACTCCCGACTTTAGTCAGAACGTCCCCTGACTTGACCACATTTAAAAAGAACTTAAAAACACACCTATTTTGGATAGCATTTAGTGGGTCCCTGTGATTCGTCCTTGATGTGCTTACGCGTGCTGACACTGTGCATGCTGCCACTAACCACATTTGCATGCTGACCCTGTGCATGTCACCCCCAACCATGTTATTCATTTTTCTTGTTTATCAAGCATGATTTTACTCACCATTCAATTGCATTTCCCTTTGCAGCAAATGTAAAGCACCTAGAAAGAGAGTGAGTTCTCTGAGGGTGCTTTATCAAGTGCATTATTATTATTTTATTATTATTATGATTATTATTATATTTCCCATACCCAAACGTTCCCACAGTGACCAGCCGTCTCACGTCGAGAGTAGCAAGTCAGAAGATCCAGGTAGACTTATAAAATATAGTTGGCAACTGCAGAGATGGAGCTAAGGAGAAAAACCTAAAATACTAAGACAACCAAAAAGACCTCGAAGTCTTAACCAGAGATTTTATTCTCACCAATGCCAATTTTTTCATGTCTAGTCCGAGACATTGGAACTTGTGAGATAAAAGTGTGCTAGTCGCAGAGCAGAGGAAGCGTTGCCAAACTTTCTCCAACCTCTTCACCCGCGAAGACTTTGGCTCAGTTTCTGTTAAAATGCGATCAGTCTGTTCAAGACCACACTATGTGCCTGCAACCAGAAGGAGTCGCGATTATTCATTGAAAGCTCGTCAAGGAGTGTCAAAGCCTTACTGCTCCGTAATGGGATCAAGTACCCACCTCTTTATCTGGCTCACGAGTTGCCCTCAATGAGGAATCCAACGGCTTCAACACCTTGCTGTCGCCTTGTGGTGGGATGATTCGGCCAGGAGGTCATTAGGGACTTCGCAATGGCGGCATTCTGATGGATTTCCAAAGCAGGTTTCCTCAGTTTTCTTGCTATCTCTGCTATGGCATAGTAGGGATTATCAGGCACGCTCGGGACTTACCACAGCTGACCAAGTTCTCTGTGGGCAGCAACAGTGTCAAATGTGAGTCACCCATGGACCCTTGGAATGTGCTGATGCCACCACTGGATATCAAATTTGGCCTTATAAAGCTACTTTTCACAGCTCCAGATGAAGTTTCGGCAGCCTAAGTGTACATACTAAACCTTTTCACTGAGCTGTGTGGGGGTAAAGGTAAAAGCTGATGTCTTTGCAGGATCATAGCTAAAACTCATTGAGCGCTTCAAAGTTTCCGGGAATCAAGACGAAAGCAGCTTGAATTAGCTTGGCTGCAGTGGTTCGGGGATCCTTTGCGTCACAGGATGGAAAACAATGTAGAACTGGTTAAGACTACGGTGAAGAACTATGGCCGCACAACGGTGGAGTACTTTATGGAGCAATCTATTGTCCAGAGAGAGCCAGTGGTGCACAAGAAGGTTGAAAGGGCACGGCAGTTAAGCTAGATATGAAGGGGCAATGGCCGACCTTCTAGTTCAGAATTGCTCTCGATCAGTTGACCAACCAGGAGTTATGGCTGCTACTGCTGCAAAATAGCTGAATTTCTAGCATTTAATGACGAACACATTAATTAGCATCAACACTAACCAACTCGGCAGCCAAATTCACACATTCATAACCAGCTGTAGAGGCTTTTTTCGGGCAACCCTGCCAAAACTAATTTACAGTACTTTTGTTAAAAAAAATCAAGAAAACGAGTAAGATCTTTATCCAGCTATGGTAGTTGGTAGTCTCTAATCTTACACAGGGATCGAACACGATGACTAGCTGCAGAAGTGACATTTTGAATAGACCTTCCTGTGGTCAAAGGGTAGTCATAGGGGAAACCTCAAAAATTTACGAGCACTTGTTTATAGCCGATCACGGCACCACCAATTAGAAGAGCAGTCTCTTATTCCAGCACTAACGTTTGGATGTCTCGTGAGATAAATGTTGGCTTTAAATTACAACCCAGCTTTAAGGAATCGCCTAGCTTAAAAAAATTAGCCGACATCCAGTTGTTGTCGTTGTGTAAGAATCGTGGAAGCCAGTTCGATAGTCTAGGATCTGCAGAGCTCAAGCTTCTATCACCAACGGTTTTTAAGCGTAGGAATGGAACAGATAATTGATTGTCCATACAGGATCTGAGGGCACGAGAAGGCTGAAACTGGTGTAGCAGTTGAGCTAGGTATGGAGGAGCCGAGCCGTGGCGGGCCTTGTGGGTCAGCATAAGAACTTTGCTCTGTATCCACAGATCAACCGGCAGCCATTTTAGCTCTTGTAGCAAAGGAGACAAATGGTCAAACCTCTGGGACTTGAATTCATAGCCATTTGCAGTAGCCGAGTTGCTTTTTTTGGTAGCCCAGCTAAAAGAGAATAACAATAATCAAGCCAAGACAGAACTAAGGAGCTAGTTAAATTTTATGCAAGCCATCATGGAAGACAGCCCCTTATCTTAGATAGGAATCAGACTTGATGGCTAGCTGTAGAAGCAGTCTTCTGAATGAAGCTTTTAAATTTTTAGGCAGCTGTTGAAAACGACACCAAAATTTCGAGCATGTGGTGATGGTCGCACAACAGCATCACCTATTAGAAGAGCAAGGCCTTCTAATCCAGCCACACGCTTAGGGTGTCTTATGAGCAGCAGTTCAGTTTTATCATCATTTAGTTTCAAGAAATTTTCCGACATCCAACATCAAATGTCGGCA
Source organism: Cristatella mucedo (assembly GCA_009760855.2). Taxonomy (NCBI): domain Eukaryota; kingdom Metazoa; phylum Bryozoa; class Phylactolaemata; family Cristatellidae; genus Cristatella; species Cristatella mucedo. The sequence goes on from WPIO01000007.1 coordinate 9,861,941, forward strand.
AGGCAAACATTCAGTTTATCAGTTGCTGCAACTAATTCCGATGGTTTGAATGACAAATACAGCTGAATACCGTCAGCATAAAAGTGATAGCCTATTCCATGGGCCTTAATCACTTTTCCCAGAGGTTGAGTATAAAGGAAGAAAAGGTAGGGACCGAGCACGGACCCTTGAGGGACTCCACAGGTGACCGGTCTCGTGGGTAAGACCTGACCCCCACACGACACGGATTGAATACGATCAGACAAGTGAGATTTAAGCCACGCCAGTGCCTCGTCTGCCAGACCGGTCGTTGTTCTCAGCCGTTCAACTAGGATATCGTGATCAATGGTATCGAAAGCAGCTGATAGATCTAGCAGAGCTAGGGCAGTGACATTCCTATCATCGTTGCCACATAGAATGTCATTGTTAACACGGAGGAGAGCGGTTTCAGTGGAGTGCTGCCTCTGGAACCCCGATTGAAATCTTTCTGACATTTCATTCTTTTCAAAATGTGCTACCAGCTGCTTAGCGACAATTTTTATTAATCAATTGACGAGCTACCAAATGGGTAAATGCTTTCTTAGCTTATGTGAGACATCGAGTTCATCAGGCCCCCCCAGTCTTACACCAATCGTGACTCAGGCCACTGCACTAGCAGAAAGAAATACACTCAGCATAAAAAAGTCTTCACAACATGGCTGCTGCTGTGGCTATAAATTCGATCTGGTAGTAAGAGCGTTTTCTAAATTGCCAGGCACACTAAAGTAATACGTATAATTTATTTATGCATTGACATCCCATAAATAAATGCATGTGCTGCTGGCAGGTATGCGTTTAGTTTGACACCGACCCACTGAGATTCTTTATGACATCCGTAGTCGAGCCAGAAATAATGTTTTTTCCGCTGCAGCATATTCCACAGAGCCCGAGTTCCACTGTAAAGGTCAGCTGCTAGTTTAGGCCGAACACTCTCCTCAGCCAATATCCAATATTGCTTGGTAGTCATCCTATCGAGTTGAAATCAGGAGACTGGCTGAGCTATTGCATCAGTGCCAAGCAAGTATTCGTCAAAAAATTACTTAACTCAAGTTATCGTTGGTCAAACAAGATGAATTTTAAAGCTCAAATACTCTGCTTGAGCGGTCATTATGGTTGGTATCAAGATAACGACCCTAAACACACTGCTAGGCTAGTGAAGTACTTTGTGACAAATCCTTGTTGTGGTGGCATGTCCTTTTACTGCACGGCAGCAGTTCGGCATTTCAAATCTCCCGGCAAGGTGCTTCACAACTTTCGAAGAGAATAAGATTTGGAATTGGCACTGAAGAACGTCGTACTGCTTTTCAATCGTGCATTCAAGCTGGTTTACATCGTGCCTTCTTGTCCGAATGGGCCAAGGAGGACTGTGACCAACCATGCAAGTTGGTGCAGCTTATTCTGACACGGTCAGTGTCAACTGCTAAGGCTCGTCGTCTGTTCAGCATATCACAATTATCAACATATGCTTTCGGATGACGATGATTGCGGACTACCTCAGTGCTGCTAAGAAGTTGTATGCTGAGACAGAAACAGGCAGGGTGGTGCCCAAAAGATCACCACACACCTTTAATCTATGTGCAGCAGTAACTCAATTTCCACTGTGCATATTATTATTACTACGGCCTTTTTCTACTTGAAAAGCCTGGCTCCACCACTGCAAATAGTAGTTTCCTTCGTTCGGGTGGCATCACATTCGTGTTCATTTATGGAAGGTTTAATTTGCCACCCAATAAAGAAACGTTCCGACCTCCCACTTCCTAGATCTCTCTTGTTGCAGGTAAGAGCAAGTGTTTTCGTCGCAACCCGACAACGATGCTAGTTCCAACTTCAAACTGCTAGGACAGTGTTGGCATAGCTGGTTCGACACTGATTTGTACTCGAGACATGTTTGCAGTGTCTCGACTCCGAGTGTGGGCCAGTGTAAATGCAGCTTTAGATGCTGGCCGATGCATGCGTGATACCGCGTGGCTCCTGGCTTCAAGCAGCACAGGCCCAGCACCATCTGACTTTCTCCAGTACTGCCAGCTACCTGTAAATGATTGATTCATTAACAGCCACAATCGGGTTCGTGCGATTAATTTGCTGCTATTGCACTAGGTTGCCTCCCTAGTAATCAGCTGAATTAGGCCACCCAAAACGTCTAGGTGGCAGCATCTTGTGCTAAGTGCAGAAACAAGCTGCAGGCATGGTCTGACGAAGTGTGCCCCATGACGCTCTGGCAGAACATGCTGCTGGAAGCCATCAGCCTCAGGGGACGGCTTCCTGGTGCGATAGCTTCGAGAGAGGCCCTTAAATGGTGCTGGCAATGGGCGATTGATTTCCTTATTCCTGCCTTGGCCCTGACCCCCAGCCATGCCAAGCAGGCCTACGGCAATAACTTAATAGAGCTGGCAGTAGCAGACCGACCATGGCCGTGCTGAATGCTCCTAGTGTGCCACTCCCTACGAGTTAAGGGGTCCAAAGAAACAATCTAAAAGAGCAGCCTGGGTAGTTGCTATCTTACAGCCCATCACAGGAAGTGGGGGATCTACTTTCCTTTTTTATCAGGCATCAGCTGCCTTCAGAAAGCGCTGGAAGAACCAGCTTACATTGAACATGTCAGCATTCAGAGAGAGAGAGAGAGAGAGAGAGAGAGAGAGAGAGAGAGAGAGAGAGAGAGAGAGAGGGAGAGAGAGAGAAAGAGGGAGAGCGAGCGAGAGAGCAAGAGAGAAAGAGAGAAAGAGAGAGAGAGAGCGAGAGAGCAAGAGAGCGAGAGAGAAAGAGAGAGAGAGAGAGAGGGAGGGAGAGAGAGAGAGAAAGAGGGAGAGCGAGCGAGAGAGCAAGAGAGAAAGTGTGTGAGAGAGAAAGAGAGAGAACAAACTGCAGCAGTGAGTAAGCTGGCAACCCATCACTGCTTGTGTGCAGCCGAGTCGTCGGGCAATGCTGATCATGCCACGAGGATGCTCCCGGTCACTTGAGAGACGGATTTTGAGCTAGCTAGTTGCATTGCTTCGATGCAGGCACACCGAAGGGTTGTTGCCCCTGGGTCGTAGCCGAAGGGCAAGCGGCTCGCTCTTCACGACTAGAGTCGTGCTTTCGAGTCCTGCAGCTGACAATCTTTTATTACCAGTTGCTAGACGCCAAGGCTTTTCAGCTGCTACATAAACGAGGCAGCCGGATCAGCTGACCTTTATCTTCCTCTCCACAGTGAAAGTGCTTATTTATCAGAAACCTGCGTTTTCGGCAATTGCATTTGCAGGAATCTAAATGGGCCCACCCTAGCCCACCCACAGCAAAAAAGCAGCTGAATGAAATGCCTCTGCAGTAAAAACCACCTCGTACCTTGTGTCTGCAATATGCTCAAACTTGTAGCTCCGCCCACAGCAAGCTGCCAGTAAAGACACAGTGCCAGGCACAGACTCCTTGGCCTACCCCCACCCCCCCCCCCGACTGCTAGGCTTCTGCCTTTAGCTTGCCGAAGCTCATAACAATGAGGGCAGTCCATCTGGCTGAGTTTAAGCTAGCCCGTAATCTTGGTGAACTTTGACAGGAGCGAGACAATTTATTTAGATTACCGATGCCTTCGATCGCACGCCAGCTCGACCCCCATGCTGAGGCTGACACCTAGTTGGCAGGCACTGCCCGCTGCTAGGAGCTGGCCGGCTGCTGCTCTTCTGGCGGCCTGTTTGCACCAGGCTGTCTGCTATCGAGGCTCCGAAGTGCAGCGCTGCGTTCTTGTGCGACGCTCTCTGAAAGGTTTGCAGCTCCAACTGGGACGTCCAGCATGTTTCTTGGAGCTGGGCTGTTCGGCTTCGAGTAAATAATAAGAAAAGAAAGATCAAGGTGGATTCGACAGCCTCGTTCACATAGAAGTGGGAGAGCCTTCACTGATAGTCACTCACTTTCAGTTTAAAATAAGAAATTTGCAGCTGTATGACTCGAACCCACGACCTGCGTAGTAAAAAAGATCAAGCACCTTAGCCCCTCGGCGAGGCTACTGGCCACCAGCTGATGTGTCATCGATTAGCATAGAGTGCGTGGTTTCTTTGCTATGCAATAAACGCCCATGGCAAAAAGTCCAACGTGATGGCTAGTGGCTGTAAACCGTAAACCATGGGCTCGAAATCCTTTACGTTAAAAACCTAAAGCAGGATGCCTAAAAAACATACTCACTCACCCTAAAGACTAAAATTGCAATGCTAAATCGTATAGCCTAAATCCTAAACATTAACTCCTAACTCCTAAACCCTAAATCCTAAAATACAAATCATTAATCCTAAACCGAAAAGATATCTCAAAACGTGTGTATATATACAAATACAGAAACAAGTTTTGAGATGAACCTATACCCACGAAATCCCCAGACTGCCGTTATAATTGCTATAGGCATATTGGCCAATGCAGGATCCACATTGCCATTTTTAGATATGTCTTAACGCTTTAGTTGTTTCACTTTACAATGAGCTTCCCCAGGAGTTCATTTTACTGGATTATCTTCTCTATCTGAGGTCCAAGGAAAGAAATCGGCTATGACTTTTACCCCGAGAGCTTTGCTAGTGGCTCCTACTTGTCATTTCTATTTAATAGTCAAACGATGAGGAAGAAACCAAGCTTTCATTAAAGCATGAGCCTAATTACATAATAAAGCAATATGTGAGAAGTTGGAAGGATTTTGCATTCACAATTGCTCGATTTCTGCATTGTTCAGTCAGTGCCGATAGCCCTTCACGGGCCAGCGAGGGTTTCTTGCTATCAAATGCTATTTGGGGTTCGTGATTCATTACAATGAGGAGCTGTACTTGCTTACTAATCGAGACAAGTTACTAGTTTGCCACCTGCTGGTAGAAGCTAATATGAGTGCAGTGCTGACATATCAAAGCAAAAAAATTCTATATTTTCTATATTAAGCCATTAACTTCCGATTAATTGGGTAAATCTAGTACGAAAGGCTTGGCTCGGGACTTGGAGGCGATGCACCATATCTGTATCGGTCACTCCGCAAGGCCACTGGGACAAAGGGAGCGTTATGACCGGGAGCTTTCTGCAGCACACTGGAAGCCTAAGAACCTTTCGTTGTGCATACGGTAGCTAACTGACTCCATCTCATGCAACAAATAGAAAGTGAGAAGCATGGCTGAGTCGGGATGGCAGTCGAAGAAGCGTGGAGGCAGCATGGACGAAGCAGCACAGCACGGCCGGTAAGAATGTGCTACAATCGGCAGCAGATGAACAGATAGGAAAGAGTGCAGAAGAGAGCCAAAGCTTCTGTCGCGAACAGCCTTCAAGTGAAAGGAGGGTGAAGAATCTCATTGTCCACTGCACACCGTAGTGAGCAAGGAGGCTGAAACAGGTGCATCAGTTCGGCTCGGCATACTGCGCATTTGAGTAGACGCGATGGCCGCTCGGATAGCAATGCTGAGATTTACTGGACAGCTGCCAGCAGCATAGGCTTTTTTTTATCAGGCTGCTTACATTTAGCCAGAACCTACGGGCAGTCGATCTGGGCGGTGCCTTCATATTGGCTCGATTTTACTCCAACATTTGCTGTCATGCAGGCAGGCTACATAAGTAAGGCTAGGAGCAGCATGCTAATGCCTACTCGAAGGCCCCCCACCAGCAGCAGTCATAACGATGACCGGTACCCAGCATCCCTGGAGCAGATTGTCCAGTCGGTTAGTATGGTATGTGCCCCCGCCTCTAATGCTCGTGTTGCCTCCCAAGTCCCGAATCTGTGGGGGGGGGGGGGCCACCGGATGGTTCTCGACGGGCTTTTTCTGCTCCTCGGGTTTATCTGCTTCTCAGATACCAATAGGGTTGTCGGCCTAAGGCTAAGAGAGACCGTCGGACGCTGGACTCCTTGGAATGCTGCAAATACGTATACAGCAGCAAGATAAGTGATCACTGGCTGCTGGTCATTATTAGGGGAAGAGGCTATCACTAGCATAATGGGTCTGACGTGTGATCACAAATTGCTTGCATCCACATTAAAGCCCTTCCTGCCTGTAGGTATGCAGGTAGGCTTCCCAGAGAACCCGCAGTTGAAAACGGTTGCAGTAGGCTTCCATGCGTGCAAGCACAGCGCTGGGCTGGTAGTGCTGCGAGTCCTTACCGACGTGGGACGAACACCGGTGAAGCTATGAGCCTTTGTGTGCGGCCAGCGACTGCGTAGGTGCAGCCCCAGTACTAGAAGGCACGCCGACGTAAGCAGAACGAGGCAGCAACGAAGAGTGCAGCCCACAGCATAAGATAGCAAGGCCGTATATACAGAGCGTAGAGAAGTCTGTTTGACAGGCCTGGAGGTTTACTGAGGCTCAACATCAGCCATGGCATACAGCAACTCTCGAAAGGCACCCAGAGCACTGCTCAACTTCCGACCGGAGCAATGCCTCCGGCACAACTTGCACCTGGCCCAACACCTAGAGCTTAGCTAATTGCCTTACACGACTTTGGCTTGTATAGCACCTGGGCATACATTTTTAGCAAAGACGTCTCATAGTCATTATAATTAATTAATATGATACATGATACATACTATAATATGATACATAATATAATTTAGGTTCTTGGATATGCCTCAGATTGGACTGCTGCACCTGTACCGGTCAATCGGTGCCCATGAGGTAGCAATTACAGAGAGAGAAAGAGAAAGAGAGAGAGAGAGAGAGAGAGAGAGAGAGAGAGAGAGAGAGAGAGAGAGAGAGAGAGAGAGAGCACGGGATGTTCACTTAGAGCAAAAAGGTGCCGCTAGGATTGCTTCCTAGTATGAAGGAACTTGCACTTGCAGAGCGACTCTTGCTACTCGACTACTACTCTACACGGACCTGCACCATCTAGTGGCTCATTACTCCATTGCAGGCTGTGCATACACATGCAATGGCTCTCAATTTAAGAATCTTGATCAAGGGCTTAGCGATAGGCCGGAGCTTGCAGAACGAGCTTGAATTGCTGCTGACTCACTGCCAGCACACCGACATGTAACATCTTAGCAAAAAGAAACTAATGATGATCATGTGCAAGCAAGCAATTGTGGGAACACTTCAAGAGGCTGAAGTGTTCCAAAGTAGTTTGTTGGCTCGTGTTGGCATTCAAAAAAGGATTGAGAAGCACAGAGTCATGCAATTGCTTGCACCAACAGCCGCCAGTAACTCTTCTATGCATAAACTCTCTGTCTGTCTGCCTACCCCCTCTATTCACTCTGCTCTCTCTATACTTTCTAGGCTACTATTTGCATCTCAATCTATCGAGCAGACTGACTTGCTTCAATAAACTATAAGCGTCTCTCCAATATGTCATCTGCATGTATAGTTTTCATCATTAAAGTTTACTCTTTCTACCTTCCTCAAAGGAAATAAAGCGCTGCAAAGGCTGCACAAAACATATTCTGTTGCAAGCATATTCTGTTCTGAGGCTATGGCGATATCCTAAAGCAAATTCTAGCCATGGAGATTTTGAGAGCAAAGCTCTGTTTGAGTGACACCGACTAATGCAACTGTGAAAGTGAGCCACAGTCTAGGTAGGTAGGAATGTGGGCCATACAACCTGCAAGAGAGAGAGAGAGAGAGAGAGAGAGAGAGAGAGAGAGAGAGAGAGAGAGAGAGAGAGAGAGAAGAGAGAGAGAATCTGAGCAGTTAGATGGGATGATGAGATCAAAGGGACAGCTGTGCATCAACTTTGTGGAAACCAAAGCCTAGATTTCACTTGTAGATTACATCGGCAAGAAGACGAGCATACATTGTGAAAAGAAGTTGACCATAACCGAATCCCTTGTGTGCACCATAGTTTAAAGACTATCTGGATGACTGCTGACCCTTAATGTGTAGGCTCTGAATTGTCACACTAAGATGCAAGTGAAAAGATTGCACTAAAGTGCCTGTGATTGGCAAGATGGTGCGTGCTCTAGAAGGACTCGGTGATCAATGGTGTGCAATGCTGAAGAGCAATCCAGCAGCGTTAGCAGAGTGACTATAGTCAACAACATTCGTTGTTTACAAGCAGTAGCCCTACAATTGTCGTAAGGAGTAGCAGCCTCATTTGCCTTTTAATTTTAATGTTGTCAGGCATTTTGCTCACATACATGGGTGTGTATGCATCTCCACGTGTGACTCCACAAAGCCATTCATCAAAACTACGCCATTTATTAAACTGGAGAGCTTTCTTTAGTGCTTGCAAAGCTTAGGAAGCCTATGCTGCAAATGCTGCTGCTAGCAGACGTCATCTAATGCAACAATAACAGCATAGATGACTCGGAAGGACAATCGAAAAAGTGAGTAGCATAGAAGCAGCACAACTGTTCGGCAGATAACGACGTTCTTAGGAATGGAGACTTAGGTAGAGTCTCTCTGCTTGGTTTGCTCGATCTTTCAGCAGCTTGTACTGCTATCGATCACCAAGTCCTTCTCGAGTGCCTCTCACCTCGCCTGGGCATCACTGGCCTTGCCTTGCGATGGTTCAGGTACTAACTCAGTGGGAGTCTCCAGAGCATTGATGTGAACAGACAAAGATCATCCAAGGAATCACTGAAATATGGTGTACCTCATGGCTCTCTGCTTGGTCCGGTTCTTTTCACGGCTCATACACTCCCCCCTGGTCGATGTGATTGTCAGGCTCAGTCTATTCACTTCTATGCAGATGATACTTAGTTGTTTCTATGCTTTGATCTTTCCCAGCCCTCAGGCCCTTCGAAATTTGCACCTCCCTTGCTGCATGTTTTGATAACATCTGCACATGGATGGTAGCAAACTTTCTTAAATTGAATGGTGATAAAAACCAACTTACTAGTTATGGGGAAACCAAGTGGGACCCCGAAATTTCAGAGCTTATTGCTCAAAATCTGCTCTGTCAGCATATCTCCTATTGCACCTGCACGAAATCTAGGTGCACTCTTCCAAAGTGACTTTTTATTAGACCACCACAGCAGCTCCACAGTCAAGTATGCCTACTTTTAGCTATTTAACATTGCTAACAATTCGAGCTTGCTTAGACAGTGATACTACATTCAAATTAGTCCGTACATTTGCGACATCATGTCTTTACTTCTGTAACTCACTGCTTGCTGGTCTACCTGCATGTGCAATCAGGCACTTATGGTTGGTGCATAACTCTGCAGCTAGGTTTACCTGTCGAGAGCACAACAGATGCCAATCAAACCACTTCTCGCGGACCTGCACTGGCTCCCAGTCAAGCAGAGCCTAGACCTCAAAGTTCTGCCACTCACTTTTAGGTCCCTCCATTGTTTGGCTCCAGCCTACCAATCAGATCTGCTTCCCCACCAGGCTAGGCATCTTACCACCGGCTTTTCTGAATCAAATCGTTGAGCTCTACCTCGTCTTGACCTCAAATCGTTTGGTGACCGTGACGTCAGTTCGTAGGCTCCCAAAGTCTGAAATCACTCCCGACTGACGTCACGACATCCCCTGACCTGACAACATTTAAAAAGAAGCTAAAACGTATCTATCTGTCATAGCGTTTAGTGAGTCCACGTGATTCGTCCTTTGTGTGATGATTCATGCTGACACTGTGCATGCTGCCACAAATCATATTTGCATGTTGACCCTGTGTGCATGTCACCTCTAACCATGTTAGGTTATGCTTGTTGACATTGAGCATCCATCCTACCACTAACCATTCGATCACGGTTTCTTTACAGCCTACGTGAACTGTCAAACAAGGGATTAAGTTCTCTTAGCATTGTACACGTGTATTATTATTATTATTAATGATTATTATAATTGAAAGGATATGCCAGACGTGGCAGCAGGAACAAAGATGCCGTTTGGTAGGAAATGTATGAGCTTCACAGTCTTAGCTCCGAAGAGCAAAAGCTTAAGTCACCAATGACTTGAATGAGGAAAAGAGCAGGAAGTGAATGCAACTATTATGAATGAATGAGAAGGAATCGAACAGCTGGAGACAGAAATTGAACATTTAATTTCGAGTCCAGAGAGAATCTGTAGGCACGAGGAGGCTGGAATTGGTGCAGCAGTTGAAGTAGCTACCAAGGAGCCAAGCAACCGCAGACTCAGTGATCAGACGCTCTATTTGGCTACCGTAACTGGTGATTGATTTGGAGCCAGAGCAGCGCCAGTGATACAGCACCGGCAAGAGCAAATTTAAAACTATTACAGTTGGAGTGCACGACTTGGCTCTATCATGTATTGAATTTATCCCACGTATTGCATGTATTGCTCACTCTGTTTTGCACTCGCACGCCCGCGAGCAGCCTCATCACCACTGCGTCTGGTAGCTCTAATTGAAACTCTCAGCTATTGCTGTGCAAGGTACTTAAACGTTATAAGTCAGGAGATGTTGGGACATCAGTCGAGAGGGATTTCCTGCTATTGCAGTACGAACTGAAAGCACGGTCTCTAAGGGACTTGAGATTGGTTAGAGAGGCATGGCTCAGCGACTTGAGTCAGAAGATTGGTTGGTCCTATACAAAGCGATGTAATAATAATAATAAATTTGTGCAGTGCCCTTAGAGAGCTTAATGTCTTTCTAGGCACTTTTACATATTCTGTAAAGGAAGCATGATCATATCGTTAGTAATAGCATGCTCAATGACAACAAGCTTAACATAAAGGTGAAATGCACACGGGTCAGCAAGCAAAGATGGTTAGTGGCAGCATGCACAGTGTCAGCACACATAAGCACACAAGTGACAAATTACAAGGACCCACTAAAAGCTGTAACAGAAAGGTTAGTTTTAAGCTTTTTTTTAATGTCTTCAAGTCATGGGATGTAGTGACTTCTGTCGGGAGTGAGTTCCAGGCTTTGACAGCATACGAACTAAAGGCACGATCGCCAAAGGATTTGAGGTTCATACGTGATGTATATAAACGATTTGATTTGGAAAAGCAGGTGGTACGATGCCGAGCCTGGTGGGTGAGTAGATCTGATAGGAAGTATTTCGGATAGGTAGAGTCGGCTGAAGCAAGAGAATGAAATTACCTAAAAGTGAGTGAAAGAACAATGAAGTAGATATGCTGCCAGTGCAATCGGTGAGAAGTATTGTAATGTGAATGCTGCAAAGCTCATGACAGAAAAGAATAGCTGCTAAGTTCTACACCAACTGGAAGCAGCTTATTGAATCTCCTGGAAGATTGATGAGTAATGAGTCATGTAGGTCGAGCTACGATGTCAGAAATGCTGGAACCAGCTTGGACCACGGACCAGCTTGGACCAGCTTGGACACACATGCTTGGACAACTCTTGTCTAAGAAGGACATATGTGTGCCACGGTTTGCAGCTGAAAGTAGGCAGAACTAAATGTGGAGCTGATTGGGTCACCTAGCTAAAGGTCATTCTGGAACAGGGCAACCAAAATTCCTTACATATGTTACTATTGAAATGCAGGCCATGTCCATTTTGAGGATTCGTGTTTTTTCCAATTTTCGAGTAACAGTGAGTTGGTTTGATCATCATTCAATCTGAACAAGTTTGCTACCCTCCAAGTGCGAATGTCAGCTAAACATGCTACCGTGGAGTTAAGAGAGTTTGGCGCGCTGTAAGGAAGGCAGGAATCAATCCACAGGTCCAGTGTGTAATCTGCTCAGCCATGAAAGCACAGCTTGTGGCTCGCAGCTGTCCGTGTACCTCAACCAGCAGATTTAAATTGGCCAGATGACTTTTGGTCTGCGTGTCTCCAGCCGGGACAATTGTTCAAAGTGGGTGCAGCCTGAGCCAGTTCAAGTCTTGTCTCGGCACCAAACCATCTCAGTGTTCTGTCTCGGTATGTTCAAACTTGCAGCACCATCGTTTTTACCCGGTAAGGGAAGTCACAGAAAAATATGAGATAGCTTTGCACCTTTCCATTGTCAAGTATAAGAAGGGCACCTCGGTCTGCATATACCAAGCATGCATTCCTTGTGATGCTTTACCTCACACAGCGGCACTGCTGCTCCAGCAGCATGTCATCGTCACACTGCCACCTTTGCGCCCCACCTTTCGGCCGAAAGAGATCTAGAGAAGGTCACTTTTATGTCAGATGTGCCGCATTTTGCCATGTATAAGCAAGCCCCCATTCCCCCCAAAATATGAGGTCAGATAATGAAGAGGGGGGCTTATACATGGGAGATTACTTTTTTCTTTACCATTTGCTAAACAACGTACCTGCTTTGAATGCCTACGAATAAAGGTTAACTGGTCGCCAAAATGCATCTTCGTCTGCAACTGCACAAAGCCACAAAGGCCATGTGGGTGTTATGCAGGAGAGCTTTGTATAGCGCACCGCAGCCTAAACGGCTTTCGGTACGCATTCGGTAGCCAAAAGACTTCGTCTCATGCAACAAAAAGAAAGCGGACAGCATAGAAAGGAGAGCAATTGAGGTAGTGAGTAGCATAGAAGTAGCAGCTCAGGACTGCTGGAGAAGATGAGCAGTAGTCGGCAGTAGGAGAGTAGCTGTCGTTGTGTAGAAATGTGTTCGGTAGGCATGTTTATCGAGAAGTTTTAATCATTGTGGCATTTCAAATGCAATGGATAAAAAGAAATATGCCGTAGTCTATGGAGAGAGTGACGAAGACAATGATGATAACGGAATTTCTACAAAACTGCAAGCCTATGATATGCACAAGAAAGATGGAGAGGGCATCATCACCATTCCTGATGCCGAGGATGGTGATAGTGACACAAGTGGCCCGCCACGGCTTGGCTCCTTCGTACCTAGCTGAATTGCTGCACCAGTTTAAGCCTGTTTGTGCCCTCAGGTCCTGTGTGGACAATAAATTAGCTGTCCTATTCCTCTGCTTAAAGACAGTTGGCGACAGAAGCTTTAGCTCTGCAGGTCCTAGACTGTGGAACTCGATTCCACAATTCGTATACAACGACGACTACTCTCCTACTGCCGACTATGGCACATCCTTTCCAGCGGTCCTGAGCTGCTACTTCTATGCTACTCACTACCTCAACTGCTCTCCTGACTCTGCTATGATTCCCACTTTCTCTTGGTTGCTTGAGACGAAGTCTTTTGGCTACCGAATGCGTACCGAAAGCCGCTTAGGCTGTGAGTGCGCTATACAAAACTCTCCTGCGTAACACCCACATAGTCTTTATGACTTTGTGGAGTTGCAGACGGAGATACATTATAAGTGATTATTAGGAGCCTTGATGCTGTTCAGCTCATTCAGTTATTGAATACAAATATTTTCCCCCAAAAAATTGGTTCAGAAATTGTGTGTTCTTATACATGGGGGCTTATACATGGTAAAATAGGGTAATTCATGCGCACAGCGCCCTAAGAGAACTGAATCTCTACCCAGGCGCTTCACATATACTGCAGGGCTCGAGCCTACGACGTCGGTCGTAAAGGTGATCACGTTGACCTAGAACGTTAAAGGTGAGCACCTTAGTCCCTGGGCCAAACCAGGGAAGCACTGTCAGCGATGTATACCTTTGGTTGGGTTGTCCATGGTCCCCCCCCCAAGTGGCTGCCGCCTACGACTCAGCTCACACTAGCTGATTAACAACTGCTTTGTCTATAGCAGATACGAGCCTTAACGGCTATCACCACCGTTTTCAGGGGCAATAAAGGATTGCCCACCTCAGGATTTGAACCCACGACTTTGAGACCGAGGTCGTGAAAAGCAGCCGCCTTTCCTAGTGTGCCATCACGGCTCTTGCTACCCTCAATGTACCGCCGGGTCACGACCAGCTTGGTACTAAGCTTGATATCCAGCTTGGTACCAAGCTTGCAGGATACCGTGCAAACACACCCACTACCTCAAATGCACTCTTGCTTGCACGTGCAGGTGCCTGCTTGCGCAACTGCAATCTGCTTCTTATGATCAAGCAAAGTTGCTTAAGTACCATTTAAATTGGCCTGCTGGCAAAACTTCATTTCCCAGGCTACTTTGCTGAGTGCCTTCGACAAGACCCTCGGGTATTCTGCACTGTGGCGCAGTCACGACGGCATGGGATGAGCAGCAAAATTTGACAGCCTTGCTCGAGCCTTTGCCTTTACTCGATCACGCTTCTTTTTGCTCGAAGGAAGGGTGGCTGCGACTGTAGAGACTTTAGCAGCGATTTTAACTTCTGGTCTTCGCACTATCGTATGCCACTAATTTGATAGGTAACATTTCCCATGGCCGACACTCTAGGGCCTATGTGACAAGTGACATTCATTTTGTTTGGTCCTATGGGTGCACGCTATGGAAAATGGCCAACCGATTTACTGACTGGCTGCTGCACAGGCAGGCAGGGCACTAAAGAGGGCACTCAGCAGGCAGCCCTAATTGCAGAGTTACAAAACCATGGATGAATAGATCGATCAGGCCATTGCAATGCAACTGCCGGCTGACACACCACGATCAATGAGACTGGTAATGTCATTATGATTTTGACACCAGATCGATGAAACGATCACACACCATTCCGAAGTAAGTTATACTATATCCAGAAATACCACCAAGCGCGCTGTATTCAAGCGTAATGCAAGCTAAACTGTCCCCAGTCATCACAATATCAGATAAACTGTCCGTAACACACTCGTCTAAAAGAACTCGACGAAACCGACAGCCACTCATGAGATGCACACTCGCCGGTCTAAAATAGCAAGCCAATCCAAATAAGATCACTGTTTCATATGTAGCCTGATTGATACATGTCGACGGTGCAACGACTTTCTTGCTGTGAGGGCAATGTCCTAGGCTTTCGGAGTTTAAACTCTGGTGCTGAGCCTTGCAGGGGCTGTAGCAGGAGCAGTGGTGGCAGTGGCAGCAGTAGTAGCAACTGCAGCATAAGTTGTTTTCATGTTTGAATCAAGCTCTTTGCAGCTGCACAGTCGGCATGTGATTTGACTTAATAATAATAATAATAATAATAATGTACTTGTTAAAGCGCCCTCAGAGAACTCAATCCTTTCTAGGCATTTGGTGTGCATTGGGCATCTTTTTTGTCACCGGAAGCATTGTCCTTCCTAGCCGAAAATGCAACTCGTTATGCGTGACCTAACTCAACTGCTGCACCAGTTTCAGCCTTCTTGTGCCCTCACGTCGACTATGGACCATAAAATTAGCCATTTCATTCCCTACTCTTAAAGCCATTTGGCGACAGAAGCTTTTGCTCTCCTGGTCTTAGGCTGAGGAACTAGCTTTCACAATTCTTACACATTGACATCTTCTCTCCTGCTGCCAACTGTGACACATGAATTCCAGCCGTGCTGTACTTCCAGGCTGCTCACTTCCTTGACTGCCCTCTTGACTCAGCAATGCTGTTTACTTTGGCAGTCTTGCATGTGATGAAATCCGTTGGCTACCGTATGTGTACCAAAGGCTGTTTAGGTTTTAATTGTGCTGTAGAAAACTTTACAAGATACCACTTGCTTAGTCCTAGTGGCTTTATTGAGTTACAGTCGGGGATACATGACATTTTCTTACTTGTTCGTGTAGCAGCTCAGCACCTGCTCTATTTCTACACCTGCTCTATTTCACTTCCTACGGTAATGACTGACTGCCAATATCCCCATGTAGCACTATCAAGAACACTGCTCTATAAAAATAGAGCACAAATTGCCTGCACGTTATAACTAAACCATACCAGCTTAAAGCAAGCGGCAGTTAATGGCTCTCCGACTAGCCACAGAGGTCTCTAAAGGAATTTAATTTGGCTAGAGGCACAGCTCAACGGGAGGAACAAGCTATACCCAAAGACAAAGACTGCTGTATTCATTTGTTTAGCTCTTTTCCAGCACGGCCAGGAAATCGCAGTGTCGTCATATCTACCCCTATAATGGGCTACGTTTGACCCTGAGCTCTCTCACACAGTCGCTAATGTCATGCCAGCATCGCTTT
This sequence comes from Cristatella mucedo, assembly GCA_009760855.2. Lineage (NCBI taxonomy): Eukaryota > Metazoa > Bryozoa > Phylactolaemata > Cristatellidae > Cristatella > Cristatella mucedo. The sequence goes on from WPIO01000007.1 coordinate 9,877,721, forward strand.
ATCAAGTGCATTATTATTATTATTATTATTGCACCAATGGTGGAATACTTACAGTACTACTACCTGTACGGCGGTACAGCCGTGATGAGGGTCAATAAAACGGTTAAAGGGGAGATGATTTTTCAATTTCCATTAGTAGCTCCAACCTGAACTCTTACAGTTGAACTGAACATTGAAATAGTACAACTTCATTTGACTCGAAATTAATAAAAGCATTGTTCAAAAGAGGGTCATGTCATTCCAGCAACATATACTATTTGTACTATGACCACCTTTGCTGAGGCCCGAAGTGACGACTGCCACTTTCCAGCTTCTGCTTGGACCAGCTCAGTTGGCCTATTGAAAGCTGCCAGAGCAAGCATAACCGGCCACTAGTCGTGCTGCACCGCCTGCTTTTAATAAGCGATTGACGTGCATAAATATAATCTGCCCGTGATTCTTCATGGGAGCCTTAAATTTAGTTAACATACATTAAAAGATGGTCAGCACTCTGTAAGTTTGATGCAAGCAACTCGATACTTGATTCGTTACCTGGCATCTCATAAAATTAGATTTATTTCCATTGCATCAGAGAATTATTAAACATAGTTTTAAAATATGTTATATTGTTTCCTCTTATACAAAGTTTGCTCCATTAACTAAGAGCTTTAAGTCTTGCGGTCGGTTGGGCAGGCTTTCCAGCTAGGTCAGTGAAGACTAAGGCCTGCCTTCCACAGTAACTAAGAGCTTTAAGTCTTGCGGTCGGTTGGGCAGGCTTTCCAGCTAGGTCAGTGAAGACTAAGGCCTGCCTTCCACAGCAAGGTTGGAGTCTCCAAAATGTTTCATGTGTAAGCCAACACTGCTTAACTCAACAGAGCCGTCGCAAACGACCAACTCTAAAACCGAAAGGGACCGAAGAAGAAGCTTGGGAGTGGCTGGTGTTAAAGCTCAGCAGAAATCTTACTTAGGACACGGTCAAACGTGCAGACAGAGACTTAAGCTCAAATTCAGGTCGTGGTATGGAGTCTTTGCCCGAGCGTGGGCCGGCTCACCAGCTAGGCTGGGCTTAGTTAAAATAGCTTATTTTCTATGTTTTTTTTATCACAATCTCGTCGTTATTTGCAACTGTGTTGCTAGGTGCCCGTGTGGCCCAGTTCAGTACGTGGCACAGCATACCAGCAACATGGAGCCAACCCTGTCTTACATCAGTGATTTTCCATGCACCTCATTGGCACTTCATAGTGAGTCGATGTTCATGAGGTTCCGTCTGTTTACAAAACTGGCCGAACAATTTAGGGTGGAACGATACACTCATGGTGTAACGCATTGCATATGACCGGCTTGTGGAGAGCTTTCTTTAAGCACCCTTTAAGTTGCTATCGCCTCTAGCACAGCAAATCCGATTAAATATCTATGAACACTTTGACTGGGTTCGGAGCATACAAACTAATAGCACGGCCTCCAAATGACTTCAGGATCGTACAAGGCATAGCTAAACGATTTGATTTAGAAAAGCAGGTAGTATGATGTTTAGACTGGTGATAGAGTAGATCTGGTAGGTAGGCTGGAGCCAGAGAATGAAGGGACCTAAAAGTGAGTGACAGAACTTTGAAGTAGAGATGGTACTTGATTAGAAGTTAGTGCAGGTCGGGGAGAAGTGGTGTGATGCGGCAACTTCAACACTCATGACAGACAGGCCTAGCTGTTGAGTTGTGCATCTGCTGTCAGCACCTGATTCCACGTGCCGGTAGACCAGCACGCGATGAGTTACAGAAGTTCTGCAACTCACTGCTTACTGGCCTACCAGCATGTGCGATCAGGCGATTGCAGCTTGTGCAAAACTCTGCAGCTAGGCTTGTCTGTCGTGAGCGTCGCAGTTGCCACATTACTCCACTTCTCGCCGACCTGCACTGGCTACCAGTCAAGCAACGGATTGACTTCAAGGTTTTTGTCGCTCACTTTTAGGTCCCTTCATTCTATGGCTCCAGCCTATCTGTCATATATACTACCCCATCAGGCCAAGCATCGTACCACCCGCTTCTCGGAATCCAACAGTCTAGAAATACCTCATACAAACCTTAAATCCTTTGGAGACCGTGCATTTAGTTCGTATGCTCCCAAAGCCTGGAACTCCCTCCCGACCTACGTCAAAACATCCCCTGACCTGACCACATTTAAAAGGAACCTAAAACACACCTATTTAGGACAGCATTTAGTGGGTCCCTGTGATTCGTCCTGGATGTGCTTATGTGTGCTGACACTGTGCATGCTGCCACTAACCACATTTGCATGCTGACCCTGTGCATGTCACCCCTAACCATATTATTCATCTCGTATGTTTTTCAAGCATGATTTTACTTACCATTCAATTGCATTTCACTTTACAGCAAATGTAAAGCGCCTAGAGAGAGATTGAGTTCTCTGAGGGCGCTTTATCAAGTGAATTATTATTATTATTATTATTATTATTATAAGTCGAGACGGTATGTCACAAATGCATAAACAAATTTGGATGTAGTATCCATGTCTAAGCAAGCCCAAACTTTGGCGATGTCATGTGGCTGAAACTAGGCAGACTTGACTGTGGAGCTACTGTGGTCATCTAATGAAAAGTCACCTTGGAACAGGACATCTAGAATTCTTGCCGATGCAACAGGAGATGTGCTAGCAGAGCATATTTTGATCGTTAAGCCCTCCAATTTTGGAGTCATGCTGGGTTTGCCAATAACAAGTAAGTTGGTTGTATGGTCATTCAATTTGAGAAAGTTTGTTGCCATCCATGTGTGAAGGTCAGAAATACATGCAGCAAGGGATTTGAGAGAATTCGAAGTCCCGGAGGGCTAGAAGGGATCAAAGCAAAGGTGCATATGAGCATCATCCTCAACGAATTAAAAGCCTAGAGTGTGCTTGGCGATCACATCAGCAAGAGGTAGAGTAAAAACTGTGAAAAGAACCCTATCAAACACAGAGTCCTGAGGTGTCCTGTACTATCATTGTTCCTCGGATAATATTTGTTCGTTACATCAATACTCTGAAGTCTCCAACTGAGACATAACCCTAACCACTGCTGTTCATAGCCACTGGTGCCCAGGCGAGATAAATAAATAAATAAATAATAAATCCTAGCTGATTAAACAGCCTCTTTTTGTATAGCAACAGAAGAGCCTTTACGGCTATCACCACCGCTTGCAGTGGCGATAAAGGATCGCCCACCGCAGGAATCAAGCCCACGACCTCAGGACCGAGGTCGTGAAAGCAACCGCCTTACCTAGTGTGCCATCACGGCACCACCCTAAATGAGAGGTGCTGGATTGGGACTTGGTGATCAATAGTATCAAACGTTGCCGACAGATCAATCAAAATCAGCAAACGGACTTTACCTTGCTCTGTATTCCTGACAAGGTCATCGTGCAACCTAAGCAATTCTGCATGAGAAGAAAGTAGCTCTAAATCCAAACGAACTTGCTTGCAAGGTTTGAGGGTTCCATATAGGAGTTAAGCCGGTCTGCCGCAACTCGTTCCAGTGTCCTCCATAGAAACGATAGGAGGGAGACTGGGTGGTAGCTGGCCAAGTTGTCTTGGTCTAGTGTTGTTTTCTTTATCAGTGGCCTGACTACAACCTTTTTGAAAGGTGCTGGGACATGAACTTTGGCTAAGGACATACTGTTACGTTAGTTATGCATTGCAGCAACAGAGCTCTGCATCATAGAAGTTGGACAAGGGAATAGGATCTAGAGGACCAGTAGTCTTCTTTGGCTGGGACATGAATTACAGGATGATATCACTTGTAGCCTGCTTGATTGTAGAGACTGAGGTGCTGGATGAAATTGAGGGACAGGAGTCCGGCGGAGTTGTTATTGCCGGACAGGAGTCCGGTGGAGTTGTTATTGCCAGGACAGGAGACCAGAGGGGATGCTGCAACCTTAGAGATGGACTCTGATTTTGTCTATCTTGCTGACAAAGATGCTAGAGAAGCAATCAGCTAGTTCAAGACAAGGATCACTAGGTAAGGTGCTAATATGGGAGCAGCTAAGGAGATGGTTGATGATAGACATCAGCATTCGTGGATTATGTATCTGAGAATCAGCAATATGTTTGTAGAAGCTAGCCGTGGCTTTTGCTGAGATTGATTGGTAAGATAACAGTAATCTTCGTATGCTTTCAAAGGACAGTCTGTCGTGATCACTTGTATGCTTTCTCAAGCAGACCTAGCTAGTTTAATGTTTTGGGTAAACCATAGGTCCTCTGGGCGAGTATGCACAGTATGCTTAGTTAGAGGTGCAATCTCGATAAGCACGTCGGCTAGTGTCATGCTGTAACATTCAACCAATGATCACAGGTCGGAAGGAGGATATAGCAACAAGTGCAATACCAGATAAATTTGTTCAGACAGCATCAATGTCAAGATTCTCGAGATGAATAATAATAATAATAATAATGCACTTGATAAAGCGCCCTCAGAGAACTCAGTCTCTTTCGAGGTGCTTTACATTTGCTGCCAAGGGAAATGCATTTGAATAGTGAGTAATATCATGCTTGATAGAAAAACAGCACGAATAACATGGTTAGGGGTGACATGCACAGGGTCAGCATGCAAATGTGGTTAGTGGCAGCATGCACAGTGTCAGCACGCATAAGCACATGAAGAACGGATAACAGGAACCCACTAAATGCTGTCCTAAATAGGTGTGTTTTTAAGTTCTTTTTAAATGTGGTCAAGTCAGGGGGTGTTGTGACTAAAGTCAGGAGTGAGATCCAGGCTTTGGGAGCATATGAACTAAATGCACGGTCTCCAAAGGATTTAAGGTTTGTACGAGGTATTGGTAAACTGTTGAATACCCAAAAGCAAGTGGTACGATACTTGGCCTGGTGGGGGAATATTTCTGAAAGATAGGATGGAGCCAAAGAATGAAGTGACCTTCTGACTGGGAGCCAGTGCAAGTCAGCGAGAAGTGGTGTGATGTGGGAATTCCTATACTCACGACAGACAAGCCTAGCTGCAGAGTTTTGCACCAGCTGTAATCGCCTGATTGCACGTGCCGGTAGGCCAGCAAGCAGCGAGTTACAGAAGTCAAGATGGGATGTCACAAATGCATCGACCAACTTAGACGTGGTATCCTTATCTTAACTAGCCCCAATTTTAGCAATGTTATGTAGCTGAAAGTAGGCAGATTTGATTGTGGAGTTGATGTGGTCGTCTAACGAGAGGTCACTTTTGAACATGACACCTAGATTTCGAGCTGATTCGACAGGAGATGTGCTGGCAGAGCCAATTTTGAGCGCTAGCCTTTCCAATTTCCGAATCACGCTGGGTTTGCCTATAACTAATACGATAGTTTTATCATCGTTTAGTTTGAGAAAATTTGCTGCCATATATGTGCGGATGTCATCAATACATGCAGCAAGGAAGTTGAGAGAATTTGATGTGCTCGAAGGCTGGAAATGATCAAAGCAAAGTTACAACTGAGTGTCATCCGCATGGAAGTGAAAGCCTAGATTGGGCTTGGCAATCACATCGGCAAGAGAGAGAGAGAGAGAGTATAAACCGTGAAAAGAACCGGACTTAGCACGGAGCCCTGAGGTAACCCATATTTCAGAGGTACCTCTGATGATCTTTGTCCGTTCACATCAATACTCTGGAGTCTCCCACTGAGATAGGATCTGAACCATTGCAGAGCAGTGCCAGTGATGCCCGGGCGAGATGAGAGGTGCTCTAGAAAAACTTGGTTGTCGATAGTATCAAAAGCTGCCGAAAGATCGAGCAAACAAACAGAAAAAGAAGTGCAAAGAACAAAGAATGAGAAGTAGGACGCAAGCAAGTAGAAGAATTAGTACAAGACAATGCGTTCTCGGAAATAATGCAAAAGCCACTGGAGAGGAGATGTCGCCAGATGGGATATCGAAGAGCCGAGGACCTTTCTTAGCCGCAGACACATGAGTGGGACTGCAAAGCAGGAGGACCTGTTGCCAACACACTTTTTATGTGCCCGTGGGAACTCTGAGCAGTTAGCTGTCACCGTGAAATGGAATACGTTTGCAGACATCCGTGGAAACATGTGACAGGAGGCATGCGTGTAGCCTACACACCACCCAGCTGGGGTCTATAGGCCAAAATGGTAAGTAAATCCTGATGGTTCACGTATTTGTATATGGACAAGAGATCAGTAAGTAAGAGAAGCATGTGATGCACGTCAACGTCGAGCACTGAACGGCTTTGAAATCTCTTCGTGAATGTCAGCAAGAATTCCCCTGAAAACTCTCAGCTGGAGCATCCTGAAGATGTGACTGAGCATTCGAATGCTGACACTGACACAGTCGTACTGTAGCTGGTTATTCAGGTGCTGTCGGCAAAGTGGCTGGCATTTCTTCCAGGTGGAAAGTTTCTGTGCTGTTCGTGGCCAACCGAACCTCAGGCCTGATGTCCACATGTCAGACAAGTGCCTACTTATGAAAGTGTGCTCCAAGTCATCTGATTGCCCGTTGGCATCGATTAAAGCTAATGTTGAGCACTCTGTGTACCAGGCAACCATCAAGACATCCACCAGATCCCAGAAGCCTGCCAGTTCTGATTGAAAACTGACTTTTGACAAAACTAGCTTTTTTCTGAGTAGCTGGGTAAAAAAGTGGTACCAAATGTTGTGCTATTGAATGGCATAACGCGAAGGTTCAAGAATCCGCAAGGAATGCTCTCAGAGAGCCTCAGCTTGTAGCATCTGAAGACTGGAATAAGGCCGTGCTAATTGACCTTCGATTTGCGTAAGCACCGAGGTAATTAAAAAAGCACTTGAATAGACTGCTAAGTATACACCTAAAATTAAAGAATTTACTCTTCTAATTGGAAGAATCATAATGATATACGCATCAAGTGATTCTTGATCCTTGCTTCATGTTAATTAGCTTTATTCAGAGAACTGCCTCCTCCCCACCCACTTAGTCATCAAGCTAGATCCCAGTCCAAGATTAGAGACAGCTAAGTACAAAAGTTGGCTAGACATATTACTTACTCCCTTGGTCTGTCCAGACTGGACTAATGTAGCAGAGTACTGGCAAGTACTAACGCTAAACAAAACTCAGCCTCTACACTTGGTGATGAATGGGGCTGTGAGGTTGGCTGATAAGTTCATGCTTCTGCTTCCTTTGCTGAAGGAGCTCTGATGGCTCCTCATTGATCGATGGAATAAGAGCAAAATTCGCACTCTGACCTGCAATACCACTACGTGCATTAGGTCCTTCATACATAGCTGAGCTTCTGCATCAGTTGACTCTCATTGTGTCTGCTGGTATTCCCACAACAATAAATAGCCTTTTTGTCCTTTCATTTAAAGGCTTATAGCAAAACAAGCTTTTGCTTTTCTAGTGCTTAACCGTGAAGCTCGTATTCACAATTCTAATGCAACGACTTTTCTTCTGCTGCCGACTATGGCAGATTCTTTTCAGTCATCCTATGAGGCTACTTTCATGCTGCTGATTTCCTTGACTGTCCTCCTAACTTATCTATGCCTTGCACTTTCTCACTGTAGTATGGTATGAAGTCTCTTGGCTACCGTGCATGCACCAAAAGCCACTTAATCCTTAGAAAACTCTCGAGCCGTGCACTAACTTAGTCTAGTGAAGTTAAAGATGGAAATATTTAGACACATCTCAATGAGCAAGCATTGATTATTATTGACAGTTCGTATTGCAAATCGAGTTTTAGTTCCAACAGGGTAATCAGGTAGTGCATATTTAAAGTTCACCCTGAAAGCACCGAATGTCGTTACTTTGAAAAAGATCAAACTTAAGCTCGAACTTGCGTCAAGTGGACATCTCTACTACCAACCAAACCAAACCAACCAAAGGCAGAGCCGTATTATCGAGCGAGGATCCTTTTTGCCTATTGTTGCTGCTGATTGTGGAACATTCATTGACCGCCAGGATGTTTGCCACACACAACTGATGTTTGGCCTGACATGGGGCAATTGAGATTACCGCCATTTCTCTAGCCTTCAACTGACCTATGCGACTCTATGCAGGAAAACCATTGTTCAGAAAGATTAGAGTTGACGTCCACGGCAGAAGGTAGAGCACTAATCATCGAAGCTTTAGCAGCTGACTGACTCTGAAGGTGAACTTTCCAAATACAATCACTTCACATTCCCAGAGTGAGTAGATACAATGTGACAAGACTTTCAAAAGTTCAATCGGCTTTCTATTTGATACTTGTGTCTTATCTCTATTAACTTAAAAATAATAACAATAATACGAATAATATATTACATTATTAATACATCATCATAAGACAATACAATATTTTACAAAGTATATTTGGCTGGTGGGAAATGATCATATTAATGGATTAAGGATGATAACTTGTACAACATGTAGTGAACACATGCACATCTACTTGCTTTTAGAAATGTATAGGACTCTAGTTTTGCTTTAAATGTTGTAAATTATCAAGCACTGGTTAAAAATGGAAACTGAATGACTAAACAGCAATATGAGTTTTCAGTAGCTGAAGAGATTGCTTGAAAGATCAAAATCAATCAAAATAAAGCTCTTGTTGGCCTCCTGAGTCTTGTCTACGATAATCTGCATATAACTATTTTGTGGGCATGGTATGCTGGCGAGATGATAACATAATGCTGCTACGTTATGACACGCACAGGTGCTGCTAAACATTCGAGCATAATCCCGTGGTAAGTTCAATCTTAATCGATATACCTGTGATTTTGTGTTCTTGAAATTAATCCAGCTTGAAAAAAACTGAATACTCAGACACCGGTAATAGAAAGGAGTTGTAAAGTGTTCATAAGTTTTCAGTGTACAAATCTATTGGTTTTCTGAACAAAGCCAGGCAGTGAGTATTTGGCTAGGAGCTTATGCGGCTTACAGAGAAAATATATGTGATACAGTTGTACTGTAGTGCTGGGTAGCCATACAAGAGCCTAGACGTGGCTGGTAGTTGAGAACTTAAGCAACTACCACCCAGTCTCCCTTCTACCATTCCTATCAAAGACACTGGAACGGATCGTGGCAGACCAGCTGAACTCATACATCGAAACCGCACACATTGCTAGTAAGTTCCAGTCTGGCTTTAGAGCTAATCACTCCACAGAATCAGCATTGCGTAGGGTGTACAATTGCACTGGGACCTTCTTAGGAATGCAGACATGGGTAGAATATCTCTGCTTGTTTTACTCGATCTTTCGGCAGCTTTTGATACTATCGACCACAAAGTTCTTCTAGAGCGCCTCTCATCTCGCCTGGGCATCACTGGCACTGCTCTGCAGTGGTTCAGGTCCTATCTCAGTGGGAGACTCCAGAGTATTGACGTGAATGGACAAAGATCATCTGAGGTACCTCTGAAATATGGAGTACCTCAGGGCTCCGTGCTAGGTCCGGTTCATTTCACGGCTTATACTCTGCCTCTTGCTGATGTGATTGCCAAGCACAGACTAGGCGTTCACTTCTATGCGGATGACACTCAGTTGTACCTTTGCTTTGATCCCTCCGAGCCTTCGAGCACCTCAAATTCTCTCAACTCACTTGCTGCATGCATTGATGACATCCGCACGTGGATGGCAGCAAATTTTCTAAAACTAAACGATGATAAAACTAACTTACTAATTATGGGCAAACCCAGTGTGATTCTGAGATTGGAAAGGCTGACTTTCAAAATTGGCTCTGCCAGCATATCTCCTGTCGAATCAGCTCGAAATCTAGGTGTCATATTCCAAAGCGAACTCTCGTTAGACGACCATATCAGCTCCACAGTCAAATCTGCCTATTTTCAGCTTCATAACATTGCTAAAATTCGGGCTTGTTTAGATAAGGATACCACGTCCAAGTTGGTCCATGCATTCATGACATCCCGTATCGACTTTTGCAACTCACTGCTTACTGGCCTACCAGCATGTGCGATCAGGCGATTGCAACTGGTGCAAAACTCTGCAGCTAGGCTTGTCTGTCGTGAGCGTCGCAGTTGCCACATTACTCCACTTCTCGCCGACCTGCACTGGCTACTAGTCAAGCAACGGGTTGACTTCAAGGTTTTGTCGATCATATTTAGGTCCCTTCATTCTATAGCTCCAGCCTATCTCTCCGATATACTCCCCCATCAGGCCAAGCATCGTACCACCCGCTTTTCGGAATCCAACAGTCTACAAATACCCCAGACAAGCCTCAAATCCTTTGGAAACCGTGCATTTAGTTCATATGCTCCCAAAGCCTGGAACTCCCTACCGACCTACGTCAGAACATCCCCTGACCTGATCACATTTAAAAGGAACTTAAAAACACACCTATTTAGGACAGCATTTAGTGGGTCCCCGTGATTCGTCCTGGATGTGCTTATGTGTGCTGACACTGTGCATGCTGCCACTAACCACATTCGCATACTGACCCTGTGCATGTCACCCCTAACCATGTAATTCATTTTGTTTGTTTTTCAAGCATGATTTTACTTACCATTCAATTGCATTTCCTTTTGCAGCAAATGTAAAGCGCCTAGAAAGAGGTTCTTATGCTGACCCACAAGGCCCGCCAGGGCTTGGCTCCTTCATACCTAGCTGAACTGCTGCATCAGTTTCAGCCTGTTCGCACCCTCAGGTCCTGTGTGGACAATAAATTAGCTGTCCCATTCCTCTGCTTAACGACAGTTGGCGACAGAAGCTTTAGCTCTGCAGGTCCTAGGCTGTGGAACTCGCTTCCACAATTCTTACGCAACGACATCTACTCTCCAACTGCCGACTATGGCACATCTTTTTCAGCGGTCCTGAGCTGCTACTTCTATGCTACTCACTACCTCAACTGCTCTCCTGACTCTGCTATGCTTCCCACTTTCTCTTTGTTGCATGAGACGAAGTCTGTTGGCTACCTAATGCGTACCGAAAGCCGCTTAGGCTGTGAGTCTGCTATACAAAACTCTCCTGCGTAACAACCACATGGTCTTTATGACTTTGCGGAGTTACTGACGGAGATACATTACATTAAGTTCTCTGGGGGTGCTTTATCAAGTGCATTATTATTATTATTATTATTATAGCTTTTAGCCTATGAGTCTGAAAAGGCTTCAGCTCATTCTCATGAAACTTTCTTGGAATAATAGGTCCATGGCAAACTGACATGGTCAAAGCGGATATTCGGTCAATTACATAGACCGAGTTTTCACTTTAAAAGGCCAATGAAGAATCTGTGACTTTTACAAACATATGCAAACCTTTAATTCTTTGGTTTAGGAATTGGGGTCCAAATCGGTCCATGCGTTTTTGACATCCCCTCTCAACTTCTAGTTCGACTTCTAGCTCAATACTCTGCAGCTTGGTTTATCTGTCATGGGCATCGTAGTTGCCACATCACACCACTTCTTGCCGAACTGTTCTCATTCCCAGTCAAAAAAACGTATCGACTCCAAGGTTCTGTCACTCTCTTTCAGGTCAATTCATTCTCTGGTTCCAGTCTACCCACCAGACCTACTTCCCTGCCATTTTAAGCATAGTACCATCGGCTTTTCTCAATCTAATCGAAAGCCACATCTAGTGCGAACCACAAATCCTTCGGAGACCCTTCCTTTAGCTCGCATGCTCCCAAAGCGTCAAAACTCTTCCGACTGGAGTCACGACATCTCCTAACTTAAAAACATTTAAAAAGAAGCTAAAAACGCACATATTTGTCACAGCAGTTTATGGGTCCTTGTGTATCGTCCTTTGTGTGCTTGTGGGTACTGACACTTTTCAAGCTGCCACTAGCCATATTTGCATGCTGACCCTGTGAATGTCACCTCTAACCATGTTATGTTTGTTATCATTGAGCATGCTACCATTAACCATTCGACCATGCTTCCTTTGCAGCATATGTAAAGTGCCTGGAAAAAGATTAAGTTATCTGAGCGTGCTCTGCAAACACATTGTTATTATTATATTAATTGTGTCGTTTGTTAAGCACCTGAAGAGGGCTCAATTTCTATCCAGGCACTTAAGAAATCACTACAAGAGAATCAATACCCTTGAGGTTAGTGGCATGCATTCTAAAGATAATAAGTATTATATTTATGCTGTCATGCTGAATCAAATGTTAAGGCACTCATTGCCACTGGATAGTAAGACCTGCGTCTAGTGAAATGCACTGAATCGTTCTCGGGTATGCTTGCAATGCACTCCGGTACAAATCAGTAAATAAGTTTACCAGCCTAGTCTCTGCCTTCTATACACCGACCGTGCAGAACCTCTATGCAGCTTGTATTCAGCCCTCATGCTGGGAGCTGGCTAAAGGAACGTGCCGAGGCTACTTGATGCAGTTCACTTCCAGATCGGTTCCGGAAGGAGCACTAGCCCCTGGCCTCAAGTTTGAACAGGCTGTTGCATCTAAAGTGGGCTAACACCACCGATATATGGCATCATGCAGATAATAGATTACTATCGGTGGGCGTAGGAATAGGGGACCGCCCAGGTCGCTGCCCGACAGTGGGGGCATTTGACTGTGACTCCGCCACTGGTAAAACTCTTTCTAGAACCTGGTGGAGAACACTCCCATCTTTCTCATCGGCTGCCGGTTACTCCCTTTAACTACCCTAACGGTTGGTGTTATAGAAAATGTGCACGTGACTTGAATCCAAACGTTTGTCAATTATATATAGTTAAATAGTCAGTTGATATGTCAACTTTTGCTTCGCATGCTGCATGAGCGACATGCATTGCTTTGTAGTGCTTTCGGCAGCATAATAATAATAATAATTCATTTATATAGCACCCTAAGAGAACTTAATCTCTGTTCAGGCGCTTCACATATGCCTCGGAGCTCGAGCCCACGACCTCAGTCAGACCTTAGTCGGGGCGAGCACCTTAACCGCTAGACCAAACCAGCTCGGCGTACAAGTGGAAGGACGGTAGAGGAAGACAGGCAGTAGATCTACAGACTTGGTCTTCAGAAATGGTTGCACCATTAGTCAGGCAGAGGATTTAACTGTTCATTCTCCTCGAGAATGCCAAAATGTTGCTCATGCTACGGCTCAAGTACTGTTCAGCATCCAACATGAGAATGCATGGCAGAGCAGTGTTTGCACTCAAGTCTTCCTACTGTTCGACTGTTTCCAGAACAGTTTGTAAAGCTGAGCAGGCAACACATGGTCGAGTGCCATTTGCTTCCACAGTGTTTTGACCTCTTTCTGTACTCTCTGTGACCCTCTCATCTGGTGGAACTTGCTGATACGTATAGCATTGCGTCTTACTCATACATGCTTGTCCACACACACACACACACACACACACACACACACACACACACACACACACACACACACACACACACACACACACACACACACGCACACACACACACACACACACACACAGATGCATGCAAGCACACACACACACAAACGTAAGCACACACACACACACACACACACACACACACACACACACACACACACACACACACACACACACACACACACACACACACACGCTTACCCAGACGCACAATGCACTCAGGAAGCAGAAAACAATGGTCTAATTGGTTACTTAGGTCGGTGGTGCTGCGAATAAATCTTTCTTCCTTCCTTAAACCTTTCTTCCTAGGATTACTACAGTATGAATGCTGACAGCTGTAGACTACTCTTTAGCTGGCACATTAGGAACTTCCGAAACTCCAACACCAGATTTGTATTACACAGCATAATATTTGCGTATAATAATAATAATAATAACATGTCTATGCTGAATGTATAACTATTAGAGTGGTCAGCCGACATGCAGTAACTTACATAAACAGTGTTTTTAATCTGTGATAAGTACGTCGACCGAAGATGAAGGACAACCTCGATACACCTTAAGTTGAGTTGAATCAAAGTAAGCGTCGGAGAGCTGTAGCATTTACTTTTTATTTAGATGTATGTTACGATAAAGCTGTATGAGTTGCGACTCCCGGTCATTGAATCCTCCAAGAAAAGAGTTCGGTGACTCTGTGCACGTCGAAACTGTGTCCCACGTCGAGTCCTCCTGCGTCACGGGGCCATCGTCCCAAATAAGGTCGAATCCTCCGACCCTTTTCTCTTTACCGGTTAACCGACCCTCAAGATCGATTATATTGAGCACATCGTTAAGCACGCCAAATTTTAGCAGCCAATCCTCCCGGTTGCTAGCAGTCAGAGAAGGCGACGCGTTGATCTCCAGCAACCATGGTTTCAGGCCCTCGTCGAGAAGTATGTCGTAGCCGTACATTTCGAAGCAGTGCTTGTCGTTGATCATCACCTTCTGCACGCTTTGCAGGCTTTTGATAAATATATTGTCCATGTCTCTCAGCATCTTCTCCACTTTCTCCAAGCCGTGCTTAGCTGTAAGGTATTTGCGCAGCTGCTGAGTAGACCATTTGCATCCCTTTTCTGGATCGTAGTCAGGAGCGGTTTTTTGGACCGCCACGTTCGTCAGATGAATATAGCTGTCGTCGATGGATTCGAGATTAAACCTGGTATTTGAAAACCGTGCAAATCCACTCCTACACAACCACGCCTTCAGAGGATTATAGGAAGTTACCAGCACATATACGCGTATGTCAAATTTTCTCCCGTTTACCAAGTAAGGGTTATGAATGTAGCGCTGAACGACGTACGTTTCAGGAGCAGGTTGACTGGTATCAGGATTGGGCTGGTACTCGCCTTTCTTCCAGTCGGTAATATCCTTGAGCTTCTTAAATAAGAATATGCCTTTACCTTGTGATCTAGCGACTGGTTTCATTATCCATATAGTACCGGGGCATTTTTTGAATTCTTCGACGAATATGTGATATTCAGACGGAACCTCGTATGTGGTCGGATAGAAATCGTACGATTGCGCGTCTCCCTTGCCTTGCTCGCGCTCGACCAGCTTGCGCATGCGCCGCAGGTTTTTAACCATCAGATTTTTCCTCGTGAGCTCGTAATGGTTTCTGAAATGGCATATCTTGACGTGCTCTTGCAGGTAGGTGTGGTCGAAGTTTTCCTTTAGCCACTCCCGGTCGCACCAAAAGAAGTCCCACTCGCCATCGCCGGTCACTTCTTGCCAGCCACGCGCTCTGAGAACGTCGAGAATAGTGTTCTGAAGCGAGCATTTAAACCTTATAGGTCTGTCGGTGATGCCTTTCTTCACAGCATCCTTTCCGCGCCCCATACCGCGAGCGTGGGACGAGGACGCCACGTTAGCGTATCTAGGCACCGGGATGAGATGCGTGGCACGTGATCAATTCAGCCAATGAGCATCCGTCCATCTGGGCTGCCCTCTGGGTGAGGAGACTGCTCGAAATTCTCGAGGTCGGGGTGGCGCCTCGGAGCTACGCCAAAACAGTGTTCTACATTGCCGCTAGGGAGAATAAATTATAGCGCAGTCAATTTAAATACGTATATTCATGACTCGAATTTTCTTGGTCTCTGCTATGCATGCCGGAGTTTTCGCCGAGTCGAATGCGACGTACGCGAGAGCGCGCACGATCCCGATCGCCGGACGGGACATACCACCTCGAGAGACTATTTTGTAGCAGCTACTCTCCATATACCTTTTTCGGTAGCGCAGCGATTTGATGATCGGGAGCGCCGCTAAATCCGAGCCCACAAGATGCAGCTTGTCTTCCGCGTCTGCGCAGCGTGACAGTCTGCACCTCTGACCGGACGGACCGGACTGGACGCTCAGGGTTAACGGCCTGTACACCCACCACCGCTAAGCCGCCGGGCAGGCCGCAGCTGGCTGTCGTCGAGTGTTGCGTCGTGATTTCTCATCTCGATCGCCGATGATGGAGAATGCTCACAGCAAGTCCGTCGAGAACGTTTTGTCTCTTTTTAAAGTCGACGAGTCAGTGGGATTAAGCGATGACCAGGTCAAAGAGAACACGGAGAAATACGGACCTAACGGTATGTCCGCGCTCCGGCGCTCCGGCGCCCACGACCGGGTGCCGTCTGCTTCCTCCTCGCATTCAGGCTTCGAACGTCGGATTTCCACCGAGCCGTAGGGCCAATTGCTCTGGCGCGCGAGCACGAAATTTCGACAACCGGGTCTTCCGACTGTATGCGGGCTTCTTCGCGGCGGCGGCGGCGGCGGCGCGTCCTCACTCTGCAGAGCCGGCTTCGAGGGCCGCGCCGCCGCCGCCGCGAAGTGGCCGACCGCGGCCGGCGTTTGCGATATTCGCGGATGAGCGATGGCTGGCTCAAGTGCGCCGCGCCTCGGTGCGCGCGAGCTCTCGATCGCGAGCCAATCGCGGTCTTCTTTCTGAGAGCCGCTGACAGTTGAGCTGCTTGGGCGCTCCGCTACAGCAGCCTTACCCTCGCTAGATCATCGGCCGCGCGGCCGGGCGCCGGATTCCGCGCTCCTACTTCCTCCTCCACCGCCCCCGCCCGGAATTAGAGCCGAACGCAGCCTGCCGTGCCCAAATTGCGTCGAGCCGCGGGTGGAGCATCGTGGGCTCCCAGACGGCGGTGCCGCAACGCTCCTCGCACGCAAGCCGATCGGTTAGCGTCGAGCCAAAGTTTTCGGGGCCAAAGCCTGTTCCAGGGCTCGCGCACTGTACGGGCGCACATCGTCGCCGCGAAGCTGTTTCCATCGTTTGCTCGCGACAATTTCACTTTTCGTCGACGGGACGGTTCGCTGCCCTGGCGTTAGTAACCGCTAATCGATTCCGTGGCTCGATAGACCAAATTAGCGATCCACGCCCCCTCCTCCTCCTCCTAGCAAGCAGCATCGGATCGCTGTAGTGACTCTGTCCGTTTGTTTTATTTGTAGAACTTCCTGCAGAAGAAGGTAATTATCCCTTGCATAATTGCATCAGTTCGAAGTTACATGCACCGTATGACGGCCGAAGCTGTGCCGGTAAGGCTCAGAGGAGGTGTATCCCAGAGGCACCGGAGGCTACCATGAAAGGACCTATTAGCCAGCCAGGCAGTGCAGTTGCAGGCCCTTCTCTGGCCGACGGCAGCCTGCTGGGAGCTGCACGGCTGGGCTCCTATGTCAGCCAGCCGGCCGGCCGCCCTGCCGCAGCCGAAATGAGATTGAGTCCGGCCTTTCGCGGCCAGCCAAACCGTTCTGGAGGCGGTCGAGATCATGCTTAAGTGCTTGCACTCCCAGAGACACTTTCGAGCTTCCAGGCCGGCGAACTGCTGCTGCCACTGCCGGCCCCAACCGCCCACCTGGCACGAACGTCTGTCTGCATGAGATGCCAGCCCAGCTGGGTGGTTTACAGGAGCGACTTGTCTCGCGGCAAGAGCATTCGGCCAGCACTGCCTGCCGCCACCGCTCCTGCTTGCCACTTCCCGCCCCTCCCGCCTGTAGTCACGTGCTGATTCCTATGCTCGGCCAGACGCATGCGTGTGCAATTCAGGCTTGCACAGCTGCCTTGGTAGCTGTGTTTGCTCCGAGCAATTTAAATGCTCCTAGTAGTTACTTAAGCTTCATATCGACAATACGCTTGCTCGTGTTTATTCACAGCTGCATTGTTTCACCTAAAGTCACCAGTGTTGACATCATCGCTTTGAGCCCAAACCTGCGCCGCAGCGGTCGCTGGTGTCTATGCTGACTGCATTCGCCCCCCCCCCCCCCGAGCGTGAAGGTGGCTCCACGACCATCGTGAGTCAGCAGCCTGTCACCTGCCACCCCCTGCCACCCCAGAAGGGCATGCGGCTACACATGCATGCACGTTTGTATATGAACCAACAAAGTTTAAGCAGGCATGGAGAGGAGATCTGGTTTACGGACTGACCAGCTATCGAAATGTAGGAGCTGGTAAAAGCAAACACTCTCGAAACCCAAGTGCTGGGTTGCAAGCAGGCCAAAGTTTACCAGTAGAACTGACTGGGTCAGCAGAGCAGTAAGCTGTAGTGCTGGAGACTGGTAGGTGGTCACTAGCCACTATATATATATATATATATATATATATATATATATATGTGTGTGTGTGTGTGTGTGTGTGTATGTATATATATATATATATATATATATATATATATATCTGTAAGCTGTAGCAGTGTAGCAGTAAGCATATATACACACACACACACACACATATATATATATACAAATGAATTATATATATATATATATATATATATAATTCATTTGTATGCACCCTAAGAGAACTCAATCTCTGTTCAAACACTTCAAATATGCTCCGGGGCTCGAGCCCATGACCACGGTCATCACAAATTCTCTTGATCTTGGTTGAGGCAAGCACTGGGCCAAACCAGTGCGGCCGGCATGCATGTGTCCTGCCTTCCTTTGTTTTGCCACTGTCTATCTGTGTAGCTGCACCAAACCTCGGCTGGCCTGTGACTGGCTGGCTGGCCGGATGCAGTCTGCGACTGTCGTCTTCCCTTGTGAGTGACCATCCACGGATGGCTGACGCCTTGTCAGCGTGCCTTGAGTGAGCAAGGCTTCGATAAAGGACCCCTAGTTATTCGAGCTAGCTTATGCCTCGAGTGCCGAAAAGGACACCCCTCACCAGAGGCATTGCGTGCCCAGTGGCTGGTGGAGTGAGGGACGGAGTGGAGCAAGAGACAGAGTGGAGTAAGGGACAGAGTGGAGCATGGGACAGAGTCGGAGCATTCAGGGTCGGAGCTATAGGATGTCCTCGAAAGGGTAAGGGCTCACCCTGAAGCTTTGCGAGCCTGTGCTCAGTGGGTAGCTAAGAAACTAATCAGCCTGGCTGGCATGGCACACCCCTCTACATCCTCTGCTGCTAGATGGCTGCAGCTGTCCTACCAGCAGTGCACAATCCCAGCGAGACCAGACAGTCACCAGGCTCACGGAGTCCCTGAAAGCAGCTGTCGCAAAATCACCCTAAAACGACCAGAACACATGCACAGACCGAGCTCCAGCGCCCCCAACCCCAAAGGTGGGTCCAGGAATGAAGGAGCCGAAAAGTTATTGAAACTCAATGTGAGACCACTGGCCGAGTATGCCGGTGCCAGCGACAGATTTGCTAACGGCTTTTTGTTATATTTATGTCCTGGCGAATCGCTTGACTGCTTGCCAGGTTAAGAATGGTGTCCCACTTACAAGTCGTGTTAGTTGAGTGCCAATCCGGCATGGTCATGGTCCAATGACCATGGCAGCAGTAGGGCAGGCCAGGCTGCTGCAAGCTGACTGTACCTTCATGCTGGCTGGCATGGGAAGATCAGTGAGGGGAGAATGAGGGCAAGGAAGCAGCTCTGTGTCTGTCGATGCCACCCTGAGCTGCCCGACACCCGGTGACAGTATAGTGTCATCTGCAGGTTATGCACGAGGATTGCAACTCAGCTGTAATGCAATTTGTGTGTGTGCACGACTTTGATGTAACCGTTTTCTCTTTTATCACCACCTAATGTCATGCCCATTCTCATGTCCTGTTTTTATCTCGGCCTCTGCCTCTTTCTCTGTCACTGTCTTTCTCTATGTTTCTCTCTCACTTCTCTCACTCTCTTTCCTTCTCTGTCTCTCTCTCTCTCTCTTCCTCCCTCTCCAGTTCTCTCTCTCGCTCTCTCTCACACTCTCTCTCTCCCTTCTCTCACTTTCTCTTTCTGTTTCTCTCCTCTTCCCTCTCCAATTCTCTCTCTCCTCTCTCCCCCTCTCTCTCTCTCTCTCTCTCTCTCTCTCGTGGTCTCTCCCTCTCTCATTTCTGAATTCACTCACATACGATGCAACTCGTGCAGTTGCTTTGTCAGTAAAACTGGCTATCCCACTCGCACTTCCCCCATCTCTGCAATGCCTATTTTCTGGTTTCCTGATATTTCTGTGCACAGTATTCACTCTCTCCGTCTTAATGTTGTGCGCTATCCAGAGAGAATCCCCGAACGGCTTGCAACACAGTGGCATTGCATCGGGCGATCTGGCTTGACTAGAAGCCCCTCCTGGTAGATGGAGCTGCAGCCACGGCTGATGCCATCTCCTGTTGATACCGCCGTTGGTACTTGATTGGCTGCCATGTCCTTCACCTGTCTTGTCCTCCGTGCCCATGTCCATGTATCGTCTGCTTATCGCTACAGGAAAGTCACTGTGGGCGCTCATTCTCGAGCAGTTCGACGACTTGCTAGTCAAGATCTTGCTTCTTGCTGCTATGATCTCTTTCGTAAGTATGCGCCGCCGTGCTGCCTCTCTGCTCTGCTTAAGCACGTCTGCTGTGTAGCTCTGGCTGTCACTTCGGTGAGCTACCAAAGTGGCAGTCGTGCATTCCCGCCGGACGAGTGAGTAGTGAGATCGGCCGCCTGGCCGCAGGTTGACTGCCTTGCAGCATGCTGTGCGCCTGAATTACCTTCATACTGTTAATTCACTGTCCGTAGCAGCAGCAGCTCTGGCTGTTGCATTGCAGCTTTGGCTGTCCTCCGGCTCACGACTCTGATTTCGTTCTGCTCAGGTCTTGGCCATATTCGAGGAGCACGACGAGCAAGTGACAGCCATCGTGGAGCCACTAGTCATACTAATGATTCTCTTTGTCAATGCGACGGTTGGTGTGTGGCAGGTAAATGGGAGCTGTGGCTGCTGGCCCACCAAGGCTGCACCCACGTGTTTGGGTATTCTTAGGTACCTGTAGGAGCTTTGGGGACGGGGCTGCCGGGGTGCAGCCTCACTTTAAGACAGACAAACCTATCTGCACCGAGTTGTGCACCGAGTTGTGCACCAACCGTAAGCACCTTGTCGCCCAGACAGGGACTGCACGCGACTCGTGAGTTACAGAAGTTGAGCTCAATCCATCGGGATCGGTTGGATGTCACCAAGCATGACCCCCTTCCTTGAACCCAGCTGTGAGCGATCGGTCTGTGCAAAGCCAGCTCTTAGCCCAACCCTTAAAAGGCTAGTGCCCTTACAAATATTTTAGCTTCGTGAGGTGCACTTGCCATCTAGTGGTCTGGTCGACTCACTGTCTCTGACCTGTGATTGATCATTAGGGCTCATTGATGAAAGTGCACACATTGCACACATATGCCTGCACGTATGCCTGCACACACACACACACACACACACACACACACACACACACACACACACACACACACACACACACACACACACACACACACACACACACACACACACACACACACACACACACACACACACACACACACACAAGCACACACACACACACACACACACACACACACACACACACACACACACACACACACACACACACACACAGCACACACACACACACACACACACGGACATGCACATGCACATTCACACACCAAGAGTATCAAATTTGCACACCAGTTTTCATATATTGACTAACTTATTCCGTCATGGAAGCTATTGCACTGGCAGAATATTTAATACGAAGTCAAATAGTGACATTGAATAATGTTTGTTTAGACTTTACTAGTAGGTCCAGGTAAGCCTTCACATTGTGGCCTTGTTAGCTGGGTACTCGATAGTCATACACAGCTTTGGAAAGTCACTCGATGTATAGGAGAGGATAAAAGACAGTCACACTCCAGCTTTGCTTCGATTTTATTTGGCTGTTTGCTTGCACTTTTCCGAGCCTGGTATCATGGGTATTGATTCTGGTACATTCGTTCATGACTGGATGTGCAGACTTGTTGATGTGTATTGTGAACTAACTTAGTTGCTCAGTCGTTTTTTGTTCTTGGTGGCTGCTTTTTGGCTGCGTTTGTTTGGTGCGAATTCGAAGACGATGCAACAAGTTCAAGCCTCAAATTGGAACATATTCTACATTGTCATTCTTGGTAGTTCCACTGTTCGTGATCTTCAAATCAACCAACTTGTATATATATATATATATATATATATACATATATATATATATATATATATATATATATATATACATATATATATATATATATATATATATATATATGAAGACATTGAGAGACAGAGATATATTGAGTAGGGTGAGAGATAATGGGAGTGTCAGTGTCACATGTTGCATCAAGGTCTTTTTGACTGAAAAGAGAAGCCTCTTACATTTTTCAAAATATATGGGGACTTAAGCACATATGTGTGCATCCGTGATAGATGATGATCCTGATGTGTAGGGGAAAGCCAAATCTACCACAGAGAAGCCAAAATCTGCACAGCATCGGATATCTTTATCTTATGAAGGATATAATTCTTCTATCATCTATGCAATTTTTTACATAATTTTTTAGAAGCTAGGTGAGTTTTATTAACTTAGGATGATATGCTAGTTTACTTAACGACTTCTAAAATTAAGGGTATACATGAAGGGATGTGATATCTAAATCGTTATGGTATATGAAGACCTACTTTTGCTTTAGACCTCGTGTCTTAAAGTCTTATCCTGAAATGAGCTCGACCATAGATACCTAGAAGCTGGAAGCTGCCATCTTAGCCATAGGTACCAACGTATGTAGGTTTCTATGCTCACTGTACCAATAAGTAGCAATTCCAACCAAAAAAAAAAGTGTGACAGTTGAATACTCGAACAAGTTTTGACAGTTGAATACTCAAACAAGTGAGAGCAGCATACACGCCCAGCCGTAAGCAGGACATGCTAGGAATGCGAATCAACACAGTTAAACAAAGCACCTGGCATAATAATAATAATAATCACAATATTGTGGGACAATTATATGGTATTGTGATATTTTGTGGGAAGTTGTACTAAGCCGTATGATAAGTGGGTGTTCTCCTTACTGTGATGGTCAGCTTAACCCTATGAAACTTTTATGAGGGGCAGGAGGGCTAGTTAAACGTCGTCTCTCATTGGCAGCAGAGACCCGTGTTTCACACTCTTAGCTATGAATATGTTGTATCATTCCGAATCTTTAATACCTGAGCTAATACTCACGGAAACTATCGACAAAGCCATTTAAAAAAACGGCCATCAAGTGTTTGTTAAATCAGATGTGGGTGCTTTCGGGCCAAGCTTGCTTTTTTCACTGCAGTGGCACAGGGTTTCATCACTTATTGAAAACATGATCTCGAAGTGCACAGTGTAAAGTTCTCCCGGATCGGTTGGGCTAACTACACAGGACTGTTACAGCCGACCGGTTTTCAAACCGTGGGGCAACAGCCCAACATAAGTGTGCTGTACTGCTTGCTGGGGAGAGGAAGGAGAGGAGGTGGAGGTAGAGAAACAAAGGAGGTGGAGGAAGAAAAAGAGGAGGAGGACATAGAAGGACGTGAGAAGGTGGGGAGAGCAATGTTAGTCGTGTCAACTCGACTAGTCATACCTGTGAGTTTAGACTGGCCCAGGTGTCGTAGTTGGTCTTCCCTTCCTTTCTCCTTCCCTCTCGACGGCATTCACTTTGGATAGAGCGGCTGGGGTTTTTTTCACTCCTGGAGTTCTTATTGTATTATATATTGTAGCTCATTTGCATTGCTCCCTGCTTGTCAACAGAGCCATTTATGGCCTTGAAAGTGACAGCAACTCAATGCCTCTTTGAGGCAATTTTTTGTACTGTACAAATTGGCATTCTTTGACTTGTTGAATGCCCTTCTGTTTCCAGAATGTAAATCATAGGTGTTTACTGATGCTGCTGTTGCAGTGGAGTCGTTGGCTGCAGCAAGTGTTGGAGGGTCTGTATGTAGCTGTCTGATGTGAGGGCGTGCCATTCTTGACGCCCGAAGGGTTGGTGCTCAGCTCCAAAGAATATAAATATTAGCTGATTAAACAGCCTCGTTTGTATAGCTGCACAAGACCCTTAGCAGCTATCCCCAAAAGACTTCGGTCGCATGTGTGGAGCAGCTACTAAAATAGCCAATAGTGTCTCTTCTTTCTTTCTAGAGGTTGCTGCCAACCAATCAGATCTGTTTGTCTCTCACCCTCAGGGTTTTGCCCCCCTTGTCTCTTCCTCTTTTGTTAGAAAGCTGCTACTGCTGCTGTGTGCTGATCTTGTTTTTGTATTTGCTGGCTCTCTCAGGAGCGGAACGCCGAAAGCGCAATAGAAGCCCTGAAGGAGTACGAGCCGGAGATAGCAAAGGTTGTCCGCAAAAACAACCGGTCCGTCCAGAGGATCAAAGCTCGAGAGCTCGTCCCTGGTGATGTCGTTGAGGTTTCAGGTGAGCCGAACAGCATTTTTCACAGAGAGAGAGAGAGAGAGACTGAGAGAGAGAGAGAGAGAGAGAGAGAGAGAGAGAGAGAGAGAGAGAGAGAGAGAGAGAGAGAGAGAGAGAGAGAGAGCATGCTTGGCTGCTCTCGAACTTTCAGTGTGGTCACGAGACAAAAACAGATGCAGTTGCAACTTTGACGATAATGACTTACCTGGCATCCAGTGACCTATCCATCACCCTTGCTAGCTACCCTCTGTCCATCTTTGCTCTTTCGTGCTAGGCAGCAGCGACCGAGCTTTAGTGCCGATTTTGGCTACTGCTCTTTATACAAATATCTTGCCGTGCTGCTCTGTTGTTACTTACGGAATTCGCGCCAGTCCACTGTAGCAAGGTCAAGAAAAGTGGGTTTCAAAAAAATGCTAGCTATTCAACAGGCTCTTTTATAAAGTAACAGAAGAGCCTTTACAGCTATTGCCACTGCTTGCACCCCCAATAAAGGATCGCCCACTGCAGGATTCTAACCCACGACCTTGGGACTGAGATTGTGAAAAGCAACCTCCTTACGTAGTGTGCCATCACGATTTCAAGGCTCAAATACTCCATTTGGGGTTGGTTATCTTTGGCAGTAAGATGACGATCCTATGCAATCTCCCTAGAAGGTGATGTACTTTTTAACGAATCCTCATTTGGTACTGGTGCAGTGGCTCAGCCAGCCACTTGATTTGAGTCTTATAAAACTACTATTAGCAAAATCGACAGGCGGCTGTGGCCGTGTGTTCAGCCTACACCAGTAGCCAACCTGGTCAAAGCAAGTTCTGGATAAGACGCAGGCTCTTTTAAATGTGAGACAGTAGAAAAGACAGCACTGAAGCTGGTAGGCTCTATTCCTCTCCAGATAAGAGTTAAGTCATATGGAATCATCGTAGGATGATTCCATACTAAATGCTTACACGCAACAGCATATGTGTTTGTTACTGGGTGGTCAGTAAATATTTTCATGTTTCTCACAACTCAAGTGTACTTGGCATCATAGAAAAACCCTCTCATTACCCGCACGAATTTACCCCACAGCAGCTGCTGTCGTACTGCTAGGATTGTTTGCTCCTGAATGTATACCTGTGCATTTACATGTGTGCACAGGGAATCACATTTTCGTAAGGCCTGCAAGCTGCGTTTTTGGGATGCAGTAGCAGCAGTTGTCGTCTGTGCTGAATGCATTTGCTTGGCGTTGGTGGTTTAAGGTTTGCACCTGCGTCTGCATCGATCGCTGGTTGGCAGCAACTGCTGCTGTGTTGCTATCTATCGCAGGAAACTCGAAGCATTGGCATGGCTATCTGTGCTGTCCCATGTCTATACCTGCTGCTCTGCAGTCGTCAGAGGTAGAATTTCTAGTTGCACGGTTTTGATATAACGGCTGTTGTAGTCGGTGACAAAGTGCCTGCAGATATCAGAATAACAAAGATACACTCTACAACGCTGCGCGTGGATCAGGCCATACTAACAGGTAAGCCCGTGGTCAGCATCAGGCTGTGAGACTTATGGCTGCTGCATGGCTGAACCGTGTTGCTAAAGCAGGTTGCCCTGCCCATTCCGGCTGGCACTAGCCATCCGAAGCTCGTGGGCGTGGCCGTCGGCTTTGCCTCCTCCCATGTGCAATTAATTAGCTGCCATTAGCAGCCTCCGAGCGAAATTCCCTCACAGATTGGCCCACTAGGACCATATAGGGAGCTGGTCTGGGTGTCGGTATTTGCAAGGTAATTAGCGGGGAAGTTCTTGGGTGTGCAGGTCCATGGCCTGCGTTCTGAATCCATTGATGGCCACTGTCCATCACACATCCCGGGCACACCTAGGAGCAAGTAGTGCCTTGCAAGAGCTCTGATTGCTTAAACTACTGCCTCATGGAAGCCCAGCTGCTATTCTTCTTAGCTCCCTTATTGTTGTGGTACACCGACTTAATTTGATAATATGTAAATGAAATGAATTTCGACCCATTAAATATTCTAAGCAAGCTCGTACCACTCCCTCTCGAGGATGCATAAATTACCTCACTACATAGCGCTTGAGTTTAAAAATTGTGGGTATGTGCAGTACATGTTTAAAGTCAAAATTCCGCAGGGGCTCACTGTGAATCCAAGGAGGCGAGTAACAGCCCTCCATAG
Organism: Cristatella mucedo; assembly: GCA_009760855.2. Lineage (NCBI taxonomy): Eukaryota > Metazoa > Bryozoa > Phylactolaemata > Cristatellidae > Cristatella > Cristatella mucedo. The sequence continues at coordinate 9,903,810 of WPIO01000007.1, forward strand.
TAAGTGCACGTGTTTCTGATACAATTACAGCAAAACAGATCGGATGTGTTTGCTATGGGTTGTAGTTCCGGAACCACTGATAATCACAAGGGGTTTCATAATCTGGCTGATATAGCATTCTAACCTTACAATAGCTGAGGTGGGCATTTAATAATAATAATAATGCACTTGATAAAGCACCCTCAGAGAACTCAATCTCGTTCTAGGCGCTTTACATTTGCTGCAAAGGGAAATGCAGTTGAATGGTGAGTAACATCATGCTTGATAAACAACATAAATAACATGGTTAGGTGTGACATACACAGGGTCAGCATGCAAATGTGGTTAGTGGCAGCATGCACAGTCAGCCAGCATAAGCACATGAAGGACGAATCACAGGGACCCACTAAATGCTGTCCTAAATAGGTGTGTTTTTAAGTTCTTTTAAAGGTGGTCAAGTCAGGGGACGTTCTGACTAAAGTCGGGAGTGAGTTCCAGGCTTTGGGAGCATACAAACTAAATGGACGGTCTCCAAAGGATTTGAAGTTTGTACTGGATATTGCTAAACTGTTGGATTCAGAAAAGGGGTGGTACGAGGCTTGGCCTGGTGAGAAGTAGATCTGAGAGATAGGCTGGAGCCAAATAATGAAGTGACCTAAAAGTGAGCAACAAAACCTTGAAGTTGATGCGTCGCTTGACTGGGAGCCAGTGCAGTTCGGCGAGAAGTTGTGTGATGTAGCAACTGCGATGCTCACGACAGACAAGCCAGCTGCAGAGTTTTGCACCAGCTGTAATTGCCTGATTGCACATGCCGGTAGGCCAGCAAGCAGTGAGTTGCAGAAGTCAAGACGGTATGTCACAAATGGATGGATCAACTTAGATGTGGTATCCTTGTCTAAACATTTTTTTTAATAACCAATTCCATGTCCAGCACCTGAGGGAGATGGGCGACCTTTGTATGAGGCTACCGACGGTGGCTTTAGCCGGCACTTATGATCACTTCTTCCAAGAAGCAGAGACACCAATCTGACTGGACCATGGGGAATGGTGTCACCGTGTGGCAGCAGATTTAACTCGAACACGTGCTCTTCCTTTGCAAGTTCGGCTGTAGAGAGAATTAAGAAAAAGAGCCGGGTCTGAAAAGATAAGCAAACCACCAGCAACGTTCGTGTGGGTGTAACTGTGGACAAGGAGATAGTCATGCTGCTGTTCACAGTTAGTAGGCAGTGCTCGGCAAACCACTCCCGGTTACATGGGATACCGTGACGTCTTGGTAAGCTCAAGCAATACTCACATAGTCTATGTAAACAGAACGATACAAAGTACCCTTCACGCTTTACTTATGCGACTTGTAAATAAACAGAAGTCGAGCTATTGCAATACACACTGGCTTGGTGTATCCTCAATACCCTGCCTGCCAAGGAAAGGTCAATAGCCCGTCAGACTCGGCCAAAAGTGTATGGATGACGTGGGGCACACACACACACACACACACACACACACACACACACACACACACACACACACACACACACACACACACACACACACACACACACACACACACACACACACACACACCTTAACGTCTGTGCACACACCGCCGAGCTTGTGCACTTGTACCTTCACGTACGCAGACACATGCAGTCACGTGCATGTGTATGTATGCACACAAACACTCACACACGCACACACATGCACACATTCAGCAGCTTATTCTCGTGCATGGTTTACTTTTAGGTAGCTATTTATAGGTGACAAATGTGATAGTTGCTTTTTGGACTTTAGATAGCTGTTTGCAGTCCAAGCTGTGAAGTCACTGGGTCATTCTTGCCAGAGGAGCAGCTTTAGCTAGAGGAGTTGGCCACTGCGTTTGTCAATGCTCAGTAATACCAAGCTCCTTTTCAGGAATACCAAGTTCGTGCTCAGTAGACTTTTCAGTCTCAGCTGTAAGGCACGTGCTGGTCCTATTACCCCTGGCTAGCAGGTGGTGGACAGAGCAGGCAATGCCATTAATCCCTCAGCTGTGTAACAGTAGCCAAGTCTGCTGCTGGTGACTGCAGGACTTACCTCGGTCCGCAGGTGCTGAAAGGCTTCTATGTGCCTGCGAGGGGTAAAAGAAAAAACAAACGTTTACTGTGCAAAAGCACAAATGTTAAAAGCAATTACGCTCTTCCTGTCAGAGCTGATTGATTGCATGAGCTCGGTCCTTCATCACTGGTGTCGTTGGCAATGAGTGAAGATCATCTCGACGATAGTTCGGATATTTGCGTCGATTTCAATTTTGATTAGTCTGGAATCCCGTGAGGGCTCAGTATGCACAAGTCTGTGTAATTAATATAATTATTAATAATAATAATATAATTCATTTGTATAGCATCCTAAGAGAACTTAATCTGTGTATAGGCGCTTCACATATGCCACGGGGCTCGAGCCCACGACCTCGGTCCAACCTTGATCGGGCGAGCAGCTTAACCGCTGGGCCAAAAATTATGCTGAGCGATGCCTTTCCCTCTTGATTAGAGCCACGATAGCCCGTTTCTACACTAGTAAGCCAGATGATCTAGCAGCAACTTAGCTGGAGATTTTTCTTAGCACAGCCATTGCCTGCTCTGCTGTCAGCATGCTCTTACAGCTCGTAAGACGTTGGCATCGTTCCTACTGCTAATGCCATAGGATATCTTGTCTTGCTTGTCATAATCAGAAAAATGCACGAATGACATGCACAAGCACTTACACAAACACATAGTTTGTACTTTTGTGACACCGGTTCTTGGCATAAAGATAAGGTGCTTGCTCTTTACGACCTAGGTCGTTTATTCGAGTCCTGCAGCAAGCAATACTTTATTGCTTTCTGCAGAGAGAAGTGTAAGCCACTAAGGTTTTTCTATTGTTGAATGCTCGAGGATGTCGAATCAGTTGTCCGTCGTGTGTCTATGTACAACTGTGACCTTTATGTGCTAATGTATATAGTATGTGCATAGAGTGTATATAGCAGATATGCTTTCAGGCAGATTTCATTAACTTTGCATGCAGAGTAGGGTCGGAGACCTTTGCTAACTCGTGCAGGTCGCAGAAGTTAACGTCCAAGCTGAGTCAGAGTATGAGAAATGCCGTGATCATTGCTAAGAGTGAGTAGAGTGTCAAGAGTTGCTTTGAAAATACGGTCAATCCTTATACCTTAGCTTTTCTGCTTGAGTTGTTGCAGCTGTCGCACAAATACGACTCGGTACACGTGCATACATATCAGATCCTCTCAAGGCAATCTCGTGTTTTGCAAATGCCTTCAGACAGCTGAAAGCAGGTGCACGGTCTCTATTCTCTGCGAAACCATCACCTGGTCTCTTCCACTAACTTCATCGATTCCGATTCGACACGAATTCTTTTTCAGGCTTGGCCACTGAACGCTTTCTGACTGACAGTTGGTCGCTGGCTGTGCTGCTGGCTGTACTTTCACTTGCCTGCTCTGTGTTCTTCTGCATGCAGCTGCTCTTTACCTGCGGCACCTTGTCCAAGTAAGTCCAGCTCTCAGCGGGTCGTCGGGGAGAGTAGCCTGGCAAGTGGCCCGGCAACATTGGAATGCAATTGGCGCTAAATTCCGTCACGTCCTTGAGCTTGCAACCTTAAGAATCGCTTGCAACATCGGGCTGCAAGCAAAGCCTGTGAGCATGCACATGTGCTGTTAAACTTTAGAATTTTAACATCGAGAGATGATTTGGTCTAGCGGTTAAGGTGCTCGCCCCGACCAAGGTCTGACTGAGGTCGTGGGCTCGAGCCCCGAGGCATATGTGAAGCACCTGAAAATAGAGATTAAGTTCTCTTGGGGCGCTTTATAAATGAATTATATTTCCTTTACATTTCATCCTCTACTCGTGTACATATCTAAGTCTCATATACGGTCAAACTGTAGAATTTTGAAATTGCATCCCCGATTCGTGTTCATAAATAGCCCTGTGGGGGTCAGTGGCGGCATGGTGCTGGAAAGGTTAATAATTTAATGATGAGCAAGGCACGGAGGTGGTCGAGCCTGAACTGTAAGCAAATCAGGCGATGAAGCTTCCCGAAGATTGTTATTACGTTGATGTCACGTCGGCGAACAGCCGGTCACAGGGTCCTCCGACCTCGTGCAACGCATGTGTGTGCCCGTGAGAGAAGCGACGATCACGGCTGTTCATGCCCACGAACTGTATTTGAGAGAGGGATGCAGTGCCCGATATAGTCGCATGACCTGCATGGCCATTCCAAAGACCAATGCTCTCAATCAGAGGATACAGCAAGCCTTTAGCCAGTTGTGTGCTCACGCCCAGATCGCCCATTGGCCGGACGAAGGTTGTGCATCCAGCTGGCAGTGGAACAATGTGGCAGCCGAACAACTTGGCGGCAATGCCTTTGCTAGCAAGCCCCCTAAATGACAGTCTCTGCTGATTTGCTAGCAGCTACTGACCTATGGGGAGAGCCCACACATGGACATGGGAATGGCAAAATGTATTTCATATTTGGAAATTAAATTTCTTTTTTAACAGACCAAAAGTGCCAAAGGTTTCCGCAAATAAAAAAATACCAAACTTTGCTATGCAAAAGTTCTGGAACAAAAGAAAGCAAAACTCACGGGATGTATGCCCAACTATTACAAGGAATAAGGAGAAAAGGCAGAAATTCTCTCTATATTGTATTGATAAAGTTCAACGAAGGCATAATTTTTGTCGAGCTCAACAAGAGCAAGAGACTCAGCCCGTGAACGACAGTCTAATGTATGCCACCAGCCAGCGGTTTACATTGCAATGATGCCAGTCTCTTGTAATTTGGGCATGTTTATTGACAATAAATAAAGCACAAGGACAATCGTTCGATCGAGTTGGTGTTTACCTCCCGTGCCAGTATTTGGACATGGCCTGTTGTACTGACTTGGGATGAAATCGCCAACAACTAAAAAAGCTCTGTTAAAATGCACATCTAAAGAACTTTTACAACTTTTACAGACAGACAGTGATCAGCAGCAAACATTGACACAAAATGCTGTCATAAAAAATGTTGCAGTAATAAAAATTAAGTTTAATTTTGTTTGATGGTAAAAAATCAAAAGCTACTTTTGATAGTTTCTATTTTCCTCATATTGTGATTTTGCTATACTAAGAAAACCTGCAAGATTATTTGTCAGTAGGCCAGTCTCACCAGCCTGCCCTCCCTAGCAAAGTTGGTTTTCCGTAACTTTTCAGAGGTCTAAACTAGTTATTATCGCGTTTTCTTGTATAGATAGACGCCAGGGCTTCTGATCTCGCATAGGCAAGACATGCCGAGTTTCGTTCATAATTACACTCTGTCTCGTCTTGAAAGACAATTTAAAACTAGCTCCGGAGAGATACATTTCGGTGCCCTTAGATAAGGCCGCTGCAGCAAAGTTGATGCAAGAGAATGCGACATCGCTTTTGGACGTCTGTAACTTTCTCATTGCTGGTCTACTAGTCTATGCAATAAAAACCTTACAGTGTGCATGAGCACTTACAGCTAGTCCTAAAGGTAATGCACTTTGCAACTGTCACATTATGCTATTTCTTCCTGGCCTACACTGGCTCGACATCAAGCAGCACATTGACTTCAATGTCCTGTCACTCGCTTTTACTTCCATTCACTCTCTCGCTTTGTCCCACCTATATGAAATACTTACTCCTCCAGACACCACTGCCTTCCCCAATTCGTCTGGCCAACAGTAACTGTGTGTCTAACTAACTTCATACTCTATGGAGACCATGCCTTTGGTTCCTAGGCACATAAGGCCGAAACATCTCTACCGACTGATATGATGACATTCTCCAACTTGTCAATATTTAAAAGTAAAACTACAAATTCGTCTGTCATTCACGCCTATGCTTCATCGTGTGAATCGCCCTTTATTTGCTTATGTCTGCTTGAATCGTCCATTATCACTAATCAGTTAGCATGCTGGTTCCTCTCTAGCTATTGCAAAGAAAGTGCATGGAAAGAGATTTAGCTAAGAAAGTGCCCAGAACAAGATTTAGCTCTATTAGCTAACTACAGAGGGTTTTTTATTATTATTATCATTGTTACTGTTATTATGCTTGGATCATTGTTTCACCGAAGCTCAGTTAAGGCTGAATTGGAGTTGTCCCACCCAGGAAGCACAACCAAGACTTTCATGAGATCGCTTTGCTTTGAGACCACCTAGGGTTGCACTTCAATGGCAGCAAATGTCAGCTTTGAGAGCGGTATCTCATCATAGTTGCAAGCCATCATCTAGCTGTTTGTAAAGATGCCGGTGCAATTTATAGCTAGCGATCTCAGTTGAGCTCTCTCTCTCCATCACTTCAGAGCAGCAAGTTGCCAGGGATCTTCGTAGCCATTATGAAGTGACTGGCACTGCATTATGTCTGAGACATCAGAGAGTATTGTTGCTCCATTTTTATTCTTCAAAAATTGTTGAAAGCACGTGAACTCAAGTAAATATATACTGCCTTGATGAATTCCAGGTCACAGTGGCTAGCTTCTTCTGACTTCGAACTCTGTGCACGCATCTATCTGGCATTTCACTCTCGTCAGAGGTTGGCAGGCCGTGTGTGCCCAGTGTGCAGCCGTTGATCTTCTTGTAGGTGAAAGTGTCAGCGTGTTAAAACATACCGACGTCGTACCAGACGAGAGAGCGGTTAACCAAGATAAGAAGAACACCCTTTTCTCGGTAAGCTTTCTGACTGGCCCCCTAGCTCAGCTCTGTGGCTTTGTACTTTCACAGCGTGTGTGTTTGCACGATGACAGCAAGCTTGTTCGCTGCCCAGGTCACGAGCCATGCATGGCACTGTGCTCGTGCATTGCTGCCCGATCGTGGCCTGAGCTGCTTCCTCTTCCTCGTCCTTCTACTCGGCATCCTCCTCTCCTTTGCTCTCTTTTGTGTCACGAGCTCGCTCGATCCAGGATATTGAGTAAGAGTTGGTTAATTGTTTCAGCTGCCATATTTCTATGGTGCAAGAAGGGCCTTGGTGGCTGTCACCCCGATAGCAGTGAGGAATTAAGGATTGCCTGCTGTCGGACTCTAACCCCCACCCCTGCCGACCTGGGACATGCTGTTTGGACATATAACCCTCAGCTAAGATTCAGGGGGAGCTTGAGTATCGCTTTTTTGCTGACCCAGACTTACAAGGTGATTTTGCCTACTTCTCTTTCTCTCTGTCTCTCCTTTTCTTTGTCTATCTGTGGGTCTATGTATCTATGTGTCGCTCCCTCTCTCTCTCTCCCCCACACACACACACTCACACACACACACTCACACACACACACACACACACACACACACACGCACGCACGCTCGCGCGCACACACACACACACACACACACACACGCACATGCACGCATACACACACACATTTTATCTCTTCTCTCCCTCTCTAACTTCACCCCCTCTACCCCCTCCCCCTCTCTCTCTCCTTTCTCTCCCTTCCTCCCTCCCCTTCCTCCAACTCAGTCTCTCTCTGCCTGTGTCTCTCTTTCCCTCCCTCTCTCTCTCCCTCCCTCCCCCCTCTGTCTGTCTGTCTGTCTGTCTGTCTCTCTCTCTCTCTCTCTCTCTCTCTCTCTCTCTCTCTCTCTCTCTCTCTCTCTCTCTCTCTCTCTCTCTCTCTCTCTCTCTCTCTCTCTCAAACAGGTCCTGGGCTATGATACAGCATGCTGGCAGTGCTGCTGCCGCCGCCACTCGTCGGCCGGCTGGATGTCTTAGTGCTGCTATCAGCAGCAGCCAGTTACCGGCAGCCGCGTCTTCGACAGCTCCACGTGCACATCATAAATGCTGTTTAATTCACAGCTCGAGCTGCTTGGCTACCTGCAGCGCATCAGTTCTAAATATTATGATATTCAAATGCCGTCTTATTTATTTTGGCCAGGATTGGTGTGCTGCAATGCAACCCCGGGCTACTCTACCGGAGTAAGCATTAGCGATGGGTCAACCCCCCTCCCCCTGTCCTGGCCGGGCTCTCCTCACTCGAGTGCATGCCTTTGAAACCTAATGCCAGTTCTCAGATGCATTCGGCCAGGCAGAACACAGTTTACGAAAAGTTTAATGTAGCAAACTTGCTGCCTGGTCGGCATTCTGTGACTGTATTCGAACCCTAGGCTCTCCTGCACTGGAAACATAATGCCAAACGACTGGACCGAAAATGTAGCTTGACTCTAGCACTGATACTGTGTAGTCTTCGAGTGCATTCAAAGTGGCCCCTTGCCAGCATTATTTGCTAGCCTCTGCCTCCTATCCCAAGCATGCGTTGTTGGACATTTTTCGTGTTTCTTGTTCTATCGATCATTCTCATAATCGTCAGAAATGGGCTCAATCGACGGCCTCCCGTAGCCTTGCTAGCACAGTCCCTGCCGAAGCCGGGCGAGGATTAGCACTTCTCTGCTGAGGCTTGCTCGACGGCTCATTCACACGTACATAGGCTGCCAGTTTACTCCAGGAATTACCATGTCTGTCGTGTTTGCACGTGCGTTAAGCATGCAAGCCTCCCAGGTTTATACTGCTTGCTCAGTAGCAGCTTTGCAAATGTTCGGATTTATTCTTTCTTAGGGAACAAACATTGCTGCCGGAAAATGCAGGGGCGTGGTAGTCGGTACCGGCGTTGGAACTGAAATAGGTAAGCACTCACACTGTCTGAGCACGGCCTACCGGCCACTCGCCGTGCCCCAGAAGTGCTCGCCAAGCACCTAGGAGCCTTCCTGGTCAGCGCTGGCCAGCTGTATTGAAACTAATCTGTGTGCATTGGTGCAGCTGCATTGGAAAGCCCTTCACTTGGCCAGCAACGTTTTCCTCGTGTCCGGTAAAAGCTTGAGTTTCGGCTGGCTTGCCTGGCCAGTTGTCTCTCTTCTCCCATAAATGATTCAACTTTAGCCATTGTTCTACGGTCATTGTGCTCACTTTTATGTCCCATTAATAATAATCATAAAAGTTCATTTGTATTGCATCCTCAGAACTTAATCTCTTTCTAGGCACTTTATAGAAACCACGAGCAAATGATTAGTGATAACGTTTGCAATGGCATCAAGCATATTGTAGATTTTGTTAGCAGCAGTAGGCACAGTTTCAGCATGCATACCCACGCAGAAGACGAACCTCAAGGACCTGCTAAAAGCTGTAATGAACAGGTGTTTTGTAAGCATCATTTTAATTGTCGTTATGTCAGGGGATATTTTGAAGTCAGTCGGAAGTGATTTCCAGCCTTTGGGAGCATATGAACTAAAGGCACGGTCGCCAAAGGTTTTGAGGTTCATACGAGGTATGGCTAAACGATTTGAATCAGAACAGCTGGTAGTACTATTCTTGGCCTTGTGGGGGAGTAGTTTTGATAGGTAAGCTGGAGCCTGAGAATGAAGGGACTTAAAAGTAAGTAACAGAACCTTGAAGCCGGTGCGCTGCTTTATAAGGGGCCGGTGCAGGTCGGCAAGAAAAGGTGTGAATGTGGCAACTGCAAAGCCGACGCCAGACAAGCCTATCTGCAGAGTTTGGCACCAACTGTAAGCGTCTGATTGCACAGACCGTTAGAAGAGTAATCAGTGAATTACGGAAGTAGAGGCAGGATGTTACAAATGCATGGACCAATTTGTACGTAGTATCCCTGTCGAAGAAAGCCCGAATTTAAGCAACGTTATGCAGCTGAAAGTTGGCAGACTTGATTGTGTAGCTGATGTGGTCGTCTAGTGAAAGGTCACCCTCAGAAGCAGCTTATAATTCGTGCAGATGCAACAGGTGATATCCTAACAGAGCCGATTTTGAGCGATAATATTTCCAGATTCTGGGTCACTTTTGGTTTGCCTATAACTACTAAGTTGGTTCTATCACCATTTAATTTGAGAAAGCTTTCTGCTATTCATGTGTGGATGTCAGCAATACATGCAGCTAGGGTTTGTAGAGAAGTCCGAGTACTGGAGGGCTGGGAAGTATCAAAGCAAAGGTACAACAGATTGTCATCTGCATAGAAGTGAAAGCCTAGATTGTATTGGGCGATCACATCGGCAAGAGGGAGAGTACATACCGTGAAAAGAAGCAGACCGAGCACAGAGCCCTGAGGTGCCCCATACTTCAGTGTTTCTTCTTATGACCTTTGTTCATTCTCATCAATACTCTCGAGTCTTCTACTGAGATAGGATCTGAGCCATTGCAATGCAAAGCCAGTAATGCTGAGGTTTGATGAGAGGCGCTAAAGAAGGGCTCGGTGATCAGTTGCATCAAACTCGGCGGATGTTCTCTTGCTCCGGCTTCCAAATCTTAAGGATAAACCTCGAGAAAATTATGAGATTGGTCCAATGACCGAATAATTGTTCTCGGTATCGTTCAAATGGCAAATATGTTATAAGTTATAAATGAGATCTGAAATTTTGATGACTTCCCTATAAAAGAAAAGCATTAAGGAGGAGGGGGAGGGAGAGAGAGAGAACATTACTTCCTCCTTGCTATGCCACTGGTGCTTGCATCCGGGAATGTCATCTTCAGCCATCTGCAGCCTGCCTCCCCTAGCAGTCAGGTAGCCCCTCCCTAGGATAGAATAATAGAATACTAAGCAGTACCTTGCCTTCTAAGGAGGCTTACTGCCAGGCTTATAGAGGGGTTCTTTTGGTTCTTCGGGTGGCATGCACACGTTATAGATGTTTCTGTCGAGGGGTTATAACTTTTCTTTGGTGAGCTTCTGGATAAGCAAGCTTTTGGCACTCATTTTATGAAACGGTTTTTATGTAATGTAATTCATCTATGTCTGTAACTCCACAAAACTATGAAGTGCTATGCTGGAGAGTTTTCCATAGCTCACTCAAGGTCTAAGAGGTTTTGGTGCACATATGGTAGCCAGAATACTTCGTCGCATGCAACCAAGAGAAAGTGAGCTGCATAACTGAATCAGGAGGGTGTACGAGCAGGTTATTAGCATCGATTTGCAAGGAATTGAATCTTTACAATGTAAAGATTGATTTCATGTATTGCAAGCTGTATCTAGTAAAACCGGCGCATTTTCAGTCTATGCTTGCTAAGCCTTTGGGACAGGAGGATTTGCCATGTGACTTCGTGGTGACTACAGTCATGCCCACTCCCAAGATCTAACATTAGTCCTTTCTTCAACAAATTTCTCACTTTGGATGTGATGCTACCTTATCATTCACGTGGAAGTCAACAGAGCTACATCATTTTTTTGGCCTTTCCAGCATAAGCTAATTGTGTAGAAGGAGATGTGGCTCTTTTAGCGAGCCGTGCAAATGTTGTATTATTGCTACTGTTAATTATTATGATTATAGCCGATGTTTCTTATTGGGCAAGGCTTGTTGAAATGGGGCTGCTGCCACTTGCACCAGTACCTGCCCTATAGGGTGTGCTTGGTTGCTTGCAAACCCACGACCAGCCGTTTGATCGCTTTAGTCAAGGGCAATGCCGTGCTTCTGTTTGTGGACACGAATCCGTGCAGCCACCTTTTCCTCAAATAATACTAATACTACATTTGTATAGCCCCATCAGAGAACTGATTCTGTCTCTGGGCAATTTACAGATGCTGCATAAAATGAATGTTCCTGCAGTGTTTTTTAGCAGCTTCAAGCTGCGGCCGTGTGCTATTGCCTGCTGTATGGGTTCCTGTGATTGATGCGCATATCTGTTTGATCTACTGGACAGCTTTATTTTTCTCCACTTTGTGATGAGCTGCAGACCGATTGTCCCCAGAGGGCAGCAGTATGCATCCCATAACTGCCAGAGAGCCTGCTAAGCCACCAGATCTCTCTGAGTAGGGCAGAGGATCGACTCAGTGCCCAGCCTGAGTACTGAGCATCCTCTTGGCCTCTGCCGACAGGACTCCTGCAGCCACTCTCTCTCGTATGCCTCGTGGGACTCGGACAGAGGGGAGAACAGGCCGGTGAAGCACCGGTAGGTGAGATGAGAGCAGGCAGCATTGACCCTGATATGCCTCACAGGCTCTGGGTCGGATCCATTAGGTGATGAGTTGTGTCTGACCACTATAGAGGGTGCTCGTGAGCTTGCGACCCAGTCCTATGCATTCGAGCTGCACGAGTCAATCCGTCTGACCCGAGAGTTTCGTCTTTCTGCATCCGCAAATGCTTCTGGCTGCCATACTGTGTGATCCTGTGCAATTAGCCTCTCTCATTATCTCGGCTCTCTGTGGGTGGCAGACAGTGCCAGGGCGAGTCCACCACAGCATCCATCGTGCACTCCCCCTGTTTGGTGAGTATCAGTTGAGCTGCTGGCTGCTGCTAGAAAAACTATGCCCCAATAGAGAGTGTGCAGTAAACCAGTCAGCCGATGCATTAATCAACCATAGATGGGCAGTGCATATGTATGATCGAGCTTTACTAATGCATTCCTGCTTTATGTAAATCCTTAACATCAGCTGGGATCCACCACATCACTTTGGTTGTCGGTGGGTGTGATGACCCCTACAGGTAGCAACCGGCTGCCTGCAACTTCGATCTCCTCCGTGACGACTGCACTGTTATAAATAAACTAATCTGCCTGTGAAGACTTCTCATCAAACTTAGTGGTGAACCAAAACTCTCAAACCTGTGTTTGCTTTCTTAGCAAACCAAGCAACGTTAGTGCACTTATGTATTACCAGGACCGTCAAATTATTCCATTAGATTCCACAGTAAATCCTAAACATGGACTCTGCAATGATATTTAAATCCAAAATGTTCAGCTTGATATTAAGTTGAGTGTTGCCAGCATGATGATATAGAGATGAAGAGGCCGAGAGAGAGAGAGAGAGAGAGAGAGGGAGGGAGAGAAAAGAGCAGAGAGAGAAAGAGAGTAAGCAGAGAAAGAGACAGAGGAGATGACAGAGAGGAATAGTAAAGAGAGAGAGAGAGAGAGGGAGGGAGAGAAAAGAGCAGAGAGAGAAAGAGAGTAAGCAGAGAAAGAGACAGAGGAGATGACAGAGAGGAATAGTAAAGAGAGAGAGAGAGAGAGAGAGAGAGAGAGAGAGAGAGAGAGAGAGAGAGAGAGAGAGAGAGAGAGAGAGAGAGAGAGAGGTGTGGATGTGTGAGCACCAGTGTGCGCTGGTTACTGCTCTGGCTGAGTAAATGTCACACGAAAGCCCTTCTGACTGTTAGATTAATTTAGCTTCTTAGTGAGACTAACTGCTATAAAGAGTTCATTCATCCATCAAATGCTACTGTTAGGCCTGCTCCAGCTACTGTACAATGTAGTACCTGCAGTGAAGGTTGCTGGAATCAAGTTTGCAGTACAAGCACCTTACCGTGAAGAGCTAGCACAGAAGAAGCTGGGTACTTGCCAGATTTTGTAGCACTGTACTGGTTAACATAATCTTTAGTGATCTGTCCAAGTAACATGCATGTCTTAGCTCACCGAACAGGTGCTCATACTTCCAGACCAAGGTTGTAAGTTCGAGTCCTGAAGCAAGAAATCATTTAATGCTTGCTCCAAGTGTGGTCAAATCTGCCAAAGATGAGCCCATAAGTCAGTCTAACTTTATCTCTTCACTAAATTTAATACGTTCACTGAAAAAACAGTCTCAAAAAACTCCCAGTGAAAGAAGAAGAGCCTATTTTGTGGCATAGAGAGGTTAATTGGAAAGGGCCAAAACTGCCGATGCAGTAGCTAATTATGGATGAGTCAACTACGAAGGTTTGAGTGGGAATTGTGCTTGCCGCCTACTGCTTTTTCCGAAAGCCTCCACAGTTTAATAGTATTTTTAAAATATGATGTGATTTACTCAGGTGTTCATATGGAAAATCAGCTGCATGAACTTGGTTGTGTTTTTAAGTTGGTCTCCTAAGATAAGAGCTGCACTAGTTCCTGTCGATAAGTAACACAATCATTACCTCAACTGCTCTCCTGACTCTGCTATGCTTCCCACTTTCTCTTTGTTGCGTGAGACGAAGTCTGTTGGCCACCGAATGCATACCGAAAGCAACTTAGGCTGTGAGTGAGCTATACAAAACTCTCCAGTGTAACACCAACATAGTCTGTATGAGTTTGTGGAGTTACAGATGGAGATACATTACATTACATTTAGTTTGAGACTGATGTGTGTCACCTTTAACTCGGATAAACATTTAACTCTGAAAAACATTATCTGTGACCGTGCCTTGTTCCTCTTAAAAATCTTTATCAAGAATGACAATATTGTGAAAGTAGGCAGGTCTCACAACTGCACCACAGACCATCGTTGTATCATAATCTTGGAAGTAGTTTACCGAGAGAATTTCCTATGAATATAAGTTTACCTTTATAGCCATTCGATTTAGGAAAATTGGCTGGCATCAGGATTTTATGTATTCAAGGTTGGAGCTTTGTCTCTTTGTACAGAGACGGCTGAGAGTGGGATACAGCTTAATGGCATGTCACCAATGCCTAAACTGCTGTTGGCTGATGGAATGTCTACCTTGCGGATTACCTCGGCAGAATACCAATCCATTAGAGGTAGCTGTGTGAAAGGACTGTGTTCAAACGAAAACTTGCATTCGTTTCGGCCACCAGATTGTATGACAAGGAAAAATGCGCTGCAACTTTTACTCCATCTTTCGAATATCCAATCTATAGTCAGCAGCCGCAGCAGTGCTCTGCAAGTTGCATACATCGCATGCTAAATGAGCTGTATCGGTCATTTGGCCTGCAGTGGCTACCAGAATGCAGGCAGTGTGTGAGTCATGCAGCAGCTGCTCTCGAGTGCTATGCATGCAGCTGGAGCTTATTTTCGGCCAGACGTGAACACGTGGGTGCATGCATATGGTGCACACAGAGCAGCTCCACGGTAGGATTGCAGCTAGCTCCGGCATGATGGCCACACGAAGGACATTAGTCAGCCACCTGGCTGCTGCAGTTCACCTGGCTGACGAGCTGCAACAAAGCATGCTACCTCAACCTGCAATACAGCTGCAGATACTCCCACTCAGGTCGCTCAGGCACTTGCTATGTAGATAGTGAGTGCATGTGCATGAGCTTGCACTTTCTATACTCGTTGGCGATGTTGCTGAAAGCCTGGCTGGCCAGGTGACTTGCGGTTGATCATATCCTTGAGCCGACATTCTCAATGGCTATTCAGATAATACGAGCTGCCATGTGCTGCCATGAAAGAGCAGCCTCCATAGGACATGCCCAGCACAGACTAAACAGAAGTCAAAGCTGTATTCTTCATGTCTGCTTAATAGTGAAGAGACAAAGGATTGTTTTCGTTCCAGTGCTGCATCCCCAATACAAGTATCACCGAGATGGCTGTTTCCAAAGGTGCATCAAGTTTGGGATAATTGCACATGCTTTTTGGAAGTCACCCAGCAGCTAGGAAAGCCACGTGCTGTTGGAACGATTACAAAAACGGAAGCTATGAGCTTGCTTGCCAACCGTCTTACTAACAAGCACTTGATTGTGTGCTAGGATAGTAGCAGTTTCGACTTTAGCAAATTGCCTAGCCATGGGCATCTAGTTGCACGATATTGGTATTGATGGTGATATTGATAATCATCATCGGTCTCCATCTAACCTGAGGCGGAGCTAGGTATTTTGTAAGGGGACCGAAGCTTTCAAGTAGGACTGAACTTCGACTATACTCCAACCTGTCAATCGTTTCAGGCACATGCTTTCCTCCTGGTTTTTTAAGGGGGGATACTACCAGCCCGCCTCCACTCTGCCCCTGTAGGAAGCAGCTGTCTTTCAAAATTTGGCTTCGGAGAAATGCAAAAAGCTGAACTGATGCACTGAGATCCTGAAACGTCTTGATCGAGATCAAAGTTCCGGTTAGCCAATCGGCTATATATATGTATACACACACACACACACACACACATATATATATATATATATGTATATGTATGCATATCTCTACTAATTAAAGCAGAAAAGTCCGTCCTTCCGTCATGCGGAAAGATGGCAAAGCGTCTTCCGTGACGGAACTACAGTGACTAAGCGGTATATATATATATATATATATATATATATATATGTGTATATATATATATATATATATATATATATATATATATATATATATATATATATATATGTATGTATGTATGTATGTATGCATATATATATATATATATTCGTATATATAGTGTATAAATATAGACCCACTTGAACTTAATCACTACCCAGATCAGGAAGGAAACATACCTTAATACGATTGTTCTTTGCATTTAAGGATTGGCCGTGGGAAATGCCAGAAGTTGCAATGGAATCTATGATCAGAGAGAGGACGAGAGAGGCAGAGAGAGAGAGAGAGAGAGAGAGAGAGAGAGAGAGAGAGAGAGAGAGAGAGAGAGAGAGAGAGAGAGAGAGAGAGAGAGAGAGAGAGAGGGGACAGAGAGAGAGAGAGAGATGGGGACAGAGAGAGAGACAGAGACAAAGATAGACAGAGAGGAGGAAGAGGGAGAGATATAAAGAGACATGTGGAGAATGGGACAGGTAAGGACTGCAGGAATGAGTGGAAGGAGATAGACCGAGAGAGAAAGTCAAGCCAATGAGTTGGAGGAAGGGATGGAAGGGAGGGGGAGAGAGATTGAGAAGAAAGAGAGAGCTGCTACCAGCCACCCTCGATGTGCAACTTGTTATGTAGATTTTGAGGAATCTGGAGGCTCACTGTCCCAGAGAAAAGAACGTGTACTCTTTGTAAGTAGCTCACATGAACATGGTCATGGGGCCTCAGAGTTACATACTGGAAAGAACTTTTCCTGTACTGTATATGCATGCTACATCGTATTCATTGGCCTTGCTTTGTTTGTCTATTAGGTAAAATACGCAATGAAATGCTCAGCACCGAGGAGGAAAGAACCCCGCTTCAGCAGAAGCTGGACGAGTTTGGAGAGCAGCTGTCAAAGGTGTGCTACCATTGCATGCCATGGTCACATGCTTGCTGCATTGCATTGTCACGTCTAAACCGGTCGTTGCCAAGTCCTAGTTGATGTCCGAGACATGATCGCAGCTTCCCATTGTACTAAAGCTGATTGCAGTCCTTCGTTTACCGAAATGCCGACTAGAGCATGTATCGGATGATGCAAGTAATTTTCAGCTGCCTGCCTGCATGCATCGCTAGAGCAATGCTGCCTTTCTCTAAGAGTCATCAAGGCAGAAACACATGTTAATACCGGGGCTGGTTTGAGCTGTGAGATCAACCAGTAGCCGAATACAGCTAAGTTATCCCATTGTTAACATTAGAGCCATGCCGGAAGTGTTCATTCCGGTTTCGGCCACGTTTTGCCTTTTATGTAATTCCAGTGACTGTACATTAAACAAGAAACTAGTTTTCACAAGCACAACTTGGGCATCTGTTCTAGCTGTTGATAGGCACCCAACAATAACCGGCGTTTGGTGATGGGCAGATACCCTTGCAACTGATTGAAATGTCTTTATGCATCACATTTAGCTTGGGTGGTAAGAATTTAGTTTATTAGTGTGTGCATGGTACTTGAAAAATTGGTTTCGAGTGCCCCATCACGAAAGCAGCTGCTGCATATGTCCAGATTGCTACATTTTGGCAAACATTCAATTTGCCACTACCAGTCCCATTTAATGACCCGCACTCTATTAATTGGCCGGCAGATCTAAAAACCCTCTTTTCGACAAGCTATTTGTGATTTTAGTAGTTTGAAAAGCCGTGCACCAGTGATGCTCTGAGCGGTATGTTCTGTGCACTGTAGGGCAAGTTGATAAGGTGGTGAATCGGTCAGCTTGACCCATCCTAGTAGGCAGGCTTTTTCTTGTTCACAATTTGCACTGGTAAAAATTTCCTGAGGCTATGGTGTTGCTGGCAGGATAGCTTCAATCATTCAGAAAGCTTGAATATGCTGCTGGATTGCTGCCCCATTCCCCTCACGCCACGGAATAGCACCGACTTTAGAGGAGTGTACAACTGCAAATGGCACAGCTGTCACATCAGTCCTGTGGATCAGATTTACTGCCGATAAGTTCACTGACCAGCACTAGCCGGTCATTGGTAAATTTGGCTGGCCTACACCGACAAAGTGTCACCCCTGAAACCTCTGAGGTCGCAGTTGAATTCGATGCCTCAACTTACAGCACCTGTTACCTTCCTTCATACTGCAGCTAATGCGTAGGCAGTTTTTACTTGTTGCAGGATTGCTGTCTTCTTGAAATATTTGATTTTCTTACGTTCACATGCATCAGCTAGCTTTCATTCTGTCTTACTGCAAATACTGACTGCAGAGGTACCAGCAGAGTATCACTGCTTTGTTTAGAACATGAGCTTACACAAATGCTCTCTGATTGGCATAACAGAAGCTTGTGCTCCAGAAAAAGGCCTATTAAAACCGGTCTTGATCCGAGGTAAAGCCCGGGACATAATGTGCAGGCATTGTTCGTGCATAGACATTTCTGGGTGCAGTAACTACAGTTGCGCAGCATGTTTAAAAAAGCTGTGTAAGCAGCCTCACCTTGGAAACTCACGGTGGACCAAATTGACCGTGACAGCAGCATTTATCGTCACATGCAAGCTGAGTAGCCGCTTTCTGGATAGCTATCACAGGACGTTTTTTATTCTCCCATGTTATCCCTGCACTTGCTGCGTTTTCATCGTGATGTACAAATGTTTTCTCTTTTGCCGCGGTCTTTGGGATGCTGCTGTCACACATGAGCACTGCATGTGAATTGCCTCCTCACAGCCATACCTTTTGTTATGCTAGGTCATATCAGTCATCTGCGTTCTCGTATGGGCAATTAACATCGGTCACTTCAACGATCCGGCTCATGGTGGATCTTGGATCAAAGGAGCCATCTACTACTTCAAGATTGCCATTGCACTTGCCGTCGCTGCTATTCCCGAAGGCCTTCCGGCCGTGATCACCACTTGCCTAGCACTCGGTGAGCCTGCCA
Source organism: Cristatella mucedo (assembly GCA_009760855.2). Classification (NCBI taxonomy): domain Eukaryota; kingdom Metazoa; phylum Bryozoa; class Phylactolaemata; family Cristatellidae; genus Cristatella; species Cristatella mucedo. Next base: position 9,922,613 of record WPIO01000007.1, read on the forward strand.
CGTGTCCTCGTGCTGCCGCCTCCGCCGACCTTGGTGGCTCGTGGCATTCACCTTCTAGCTAACTCTTCACAGGTACTCGCCGTATGGCCAAGAAAAATGCCATCGTTCGGAGCCTGCCATCGGTGGAGACGCTTGGCTGCACATCTGTAATTTGCTCCGACAAGACGGGCACTCTGACCACAAATCAGATGTCAGTGTGCAAGGTGAGTGGGTACTATATGTAGCCGTTGTTGAGTAAGGCAACTGCTGTCAGTCCTATCGGCTGTGAGTTCGAATTCCTCTACTGACCACAAATCAGATGTCAGTGTGCAAGGTGAGTGGGTACTATATGTAGCTGTTGTTGAGTAAGGCAACTGCTGTCAGTCCTATCGGCTGTGAGTTCGAATTCCTCTACTGCTAGGGGTGAGGTCAATGCGTTTTCAGACTGGTGACAGACTTCTGGGAAGGCAGACTAGCAGAGCTGGCACTGCCAAACCATCCGTTTTGGAAGTATGTATAAAACATTACTTGGCGTAGCTGCTGTTAGCATTATCCGATGGCTACCATGCGATGTGGGTACAGAGTTAGATCTTGGCTGAAGGCTGTAAATTGCCTGCCACCTGCTGCTGGTTGCCATCTAACCACATCACTTGACATCAGAAATGAAATGAAAACTGGCCCGAGCCTCATAATGAGCAATCGCAGAGCAGTCCACACAAGAATTCGCGGCTTTGTTGAGTGCCGACCCGATGGAAATCCTATCGATACGTTCTCTGTAACATGACGACCCGACACCACGTCCTTGCCGAAATGGCCAATATCAGTTAGGTACTGACCTTTGACTTTCAGCTCCTTGATAGTGGGCAGGACATCTGTGGAATCACACCTGTGCGATGCCCAGGCAAGGTTGACGAGTGGCCGAAAAATGTCCCATCACCCAAACCAGTTGAAGCAATAACATATGCATGTGGACTGGTGCACGCCAGACAGCTATTGAGATGGGGATCTCATTTAGCAATAGATGGCTGACACATGCCTACCACAGCTAGCTGATTAAACAGTAAGGCAGGTCACGTATGGCCACTTATAATGCTTGTTGTGAACAAGACAGCACAGGCATGTCATAGCGGTCACAAACATGACTTGAGCACCACAACCTGTGCTATGCAGATATCTTGTTACAATGGGATACGGGGTAAGTGTCTTCAATTGTGGACACCCATGATTCATTTCGGAGACTCTTAGCAAACAGGCAGCATGCAGTTGAAGAAACCGGGGTTGTGCCTTCTTTGGTCATCCTTACAGGCGAGAAAGTTCAAGCCTGGCACCTGCATGTTGGCTGGCGTTTAGTCGTCGTCACATCCATGCTGCTCTGACAGCTATTCGTTTGCTGTCTGTAGCAATTTATATTCTTGGCTCAGTACTTATAATTGTATTAATTGTGTAGGGTCTTCATCAACCAGCAGCAATAGCAAAAGTAAATTAGCAATTGTAGAAGAGAATGTGGGAAAATTAAGGATTATTAGTCTAGTGATTTCGAGCTCACATTGAGCAGGCTGATAAAGCCTCTCGTCTTTTGTCTTGGCCAGAGGCACTTGTAAGGATTAAGTGGGTACAAATACTATGAACCAAGCTGCTCAATAATCGTGAAAGCGTGATCTTGATCAATCAAGCAAGGCAGTTCTCTGATTTTGTGTGCATTTGCAAGAACCTGGCTTATCTGGGGCAGCTTTTATCTCGGCCTGAGTCCATACCGAGATGTCATATGCCCACGGTCTGCCTAAATCGTCGAAGCTTCTGCTGGTACAGCTTGTTCAGAAGCATGCTAAGAACTTGTGTGCAGTATGCGCTGGCTTTGGTCTGATGGCATTATTCAGACTGTATTCACTTGGTACAAGATGACCACATATTCAGGTCGGTATTTAGCGCGTCTCTAACGATATTGCACGATTCGCCTTTCAAAAGATCTTTTGTTGTGCTGGACCTTTGTTGCCTCAACGGCAGCCGCTCTTCCCGTGGCCTTGCTAACGTCGACTCTCTGTTGCTTCTCTTCGACCATGCTGCCAGTCTGCCCACCGGACGGAGGTACACGTTCTTTGCTGCCTCACGTTCCAGTCGGTACAAACAGGATAAACTTTGGGTAGTAGATACCCGAATGAGTTTCAGATGGCATTTCGATGGGCCTGTCTGCTAGCTACGGGTCGTGCCAGCCGACACTTGCCAGTTTTTAGTTGCCTCCCGTTGCTCGGTTTTCTTTACAGAGGGAGTGTCGACTGGCCAAGGCAACTTTGTTGCCCATACTGCTGAGGAACTCACGGCTTGGCGAGGCTTCTTGGTGTGACATGACTTTTCTTTCATAGCTTGATAGGGCATCGTCTTGTCACTAAGCAAAGAGCTCTTGGCCCACCCTTTTGCAGATTCGTATGCATAGCATAACGGCTCAGCTCTTTGAGTGGATAACAGCTATGCCTCCACGAATTGGCTACACATAACTCTGGTGTTAATTTGGTTGTCTCAGTGAATGTCAATTCGAATATGCTTGGAGCAGCGGTCATTAGTACTATGTAGCTGGAAAAGAGCAAGAAAACCACAGGAGATGCAGTGGAGATAACAACTGTATGCCGAGAGAGAATAAGATGGAAGTAGAGTTAATGGAGTTTCTGTAAGTATGGGCCGACTGGAGGAAGTGGTGCCACTGTACCATCCTTCGATAGATATATAAATATCAGCTGATTTAACAGCCTCATTTTTATAGCAGCATATGAGTCTTAACGGCAATCACGACTGCTTGCAGTTGGCACTAATGAATTGCTCGTTGGAGGATTAACCCAAGACCTCGGTCGTGACAGGTGAGCATCTGATCTCCTAGGTTATCATGACCCAGTATTCGTGCCTGTTGCTCCGTGTGGTCAAATGCCTTCTCACTGCACGTCAGTGCACGACCGTGCGATACACAAACAAGACCAACCTAGATGTAACTGCTGACGAGGAATCATCCCGAGGGGGCATGGAACTTTCTGGCAGGTCCCGAAGTTGTTTCATGTTGAACCATCATTTGGTGCCTGCTAGCAACCATACTCAATAGGTGGTATGTGTGCGTGTGCGTGTGCGTGTGCGTGTGTGTGCGTGCGCGTGCGCGTGTGCGTGTGCGTGTGTGTGTGTGTGTGTGTGTGTGTGTGTGTGTGTGTGTGTGTGTGTGTGTGTGTGTGTGTGTGTGTGTGTGTGTGCTCGCGTGCAAGTCTGTGGGAGTGTGTGCCTGCATGCTCGACAATGTGTGACTTCTAACCAGCAGTGCTGCACCCACTTATGCGCTTGTTATGTGTTCTTTCTCGAAGACTCGCGTGTGCAGGCTGAGCTGCCGTGGCGCCGATGAAGTGCCGCTCTGCATGCTTGCCTAGCGGCCCTCTCACTTTGGCCTCTCACTTGGGGAGGGCGGCGGCTCTCGTGCCCGGCACTTGTACCTGTTATTGTACTGTATCTTTGGAGAATGCAGCATCCTGTCTTGCATACGGGTAAGTGCCGGGCACCAACATGCCGCTGCCTTTCGGGTGCACGTGCTGCCTTTCATGCCTCCTTCACCGATGTCTGCCAAAGTAACCTCTATGAGCCACCTTCAGCTCTTCACGTTACCAAGCCGCTGACGACCACACGTCGATGCGCCAAGGCGCTTCAATATTTAGGCATTCATAGAAATGCTACGTGGAGGGGCGCTAATGCAAGCCACGATGGACCGCCAAATATTGGCTTACCCTGCTTCTGGCAAATGTCAAGAACCCTAATCGAATGACGTAGAGGCCTCAGAAGTCTATACATAACAGTGTGGTAATGGCAAGTGATCGGCACATCGAGGCCAGCTAGCCTGGCTGATTAGGTAGGAATGGAAGGTGCTGCTGAAGCCACTGCTAGCAAGCTGGTGCTAGCGTGCCATTCCCGTGCAATCCCCCAGTGGAGCAGAGTGGCGCTTGACTAGGCCTCCAAGTATGACTTTCAGCTGCAGCCAAAGAGGCAGCCTGCTGGCAAGAGCAGCTGGTGCTGCTCTGTCTTGTTCTGTTCAATTTTAATTGCTGCATCGGCACAGCAGGGCATCCACTGCCAGCCTGATCGTTATTGACGTTGCATAAAGGTCGTAAGTCTCGTATTTGCCAGCTTTATGCCTTCGACACTCTGGATCTACCAGTGCTTGCACGAGCCATAGGCATACCGAAGTGTTAGCTCAACAGTAAGACTAGCCCTGATGCTATGTACCAGGCCTGAAGCCATTCAATGAGCCCGGTCAGCCTTCCTTTTTAATGGTTTCCCTAATCAAGGTCAAGGTTGGTTCTCTACTTAGTCTTATCCTGGATCTATCTGTTTCTGCTTTCAGTTGTGTATCGTGCAATGCTGCTCGCAGGATTCTGGTGCTCTAACTTATTGCCCTACGTATCTTTTCTGCTTATGTGCAGTCATGCTCCAAGTGTGTAGTACCACCCATTTAAAGGCATTCTTCAAGTCGATATGCTCCAGGACTGAATCGGCATACAAAGGTGAGAGATGCTACTAATAGACAGCAATTAACATCTGTACCACTCACACGACAGTCTGATGGTTAGTTATACTAGTGGCCATAAGTTTTGTCACATCCACCCCAATTATGTCCGCCTGGTCTACTATGGGTGTTGGCAGTTTTGAAATTTAAGCAGGGGGTCCGAAGTAGTAAAATTGATGCTGTACAGACATAGCAGCCGAACACACAATTTATTTAGCATTCATTACATTCACAGCATGGCCAGTAGAAGCACTCACTACTGGTGTTAGCATGTGGCCCTTTCTCAATTAGGGATCACTTCTGCTATGAGGGCTGGCATGGAGTCGACCAGTTTCAGAGTTACATCAGATGTTAATTACATCATGGTAAACCGTATGCAACCGGTCACCTAATTTGGTCCCTGATCTGATGCTACTATTGTCTACGGCTCTCAGCTGACTCTAAACATTGTTCCACAGATGTTCGGTCCTATAAAGGTCTGGGCTCTGACTCGGCCACTGCAAGCTTGTGAAATGAGCAGACCTATCGAGAAACTGCAGCTAAAGTTTGGCAGTATTTTTTAGATCGTTGTCCTACTGATAAAAGGAAATAGTGCTTAGCAGTCGTAATGCACATAGCACAGCACTGCTGTCTAGGATTCACAGGTAGCTGTCTTTATTCACTAGGCCGTCAATGCGGCAAAGTGCATGCACATCGGCTGCTGACAAGCGTCCCCCCAGCATCACTGATGCTGACCCAAACTTCACAATATTGCAAATGTTCATGGTACGTTACAAACAGGCATCCCCAGATACTTCATCACTCCTGCGTCTAATGTAGGATAGCGTTTGGCACTGCCATGCACGGTGAACTTACTTTCTCAGTAACAATTACTTGCCTCCAATCTCTTATCATCTAGTGCCTTCTCTGCCATGCCCACTTAACCAGCATTTCTTTCTGGCTGCCGTTGGCGACTGAGATTTATTTGCTACCTTTATCACAAGGCCGTGTTCACTAAGCTTTTGCCTTGCCGATCACCTTGCTGAGGATCGTGCTGGTGCTAAGCTCGAGTGTTTGGCATGGACTAGAGCAGTTGCAAATGGGCTTGTGCACTCCATTTTCTGGAGTCGACCATTCCTTCTGTTAGAAGCCCAAGGGCATACAGACGATGGCCAGTCCTTCTTTGTCCCAGCACGGACATTTTCAAGATGAAATATTGGAAGTGCTCAGTAGAACTCGTAAGTAAAACGCTGTGTTTTAAAACACTACTTTTTATAGCCAATGAACAAACACATATTGGCTAATACTAGCCATCAGTTCAAAGTAGCTCCAACACCCATTGGCTGAGATACATCGTCTGCACTCACAGCAGGTCAAGTGTGGCGAAAATGATGGCAGCTAGAGTGTCCTTGTACACCTCGGTTCTGTATACGAAAACCTGATGTGCCTTGCTACTAAAGCCCAAGCTCCATGTTATTATCCCAAAGACTGGAACTCACTATCGACGTGCGTCACCTCCCCTGACATGACATTTAAAAAGAAGCTTAAAGCACACATGTTTATTACAGCATTTGGTGGGCCTTTAGGATTCGTTGCTCGTGTGCATGTAGCTGCTTAAACTATGCCTGTTGCTTGCGAATGTTACCACTAATCATTATGGTAATGTTTTCTATGCAGCATCTATAGAGTGCCTAGAAATATATTTGGTTCTCTGAGAGTGCTATACGTATGTATTATTATTTTTTATAATTATGTAAGTTAAGACTCCAGCAGTGTTTGGCCCACAAGGTTTTAACCTCTTCAAGCATGCTATTCGCATACTTAATTGCAAGCAGCACAGATGACGGAAAAATTAATAAAAATCTGCCGATTTGAACAGAAACTAGAACACTGCTGTAGGAGAGCTTTATTTAGGAGTTGGGTAAGCTAAGACTAATGTGGCACTACCGATTCTGTGCAGGTTTTAGCTATCATTAATGTAAATGGCAAAACAGAAGAAGCTGCTTGAATAATTGCTGTGGTTTGCAGCAGAACCCATGAAGGCATACTATCTCCCTGTCAACCGGGTGGTATCAGACTGTCTCCACTTGCATGCCAAGGTCTCGCCGCCTGCTGCTAGTTGGCCAGCCGTTCTGGTGAGTCGTCACTTCTTCGGTTAGCTATTTTGGCCACGACGAGTCAGCAGCAAAGTGGCACTTCAAACTTGCTTGGAGTGCCCCACACCTGCCGTGACCCGCTTCTTATGCCGGCATGCCTTCCTGCAGCTGCAGCTGTGCTGTCTGCCCGGCCACCCCTATACTGGCATGGTTCGCTTGGTGGTGCCAGTTCATTTGTCATTTTGCAAGTGTGCTTGACTGCCTTTCTCTGCCCCGAAGTGGCTTATGGGGATCAGCTTGGTGTCACTATTTTCAAGCCCCTTCTTTCGTAGCATCTAGCCGTTCACTTCGTCGGCACTGTAAAGCCACATGCGCCGAAATGGTGGCATTAGCAAACACTGCCTTTTCTTTCGAACGGTTTGGTTCGCAACCTAGTCTGAGTGCATGGCCTGAGAGCACTCTGCAGCATCTGCTGTCTTAGGAGCGGGCCGGTGGGTGGATGGGAGTAGGCGGAAGTCGACTCGCTGTGCAGATCCATACCTGCCGTCGTCTGGACCGGCATCGACATTTGTGAGCGCAGCTGCTCCCGAGGAGTGGCCGGCAGCCAGGCACACTCGAGCTGGAGCTGGAGGATGAGTGTAGGTCCATTTGTCCCTCCCTCACGGCACCTCACCCCTCCTTGTCCGCCCATTGTGCCGGTGGCCTGTCTCCGGTCTTCAAGCTAGCAGCCTCCATCCTAGCAGTCCGTGCCCCATTCCTGATCTGCCGGCCAGCATCTAGGTGATATTGGGCCCAGCATGTCGAGGCCCTGGCTGCACCTTCTCGTTCTACACTTTCCTGTCATAGCATTCGACGTCTCATCGTTCGTTTCGATGTCCTGACGGCAGTGCGTAATTGAAATTACTGATCGCGCCTAGTTTTTGCTCGGTGCAAAGCCTCCAGGCCATGAGGTCCTCTGGTTTAACCACTGTTGGCCACTGCATGCTAAACAACGCTCACTCAAAGCAGCCTCTTGAGCGCTTGCCGTGTTCCTGCTCGGTCGGCATCTACCGTCTGCTAGCAGCCAGTTTGCCATGCCTCTCGTCGCCTGTCGCTAACCCCCTCCCAGCCGAGGGTGGTGGGGGAAGCGCTCCCTCCGGGCCACCAGGCTTCCCTACTATGATTGAGAAACAAGTCGGCAGCTGTTTGCGTCAGCTTCGAAGGCTCGACGGCCTTCTGAAAAGCTGCTGAACAGCCTGAAGCACGGGCTTGCCTGCCTGCCTTCCTTCTTTCGAAGTAGACGGGCCCAGACGGGGTGGGGGCACCCACCGTAAACGTCTCTTGTCACTGATCCAGCGTCGTCGGGCCGCTGACCCACGCAAGAGTTGCTGAAGATGCTTTGGGTGCTCCTTTTGGCCATTAGACGAGCAGACCCACTTCTGCCAAGCTCTCCTTCATCCCTCGAGTTTCTCCTTCATTCGGCAGCACCACACTCCTCACCATCTTCGAGCCAGCGGGCTTGCTGTTTGCACTCGCTCGTGCTGGAGGACTGACCACTCCATGCCTGCACCCAGATCGTGTGACCCTACTCGTCAGGCCGACCGGCTCCATGCCGGCCTAAAGCATTCGAGCAGACAGGCAAGTCTGCAGGTTGACCAGTACTGTCAGTGCCCTGCCTTCACACGAATCGTCTGGTTGTTTGCTCGTTCAGAAAGGGGTTCCAAGTGCTTGACTCGAACAGGACTGCAGTCGGTGCACTGTCTCTCTCTCTCTCTCTCCCTCTATCAGAATGCCGGTGGACAACCTTTGTCCTCGATGCGGTAGCTGCTCTGCTTCTTTCGAAGTATACCATCGTGCAATATATCTGCGCAGTCTACTTGCTGTCTAGCTATTGTAATCTCTGCTCTGCTTGAAGTGTATGTTGAACTTGTAACTTCAAGGTTTCTTTTGGTTGAAACTGCCGTGAATGTCTAGCTGGGGCGGCAGTGCATTTGCATGTTAGTGATTCTCCTTTATTGTCCTGGAGCCAGCAACGACGAATTTTTCATTTAGATGTTCATCTTTGACAAAGCTGAAGGAACGCCTTCGATGCACCATTTTGATATCACCGGATCTACATATGCTCCCGAGGGTCAAGTGTAAGTTGTGCCCTGTCTTCGTGGTCCATCTTCAGGGCGCTTCCAAACACGGGTGCAGCATTCTCAGTTCAAATGTTTCTCTTTGACTTTGATTGTTAACTCTATTTTGGCATGCCATGCATGCTAATACTTAAAATATTAACTATCACTTAAAATGAGGGCATTAGACTTTAATTAAAACCCTTTCTGAGCAACGTGCCTATACTACCAGCATGTGCGATCAGGCGATTGCAGCTGGTGCAAAACTCTGCAGCTAGGCTTGTCTGTCGTGAGCGTCGCAGTTGCCACATTACTCCACTTCTCGCCGACCTGCACTGGCTACCAGTCAAGCAACGGATTGACTTCAAGGTTTTGTCGCTCACTTTTAGGTCTCTTCATTCTATGGCTCCAGCCTATCTTTCAGATATACTACCCCATCAGGCCAAGCATCGTACCACTCGCTTTTCGGAATCCAACAGTCTAGAAATACCTCGTACAAACCTTAAATCCTTTGGAGACCGTGCATTTAGTTCGTATGCTCCCACAGCCTCGAACTCCCCCCCGACCTGCATCAGAACATCCCCTGACCTGACCACATTTAAAAGAAACTTAAAAACATACCTATTTAGGACAGCATTTAGTGGGTCCTTGTGATTCGTCCTCGATGTGCTTATGCGTGCTGACACTGTTCATGCTGCCACTAACCACATTTGCATGCTGCCCCAGTGCATGTAACCCCTAACCATGTTATTCATTTTGTTTGTTTTTCAAGCATGATTTTACTTACTATTCTATTGCGTATCACTTTGCAGCAAATGTAAAGCGCCTAGAAAGAGAAAGTGGGAGGCTTGCATGAATAAGGGCTTACCCAGAAAGTCGCCAAGCCATCTCCCACAGAAATTGAGTTTGCTGCTGCAGTCATCATTGTAGATTAGTGTGAAAAGAATATAAAGAAAAGGAAGATGAGCATGTATAAAAGCTTTATCGGAAAGTGCATGTCGCTAAGCAATGTGAGCCGTTAAGGTTGTGTGTGTGTGTGTGTGTGTGTGTGTATAGTGCTAAAATAATGTGTGCACATTTGTTGTTACACGTTTGTTGGTGGATTGCATAAACAAAAGCTCAGATTCATCTTTGAAGGAAGGTTTTTAGGCTGTGGCTACAATGCGTAAGCATCGGGTATTAAATGACTTGTTCTGAACACCTCAATAGAACTAAAGCCTGTGATTGGCAGCCATTTTTATTTTGGCCTTAGGGCATATGACACCTCGCAGGTTTTTGCTTGGTCGACTGGTAGGAGCCAAAAGTTGGAAACAGATTCTCCTTCATGAGAGTTTGCCGACTTGGCTCCTTTCCTCAAAATTTGATAACTCGTGCTGATGTATTGGGTTGGCAACCAAGTTTCTGCCGTTTTTTTGAATTTTTTAAAAGTTTATTTTTAAATAAAAATTAACAAATAATTAATCAATAATGTATTCTCCCTTGTTGCTTACCACTTCTTCTCAACGTTCAACAAGATTTTCAATACCTCGTTGGTAGAAATCACCCGGTTTCGACTCGAAAAATGCATCCAGTCAAGCTTTCAATTCTGCATCAGTATTGAACGAAACTCCGAGCATGGCATTTGAAAGAGACCGAAAGAGGTGGAGGAAATCCGTTGTTATAAAATCGGGAGAGAGTACGGCTGGTGTGGTAGCATTTCCCAGCCGTGCGTTGGAATGGCTTCCTTGGTCCTATTGGCGATATGAGGGTGGGCGTTGTCGTCGTACAGCAAAAGAGCTCCATCCTGCCGATTAGGTCTTTTCTCTTGAATAGCCGTGTTGATTTGTTCCATCTGTTGAACATGGAGTTCCACGTTGACCGTTTGGTTCCTTTCAAGCAATTCGTAATGGATAATCCCTTCCCAGTCCCACCATACACACAGTATCGTTTTACGCGGATGAAGATCTTGTTTCACGAGTGGTTTGGCTTGTTCACCGGGGCTAAGCCATTCCTTGTGCTGCTTAATATTAATGTACAGGCACCATTTTTTGTCGCCAGTAACGATTCGGTAAAGAAATTGTTGCTTGTGTCCATGAATTGAGTGGTGACGAGCAAGCAAAGCAGCTGAGATTGTGGCTCGTTGATTTTTGTTGCTGTCACCTTAAAGCATGAAACCATGCCTTGCACTTCTGAACCTTTCCCACCGATTGAAGAGGATTTACTATAGCAGTGTGGGAGCATTCCATTGTCTGTTCCCTTGTCGTTTGATGCGAATTTTTGGGCAAAAGTTGGTTTAATCGCTCTTCATCGAATGAACTGGACGAGGTTCATCTTTGAGGTCAAAATTTCCATTTTTGAACATGGCTTACCAACGACGAGTGGTTCTTTCAGCTATGGTACCCTTTCCATACACAGCACAAATGTCGCGAGCAGCTTTTTCGGCCTTAGAACCTTGATTGAAAGCAAAAAGGAGGTGTCCCAAATGCTCATTTTTCTCACTACTTGACATTCTATTTCAATGATTTGAAAATAAAGAAAATAATTAACTCAAACAAAAACATAGATTCCGGTAGAACAAGACATCCTCTTTCGAATGATTTAAAACATTATGCCAAAAGCATTTAATGACAGGCTGAATGTTAAAATGTAAAAAAAAAACGGTGGGAACGTTGTTACCAACCCAATAGTATCCCAAACCAGAGGGAAATAGGTCCAAAGTCGGTACGGATTTAGGAGGGAAGTCGATAGTGCAAGCGAAGCTCAAGCCAAAGCAGCTCCTGAGTCGGTTATACCTAGAAAAGCTGGAATGTGTGTCTGTGAAGAAGCCTGTTATGTGTGATGCAATTGCTCAATCACAGCCTACGACAGGGCCGACATATCCCAGTGGTTTGCTCAATGCTTAACCGCCAATGCCCTACCACGTGCTGACATTTGTGCATTTGTCCTCAACATTTCTTGAAACTCTTCTTATGATTGGCCATTTTTAGTTTGATGAATGGCCAGGTCGTCAAACCGAGTGACTATGAAGCTCTGGTTGAGGTGGCCACCATATGCTCGTTATGCAATGACTCCAGTGTTGACTACAACGAGGTAATTTTAATTTTGCTGTGTGCCACATGTTAGCTGATTGTCATTTAAACAGCTGTACGGGTGTTCCTAGACCCCCAAGCCTAACGTGTCTGCTGGCCTTTTTCTCATTACAATGTAGCTCTTCCGTGGGCATCTGATCGGCATGCAAATGCTGCTGGAACGCCAGAACGAGAGTTCTGCCTCGATGATTTCTGTCGTGCATTTTACCGTGTCTCGGATATATGAAAAGATCACTGCCACTCGGGCTAGGAATTTGTCAACTCACTTATGAAGCTGAAACCTGTATGGGGGTGCACGAAGAGTGATGCTGAGTCGCTGTGCAGAAGGAAGGCTTGGAACTGAAGGCAACGCATCGGCAAGGACCGGCTGCATTGAGCTGGCCTTGGTCAATAGGCCAATGGGTATCGAGGAACAAATGGTGGAAGTGTTGACCAGGCGACACTTAAGATGTGGCTTTATGTGTCAGAACTCGTTGCTTTGAAAGAAGTGGCCGAGGGCAGCTGCACGACTGAGTTTATTTATTACGGTTTATTTGAGGAGTCCGTGTTTATGTGTCATGCTTAGTGAGGAATGCAGGAGTCCGTGTATTAGTAAAGAAGAGGGCGATAAGAGGTGTAGCTGGTAAGTTGAGCCTGACCAGTGAGCCTGTGCCATTTCCTTATGCTCCAATTACAGCAAGTCTGTGAATACTCTGTGGATGGAGCTGCGAGGATGGTCGATGGGAAAACCGTTCGAAAAATCAAACGTATAAACGCGATTTGGTTTTGTTGATTCGTCATTACGAATGCGAGCTTGTCGGAAAGGAATAGCGCATGCATAATGGGCTGCACATGTGGTCTACTAGCACTAGATCTGTCTCATCATGCTTTTTAACTATTGGTTATTGCTTCTCTTGCAGTGAATTGTTGAGCTCCTGAAAAGATATGAAGTTCCCTTAGGATGCGATACAAACGACTTATTGTAGTTATAAATATTATTACTCTTGCTAGCAAGCTGGGTGAACTAGCCACGTCAGAGTCACTGGATGTGGCAAGTTCTGGTCCACCATTGGGCGGTTGCATTTCATTTTTAAGGCCGGCTGCCGGGAGCTGACGGCGAGCTGATAAGCAGTAGCTGGGATGCTACTGGCCTATGTTGAGCCTCTACCTTTTCATCGACTGCTGCTTGCACTGCTGGCCATGCAAACAAGGCTCTCCGTGATCGAATGTTCGCCTTCTTAAACGGTTGCAGAGCAAGAATGTGTACGAAAAGGTCGGTGAAGCCACCGAGACAGCCCTCATTGTGCTCAGTGAGAAGATGAACGTGCTCAGCACGAGTAAGAGTGGCCTGAGCATGAAGGAGAAGGGTGTGGCATGCTCTCATGCCCTCCAGTCGGCCTGGAGAAAGGACTTCACGCTCGAATTCTCTCGAGACCGCAAGTCGATGAGCGTCTACGTCACGCCCAGCAAGCCGGCACCTCTGAGTGCTGCAGGTGACCAGTCAAGGATGTTCTGCAAGGTAATGCAATGTAATGTATCTCCGTCTGTAACTCCACAAAGTCATAAAGACCGTGTGGTATTACGCAGGAGAATTTTGTATAGCGCACTCATAGCCTAAGCGGCTTTCGGTACGCATTCGGTAGCCAACAGACTTCGTCTCACGCAACAAAGAGAAAGTGGGAGGCATAGCAGAGTCAGGAGAGCAGTTGAGGTAGTGAGTAGCATAGAAGTAAGGTAGAAACCTCCACTACCTCTTGTCCCAGAAATCCTAGGCAGGCTTCTCGTATGTTAGGTTATTCACCTCTTTCTATAGTTCCTCAAAACCAGTTAGACCAATGTGGCTGTTCGTATGAGGAGTTTCTATAGCAAACTCAAAGCTTCAGCTGCTTTCGGGGCAAAACTGTTAGTCAGAAACCGCATAGCTGAGCCTGAAGGACAGGCAAGGAAGTAGGTAGTGTAGAAGCAGCTGCCGGGGCCACAGGAAGTCCTCGAATCGCCTCATGAGAGATGTTGTCGATTTTTTAGTGAGCTCCGTGGTCCATGTCAGGCAGATAAAAAGCAATTTTTCCAACATTCTTTAAATGAGAGAAAGGGATAAGTACTACAGCATCCTGTGAGTATCTGAGCACACTGAGGAAGCTGATGCTCGTGCAGCAGCCGTTCAGCTAGGTATGAGGGTCCGTGGTGAACCTTGTGCATCATAGCAAGAACTCGGGTATTTATCACCTGATCGTTCTGTTGTATTGTAGCTCCTTTAGCAAAGGGAATGATTTTGTTTGTCTTTTTGTTTTTGTCATCCAATCTAACTGCTGTATTGCACTGTCTGTGTAGACTTTGCATTCTTCAAAGGTCTCACTCCTGGCCTCTGTATAAGAGCCTCTGAAGTCACTTATTCAGCTTTATTGTCATTTAATGTACAGATATTGGTCGAGATCCAGGACCTCATGTCTGCAATAGACGAGTTCAGTTTGTCAATAACTGCAGTTGATTTGAGCATTGAAAAAAGTTAGGGGAGCAATAAGGGACATTGAATGAACCCTTATAGAACTCGTTTGACTGCCACATGGGACAAATTGGACACGAGCAGACCATTTATATTCACTCTATAGGCGGTTTTGTCAACCTCACATATTGCCACTTAATATAACTTTTTATTCTTGTTAGAGCCATCGACATCAGTCTCGTGCCTAGATTTTCCTTGCCGGTCACCATACACAGTTCGGTTCATTCACAAATGCTGTCTCCTCTGCCACGGTCTACCCTTAGAAATATCATTTGAACTACTTGGCAGTAGACGAGTTATCTGCTAGCAATTCAGCTCCATGATTCGGGCTGAGAAGATTCGGCTAGGGATAATGTGGTTGCAGATGATTCGGCTACGGTCGTTTTCACTACATATGTTTTAAGCTCAAGTGAACATTGAAGCAGGTGCCAATGCAATATACATACATCAATCAAGGTGACTTTTATTTGCTCAGATCCGTCGCTACAAGAAACAGAGTTCTATCCATTCTTCACACTTCAGATCACATTTCTTTCTTCACCTAGTGCTTTCCAGGCATGTTGCCACCTCAATTACATCACCTGTTAGTGCTCGGGTGTATGTTCTCGTTGTACAGACTGAGTACTGTTTACTCTTTGATGTGCTAGTTTTTCGTCTTTGCTACACGTTTTTGCCTCCGATGCGATTGCTTTTTCAAGTAGCTGTCTATTGCATATGGACCGGTGATGATGCAATAGGTGATGTTGCATTATTGGCTCGTGCTTTGTAGGGCGCACCAGAAGGTGTTCTGGATCGGTGTGCTTATGTCCGTGTCGGCACCCAGAAAGTGCCAATGACTAGTACACTGAAGCAGGAGATCATGAAGCATGTTCGGGCATACGGCACAGGAAGAGACACCCTACGGTGCCTTGCTTTAGCCACCGTGGACCATCCGCCACACAAGGAGGACATCGATTTGGAAAATGCTTCTAAATTTGTTCAATATGAGGTCAGTGTTCTAGCAACTACTGCAGTCTCGGTCTGTATGAACCTTGGTGTGGTGTTTGAGCGCCTTTCCTACGAGTGTTTCTGTGTGTGTGTGTGTGTGTGTGTGTGTGTCTGCTTGTGCGTGTGTAACTGCATGTAGATTTGATGCACAGTGTAGTGGTGCACACATTCACTGTGCAGTAGCATCCATTGACGGCAGGGTCTGAGCGCTAGACGTGTTCACGTCTATAGCAGCACCTGCCTGACGAGAGCGGTTGGATGCTTGTGCTGTTGACCGTCGAAGCTGGAGCAGCTGGAGCAGCTACCCGTGCTGCTGCTGCTGCCTCTTCAGCTGCTACTGCAGGGCACAAGCATACACTCGTCTGGTGGCTCTCCTCTTGTCGTGCGGCAGTAGCAGCTGCAGTGAGCTCACCTAGCACTCGTGCCCATGTCCTTTGGCTGCAGTCTGGGCAAGCAGGGCAGATTGCAGCATCACTTGAGCAGTGGAGTTTATCCTAGTAGAAGCAGCTTAGGACGATAGACAGATGCTTTCTTGAAGTGACGACCAAAAGGTGGAGCAGCTGTCAGAGCCACGTATGTAGGCATTCGAATAGCATCGATACCATAACTTGGGGACTGAGTTCCTGAAGTTCTGGCGGGAGGGAAGGGGTACCTGTGCACCTGTGGCTGGCTGGGGCTGGTTTAAGACGGCAACAAGGCCATAGCAAGGGTACTTCAGAGGGCTAAATTCTAACGCTGGCAAGTTTTAGGCAAGTATGGCTGGTAATTATGGGGGCACTCCGGGTGCAGTAGCATTCTATACTGGACTAATATGAAGGCTCCGGAAGGGATGTCACATCAAATCCCTGTCCTACAAGATAAATAATCCGAGGGCTGCAGGCGTGTTCCATTTAAAGAGGGCGTGTAAAGTCTTGCAGATGCAACTTTAATTTTTAGCTTTTGCTATGAATGAGGGAATCATATCGCTTATCGGCTAGCCTTGTTGTGAGTAATTTCAATAAAATTCTTCTGATGACACAGTTGTCGTACATTGGTGGTCTTGGTTGTTAGCACTAAACGAAGACTTCAGCAGCTTATTGTAACCTAGCTATTGTTTTAGCTTCGTGGTGATGCGGGGCCTGGTCAACCAAGAACCACATAGCTTAAAGGTTGAAAATTTGAATATTCAGATGAAATCCTACTGTTATTACTTGTAGGTCATGCCTACTTGCTTGATTATAGAGTTGGTCACAAAACAAAAACACATGTGCTGGCCATTCTGTCGCCAAAGGGGAGACCAATTAAAGCTTAGGCCTCTCCTGAGACCACTAGATGAGTTAAGTGCAGAGCCCATGGCACTCAGCCCTACTTGTTCGCGGGCCTCTATGCCAGTAGCTTCCTCTGTAAACTTGCAAGTACTAAGCGTGCCCTCCACGGGCCTCTTTGGTAGCTCTATGAAAGTGGTTTCCCCTGTAAAATACAAGGTAGAGCTGTCTGTAAACAGAGCCCGAAACTGTTTGCCCAAGATTTGCTATCTGGTGAGCTCTGTAGGTTTTTTCTAAGCTTCACGGCCTCACTGGGGAGGCCAGGTAGTCAAGGATTTGGCTAAATGCAAATACCTGTCATCGTGGTTGTGCCCCACTGCTTTCGGGTCTGCTTCGGAGGTAGGCTAAAGTATTCATAGATCCCTCCCAGTTATCATGAATAGTTATTGGACTTTTGGCTGCTTTGAGATCCTTGGAAACTGTATATGCAGCAAGCAGCTTCATTAAGTTGCCCAAAACCACAAGACGTAGAATTTAATATCTGTACTGTATTATGTACTACAATTGACCATGGGATCTGCATCCATAATAATAATAATAATAATAATAATAAAATTGCACTTGATAAAGCACCCTCAGAGAACTTAATCTCTTTCTGGGCGCTTTACATTTGCTACAAAGGGAAATGCAATTGAATGGTGAGTAAAATCATGCTTGCAGAAAAAAAATGAATAATATGGTTAGGAGTGACATGCACAGGGTCAGCATGCAAATGTGGTTAGTGGCAGCATGCACAGTGTCAGCACGCATAAGCACATGAAGGACGAATCATAGGGACCCACTAAATGCTGTCCTAAATAGGTGTGTTTTTAAGTTCTTTTTAAATGTGGTCAAGTCAGGGGATGTTTTGACGCAGGTCGGGAGGGAGTTTCAGGCTTTGGGAGCATACAAAACAACTGCACGCTCTCCAAAGGATATCAAACGATACCTTAAAATGAACTCTAATAAATGACCATATTGTTCTAACTCTATTAATCAACTCGTTTGGGTAGTATATCTGAGAGATAGGCTGGAGCCATAGAATGAAGAGACCTAAAAGTGAGCGACAAAACCTTGAAGTCAATCCATTGCTTGAATGGTATCCAGTGCAGGTCGGCGAGAAGTGGAGTAATATGGCAACTGCGATGCTCACGACAGACAAGCCTAGCTGCAGAGTTTTGCACCAGCTACAATCGCCTGATCGCACATGCTGGTAGGCCAGTAAGCAGTGAGTTACAGAAGTCGAGACGGGATGTCACGGATGCTTGGACCAACTTGGACGTGGTATCCTTATCTAAACAAGCCCGAATTTTAGCAATGTTATGAAGCTGAAAATAGGCAGATTTGACTGTGGAGCTGATGTGGTCGTCTAACGAGAGGTCGCTTTGGAATATGACACCTAGATTTCGAGCTGATTCAACTGGAGATATGCTGGCAGAGCCAATTTTGAAAGTCAGCCTTTCCAATTTCTGAATCACACTAGGTTTGCCCATAACTAGTAAGTTAGTTTTATCATCGTTTAGTTTTAGAAAATTTGCTGCCATCCATGATCGGATGTCATCAATGCATGCAGCAAGTGAGTTGAGAGAATTTGAGGTGCTCGAAGGCTGGGAGGGATCAAAGCAAAGGTACAACTGAGTGTCATCCGCATAGAAGTGAAAGCCTAGATTGTGCTTGGCAATCACATCAGCAAGAGGGAGAGTATAAACGGTGAAAAGGACCGGACCTAGCACAGAGCCCTGAGGTACTCCATATTTCAGAGGTACTTCAGATGATCTTTGTCTATTCACGTCAATACTCTGGAGTCTCCCACTGAGATAGGACCTGAACCACTGCAGAGCAGTGCCAGTGATGCCCAGGCGAGATGAGAGGCGCTCTAGAAGAACTTTGTGATCAATGGTATCTAAAGCTGCCGAAGGATCGAGCAAAACAAGCAGAGACACTCTACCCATGTCTGCATTCCTAAGTAGGTCGTTCTATACCCTAAACAATGCTGACTCTGTGGAGTGATTAGCTCTAAAGCCAGACTGGAACTTACTAGCATAAAGATATTATTTAATGAAAAGTATAAAGCTCGATGTAGTACGCCTTTCCATAGCGATATATTGAGAGGGCTGTTAATTTTGATGAAATCTGTAGATAGAATTATATGCTTTTTTTCATTCTATTTGTTTGTCCTCTTAGTCCTAAAATTTTAAGTTGTGGGACTTGTAATCGCTGGGTATCAGATTCATGTCTTGATCTGGATATAAAGTTTTCTGATTCAAATCCTGTGGCTCTATATTTTTCAGACTCCTCTGGTATGCACATGCTCACACATGCATCTGCATTTCCTGGCACTCTCTCTTAACTATACTCATCTCTTACACACACGTGCATGCGAAATTACAGGCACGCACATATGCCACATAATTTGCAAAGACTTGAAGCTCATGTACTGCAGGCAGCTCATGAAGCAGACAGCAAGTTCATTTACCGGTTGGTAAATCGCAATTATTGTCGGAAGCCCAGATACCTTATTTGAGTCGCCATGTACAGGGAAGTCCAATTTGACATGCGCACCTTGCTATCGAGTATTCACCGTCGATCGATAATTATTGCAACTTGTCGATGGCACACTAGGTAAGGCGGTTGCTGTTCATGACCTTGGTCCTGAAGTCGTGGGTTCAAATCCTGCAATGGGCCATCTTTTACTGACACTGCAAGCGACAGTGATAGCCGTAAAGGCTCTTCTGTCGGTATACAAGATAGGTTGTTAAATTAGCTAATATAAGCAGCCGAGTCACTATCTGCACCAACCACAGTCAGTGTGCTGCTGTACTGGCACAGAAGGAAGATGACTAGCCATGGCAACAGAGTTGGCAGTGCCTCCAATGAAAGTCTTTCTGAAGCGTCCATGCGGGTCTTACCTCTCGTCCGTTCTTTCCTCAGCAATTGCAATTGCAACTGCAATTTATAATTTGCTCTCAGACCCTTGGATTTGTAGCTTCATTAACAAGCATGCAATGTCAGTGCCGTTCGGCTCGTTCGAGTTGAAGCTCAATGCTGCGTAAAAAAAAGTCGTATCCTTTGATTCCTTGGTGCATGCACAAATAAGAATGGTCCGTTAATCCGAATAGTCTTTTACTTAAAATTTGCTTTTATTTAACTCAGTTTAACTGTGTGTTTGTAATCGAATATATTGTGCTAATACTGTGTTAAGATAACTGGCATACTTTCTCTGAGGGCATTTTATCAAGTGCATTATTATTATTATTACTATAATTATTACTATTACTTTAGTTCTACCGTGGTCTTATCTCTGGGATTTATATAATAATAATCATCATCATTTGTATAGTACCCTTGGAAAACTTGTTCTCTTGCTAGGCTATTTATATATATATATAACAATTGTACTAATATAAATGTAAGTATATCCCTGTTATATTACCAGTCGCTAGATACAACGTTTATTTGCAATAGGGTTTGCTATCGGTTCAAGCAACTGCAAGAGTGTAATTGGGAATGTATTAGGTTTTTAAATAGGAGCAACTGAATTCCAGGCATAGTTTGCACAGGCTGGGTAAAATAAAGCCATCCCTGAAGATTGTATGCTGCTAGCACAGCTTTCCTTGGCAACAGGGTGAGTACTGCTTTTGATGTTTGCAGTCAATTTCGACAGAATCGTATCCCTGTGGTAAGACGTTGGCACTTCACAATCCGTTTCCTGGGTCTGAGTCATTCAGCAGACAATTCTTTATTGCCTACTGCAAGCAGGGTGGTACCTGCTAAGGCTCTTCTGGTGCTATATAAATGAGTCTGTTGAAGGAACTAAATATTACTTTATTCCCTGGGTCTTAGCTAATGGGTAAGGTGCTCACACGTCACGACCCTGCAATAAAGTATTGCTTCTGCAAGTGGTGGTGTTAGCTGGTAAGGCTCTTCTGCCTCTATATAAATGAGGCTGTTAAATCATCTAACTTTCACTATTAGTTACACCAGTGACCTGGATGGAATGAGCTTTGAGTAATGAAGTGATGCAATTTTGGTAAGAGCATGTACATGCTTGTCTGGTATTTTGTTTTTGGTACTGAGGAAAGATTTGAATAGCTTGATTAAGAATTTTCTGGCATGTCTAACCATGTGTTTTTTGAATGCTTCTTTTGTGGCTTTGTTTTTCATTTTGGTTTTTGCTCGACCTATTACTAGCCTGGAGAGTAGAGTTTTAATGGTAGACCTATAAAGAAAGTTATTGTGGCACTTTTATTTATTGGTGATACAGAAATAGTTCTGGCCATTGTCAAAGGGATTCCAAAAATCTTTAAAGAAGAATTCTAAGTACGTGGGCATACCTTAATCGAGACTTGTGACGATGGCAGGCCGGCTGCTTCTGCAGTGCACTTGCAGGCATGATCTATTTGTTAGAACTACATGTGTACTGCCACCTGCTTGTACCTTGAGCTTTTGGGCTATCTGTACTTGTGGGCTATTAATGCTTTGCCTTGTGCACTGCAGCCGTTTTTTTTTCGGTTACTAGTGGGTTTAGCTAATCACATGCCTAGTTGCACAGTCTTGGGAAACATTATTGCCGCCTCCAGAATCTGATCTTACAAAATATGATTTAACAGCCTGATTTTCTATAGCAGTAGAAGAACCTTAAAGGCTGTCAACACCGCATGCAGTGGGCAATAAAGGTTCGCCCACTGTGGGCTCGAACCCACGATCTGGGATGTGAAGCACAAGCATCTTACCCTGAGCTAAGACCCGGGGCAATTAGTAACATCGACAGATAGAACTTGTAATCCAGGTTTTGTTACGAGAAACCCATAACCCTCCACAAAGGTGTCACGTATTGCATTCTTCCTTCAAATGTTTTTGTGCTTGCACTTAAAAGCTGGTCATGCTTGAAAAGGAATCTTCATGTTTTTGCATCGCTTGACTTTCAGGTCAACATGACCTTTGTGGGTGTGGTTGGTATGTTGGATCCACCACGTACTGAGGTTGCTGACTCGATCAAGAAGTGCCGAGCTGCTGGCATTCGCGTAATCGTTATTACCGGTGACAACAAGGTAAAAGCAGGTCGCCCTCCTGCATGTATAGTTGCTCAGCAGCCAGCTATAACACAATCGTGTCTTGATAGGGTATGCTCCAATGTGGCTACTCATTTTGTATGCTTGCAGGAAGGCATATCTGTAGATAGTAATGGCAGCAAAAAAGCTTGTGGTTTTGCAAGGCTATGCTGCCTGCTATGGGGTCAGTGCTTTGCCTGCAGTCAGGGTTTAGCAGCAGCTTTATTATATTGTTTTGCCTCTTTCGATAGGCCACTGCCGAGGCCATTTGCCGACGTATTGGTATCTTTGGGGAGGACGAGCCGACGGAAAGTCTGTCATACACTGGTCGTGAATTTGATGACCTTGATCCTAAGCAGCAGCTGGAGGCAGCAGTCAGGGCCCGGCTGTTTGCTCGTGTCGAGCCGACTCACAAGAGCAAGATCGTCGAGTACTTGCAGAGCGTTGGTGAAATATCGGCAATGGTCAGTCTGTTGAAGACCTTTTTTTGTTGCGGTTACACTTTATGACTGCTTACCAATGCTGTTGCATTTATTTCTTTTTTTTTTATTTTTCAGACTGGAGACGGTGTCAACGATGCTCCGGCATTGAAGAAAGCTGAGATTGGCATTGCCATGGGCTCAGGAACAGCTGTAGCCAAGACTGCATCAAAGATGGTCCTGGCTGATGATAACTTTGCAACTATTGTGGCTGCAGTTGAAGAAGGCAGAGCCATTTACAATAACACGAAGCAGTTTATTCGTTATCTTATTTCTTCCAACATTGGTGAAGTCGTCAGGTAGATACAAAGACACAGCTTTTCACGTGTCAATTGTGTGCACACATCGACCTCTAGCATCGTGGAGGGGTGCTCGAAAAATAATCGTCTTTCGGCATCAGGCTAGCTCCAAATATTTGCATCAGTAGTACTAACACTGGGCATGCATTCCTCCCCTACTTTTACGAGATTTACTGCAGTGCCTCTGGCATGGCAGTCTCTTTCTTTTTGGTTCGTCCTTCGAGTCATGGGATGACCGATTGCACTGATTGTGGTGCTGGTCTTTGGTGCCAGCAGCCTGGGTTTGTCTCCCAGTACCAACGAGGCTTAACCTTTCTTTGTCGGAAGTTAGGATGATAACAATACCTTCATTTCCCTATTGGCCACTTAATTTGTGACACTGGAGTAGCTGTGGAGCTACCTCTTGTTCCAGACTTATGGTCGTCTAAAAGATGCTATTGAAACTGTGGAATTTCTTTTGTGCATGCTTGCAGTCATCAGGAAAGATGGCGATAAAGGATGAATGGTACCTTGCAACAGCCTTTGTTGCAGCTATCTACTCGATCATTCTGAAAATGCCATCTGGGATCAACTTTCTAGAAAGCTAGTACCAAAACCTGGTAGTGCTTCTAGGCAGGTTGTCTTAGCAGGAATCTTGTGTGGTAGAAAAGCAGTGTACCCGAGCCATTGTCTGTCGTACCATAAGCTAATCATAGATGGACACTTTTGGTCCTGACCTCTGCTTAGATATCAAATTTATTTTATGGCAGGTGCCTCGTAGGTGCTCCAATGCCCTCAATGTTACTGTTCGGAATTTGGAAATCTGTGGGAATGTCACCAGCTGGCTTCAAGCCTGTTTGTATTCACAGTCTTGGATTCCAACTGCTTACAATCTGTTTTCACACTGCCTGTTTGCTTGTGATCATGGACGTGGATGCGCCCTATAGACATATACAGCACCCGACAGCTAATCTATTAGCCCGAGTTTTTGGGTTTCTCTTTCTGATTTTTACTGTCACTCACGCGCACGCGCGCACACACACACACACACACACACACACACACACGCACACACACACACACTCTCTCTCTCTCTCTCTCTCTCTCATTCATCTCTTTGCATTTCTGGATCCATCTCACTTAGTTACCTATAAGTTGTATGATGGTCTCACTTTACCTATAAGTTCAGCTACCGTCTTATCTAAAAATGCAGCATGTCCTTTTGTGTGCTGACTGCAAGAGCAGAATTGTCGGCAGACCTTTGAACAAATACCAGTGTTGGAGAGGGAAGGCAAATCTATGCAAAGGCAGCACAGAACAACTTTTAACTTCATCATTACAACCTGCAAACTTTTCTGTCTAGTATGCCTGAATAAGCTGTTTCTTATCTTCAGAGTCATGCCCGGTTCACGGTTCATCAATGCCGGAGTTAGTTAGATTGTGCATGTCGGGTTCTGGTGACAAAGTGTGCGTAAAAATAATAATAATATATTTGTATACTACTCTTGGAGCAGAGCTTGAATCTCTTTCTAGCCATTTTACAAACGCTTAGCAGAGGGGTGTCAATATAGTTAGGGGTGTCAGTATAGTTTGGGGTAACATGGTCAGTCTTACACGCATAAGCGTACATAAGAAAATACACAATGATTCAGCAAATTGTGTAAGGAGAAGTAGCTGTAGTATGCTGTAGGCGTTTGCTGACAATTTTTTATACCATTACCAGTGCCCTCCAGCCATATTCCGGGTTAGGCTTGTAGGTAGCCACTAAACTGGCATCATTGTTGCCGATCATCATTGTGTAGTCTGCTATTTTTCTCACGCCTGCATCGTCGAGCGTCTCTGCAGTTATTTCTGTCCAGGTGTACTCGAGTATGCCCGGTGCTATAGGCATGTGTCGTGGCTTTTGGGCAAGATGTTTTACAACCACGTCGAATGTAAGATGCGTGATTTTTTTCGGGATCTAAGCTCACACATGCAGGTCGTTGTCGAGCCAGCAGGTTAGGATGTGACTCTTTCCTTCTCGCACTTGTTCCAGCATCTTCCTCACGGCAGCACTGGGCATGCCCGAGGCACTGATACCCGTGCAGCTGCTGTGGGTCAACTTGGTCACGGACGGCTTGCCCGCCACCGCTCTCGGCTTCAACCCACCCGACCTTGACATCATGAAGAAACCACCGAGAAACCCGAAGGAGGGTCTCATCAACCGCTGGCTGTTCTTCCGCTACATGGCTATCGGCAGTAAGCGTTTAAAGCCCAGCGTCGGAGCACTGCCGTAGCGTATGCTTTCGCCGAGTGCCCGACGGCAGCTCGAGATCGGGAAAGCTTGGTGTTTGCAGACCGGTGGGGCTGCGCTTTTTTTGTGGGCATGTACGATCCAACGAAAGTGTGCTTGTTCTAGATGTTTCTATGGACCTCTCCACTGATCTGCCTGAGGCTGCTTGATGTTTAGCTTGTTGCTCTCTCTATTGAGCTGAGCTTCTTATCCGCATTCGGCTCGCCTGTCCCGTAACAGCAAGGAAGCAGCAGTAGTTGAGCAGGCATGCTGCTGGCCAAGTGTCTACAATCCAGAGCCAGCCAGCCAGCCAGCAGATGTCTCGGCCAGTGCAGAGGAGGATCTTCTTCGTGTTTTTGCATTGCTGCACCGTTGGGCGTTGGCAGTCTAGCTGAACAGGCTGTGAGAACTGTGTGCTTCCTCTCACAATTAACTTGAAAGACTTGCAGCAGACAGAGCTTTGCTGTGCACCAGCTCAGCAGGACAGCGAAGTAAACTCAATGCTGATAGGAAACTTGATAGCTTAGCTAGTCAAGGATGAGATGTTAAGTCGTCTTGGTCGTCAAAAGATGATGCAAACAGTGCAAGCGCACGTGTACGCAAACAAATGCACCCAGGACAAATGTAATAGTGCGTGCACCCACACTCATGCACTGTACACGGTTCATAAAAGTAAAGTTTAGCTGATTTAACAGCCTCACTAAAATTGCCACAGAAAAGCTTAAAGGGCTTTCACCACAGCTTGCAGTGGCAACAAAGGATTGCAGCCTGCTTCAGGACTCGAACCGACGACCTGGGTCGTGAAGTGCAAGCACCTTAAACCTGGGCTAAGACAGTGACTAAGGCTTCTGACTCAGGCACATAGGTTGCCCTCAGCTGTATTTTTGGCCTTCTGGTCAGACGATGCTCAAGTCGTGATATGAGCATGCCTAAAAGCTGGCTGCAGGTGTAGCTCAATCGGTAAAGCTTTGAATTTGGATTGTCAAGGTTCCTCAGTCCTGAACGGTTACACGTGTTCGGCTCTTATCCCAAACCGACCTGCAGGTCATTTATATGCCACCCTTTTAAACAAAGTGCTGACCTACCCAGTGGCCCCTCTGTGCCCCACCCATTTCTTGGGAGCTAGACCTGTCCGTTCAATTGTTTCGCTGAGCGTATTGCACTAGTAAAATGCTCCGGCCAATGCTATGTTTTGTGACATATAGATGCGCTTTGCTTGCACAGCAGTTCTCTGGGCCTGATGCTGCCTCAGCCTTGCCCGAGGCTGCCTCAGCCTTGCCCATGGGACTTACTGTCCGCAATACGCTGATGCTGCAATAGGTCGCCGACCGAGCTTGACCCAACAAGCGGCCACCCAGCGCCATATCATTTTGCACAGTAACAATGACCGAGTCCTTGGTCAAGCCTATGCTGCATTGGAATGCATTGCAGCATTTATAGGTCACTGTGTGCTGTGCTTAGTGAAATGGAATACTCTCCTACTGCCGACTATGGCTCATCCTTTTCAGCGATCCTGAGCTGCTACTTCCATACTACTCACTACCTCAACTGCTCTCCTGATTCTGCTATGCTTCCCACTTTCTTTTTGTTGCGTGAGACGAAGTCTGTTGGCTACCGAATGCGTACTGAAAGCCGCGTAGGTTGTGAGTGTGCTATACAAAACTCTCCTGCGTAACACCCACATTGTCTTTATGGCTTTGAGGAGTTACAGACGGAGATACATTACATTACATTACATTACAATACACTGCCACGGTCGTCCTTTTGTTGGAATAGAGTCAGCTGACAGAGTTATGGTTTGGTCGTCGACCATGGTCAGGTACTAAGGGCAAGTTTGTGTCCTTGTTTTAGGGATGCTGTTCAGACAAATCCTCTCCTGCTGTTGAGTGATGTCAAATCTATACTGTTACCAAGTTCTGCTCACCTGACCACACTCAGATTTTGTTCAGTCTGCAGTTTCTGTCTCCTTTGGTATAATAGTGCCATTTGTGAATTGCAAAGTTCTAAGCCACTTTTCATTGCTGTTGTCAGCACAGAAATTATGTCCTTGTTCCTTCTGCTCACTCCTCTATCCAGCCTGCCCTCACCGTTGGAATGTTGTAACGTAACACCGGCCGATATATTCGATGAGTTTGCTACTCTCATCTCGCCTGGGCATCACTGGCACTGCTCTGCAGTGGTTCAGGTCCTATCTCAGTGGGAGACTCCAGAGTGTTGACGTGAATGGACAAAGATCATCTGAAGTACCTCTGAAATATGGAGTACCTCAGGGCTCTGTGCTAGGTCCGGTCCTTTTCACCGTTTATACTCTCCCTCTTGCTGATGTGATTGCCAAGCACAATCTAGGCTTTCACTTCTATGCGGATGACACTCAGTTGTACCTTTGCTTTGATCCCTCCCAGCCTTCGAGCACCTCAAATTCTCTCAACTCACTTGCTGCATGCATTGATGACATCCGATCATGGATGGCAGCAAATTTTCTAAAACTAAACGATGACAAAACTAACTTACTAGTTATGGGCAAACCTAGTGTGATTCAGAAATTGGAAAGGCTGACTTTCAAAATTGGCTCTGCCAGCATATCTCCAGTTGAATCAGCTCGAAATCTAGGTGTCATATTCCAAAGCGACCTCTCGTTAGACGACCACATCAGCTCCACAGTCAAATCTGCCTATTTTCAGCTTCATAACATTGCTAAAATTCGGGCTTGTTTAGATAAGGATACCACGTCCAAGTTGGTCCATGCATTCGTGACATCTCGTCTTGACTTCTGCAACTCACTGCTTACTGGCCTACCAGCATGTGCGATCAGGCGATTGCAGCTGGTGCAAAACTCTGCAGCTAGGCTTGTCTGTCGTGAGCATCGCAGTTGCCACATTACTCCACTTCTCGCCGACCTGCACTGGCTACCAGTCAAGCAACGGATTGACTTCAAGGTTTTGTCGCTCACTTTTAGGTCTCTTCATTCTATGGCTCCAGCCTATCTTTCAGATATACTACCCCATGAGGCCAAGCATCGTACCACTCGCTTTTCGGAATCCAACAGTCTAGAAATACCTCGTACAAACCTTAAATCCTTTGGAGACCGTGCATTTAGCTCGTATGCTCCCAAAGCCTGGAACTCCCTCCCGACCTGCATCAGAACATCCCCTGACTTGACCACATTTAAAAGAAACTTAAAAACACCTATTTAGGACAGCATTTAGTGGGTCCCTGTGATTCGTCCTTGTTGTGCTTATGCGTGCTGACACTGTGCATGCTGCCACTAACCACATTTGCATGCTGACCCTGTGCATTTCACCCCTAACCATATTATTCATTTTGTTTGTTTTTCAAGCATGATTTTACTTACTATTCTATTGCGTATCACTTTGCAGCAAATATAAAGCGCCTAGAAAGAGATTAAGTTCTCTGAGGGCGCTTTATCAAGTGCAATATTATTATTATTATTACTCTCTCTAAGCCCATGTATGCCATCACCTAGATGTTGTGATTTACTGAAGACTTTAAAACGAGCTAGGGCTACTAAATATGTCAGCTTGCTTAAGAGAGCATGCACGAGATTAGGACTGGCTGTCTATCGACTGGCAATTGAGGACAAGTTTGATCGTAGCCCAATCCATCCTAGCTAAGGTCTAGTCTAGCATCTTTCAACACCTGGTGGAATCGCAGATGCTTAATCTAAAGCGAAAGCTTATATCGACCACGAAGCTTACTCCTTAGCTACTTTTGGGTCAGCACTTTACCTACCAATCCTAGTGGTGATCTAGCAAATTGCTATTCAAGCTTTTACATCAAGATAAATCAGAATGGAGAGCCCATCCCTAACGCAGCTTTCCCACCAGGTTTCTCACCTTTTGTTCCTTTCTCAAAAGCAACATCCCCTTTCAAGCCTATCACTACTGACCTCATGTTGAAGTTCATCTCCCAGTCTAAGAAGACTTCTAGCCCTCTTGACCCTATTCCTACTTCTGTGATGTATAGATCTGCTGCTGCCATGCACAACTGACATGATATATGTCCTCATCCTCAGGTCTCATCCCTGCACCTCTCCAAAAGGCTTTTGTAAAGCCACTCATTAAGAGGGCAACACCAGGCCAGGAAAATTGTAGCAACTTCTCCCCAGTCCCCCTACTGGTGTTGCATCCAAATATACTAGAACGAGTAGTGGCCGACCAGCTAAACTCTTTTATCGAAATTTCAAACCTAGCAACTACATCCCAGTCTGGTTATAGAGCTAATCACTCCATACATTGCATGCGGTGTATGCAACGACCTTCTTAGGATTACAGACTTTCGTAATACCTCTCTGCTGGTTTTGCATGATCTCTCGGCACCATATGATACTACTGACCACCGATTCCTTCTCGAGCATCTCTCATCTAACCTGAGCATCACTGGCACATCGATGCAATAGTTTAGGTGCTATCTCAATGGGAGACTTCGGAGAGTTTATGTTAACGGGAAAAGAATATCCAATGAACCCCTAAAGCTCTGGCTACTTAAATATACTTTAATAACTTATAAATAACTTATAAACTTAATGCTTGCCTCGCCGACATTCGATCCGGGATGTCGGAAAATTTCTTGAAACTAAATGACTATAAAAACGAGCTGCTGCTCATAGGAAACCATAAGCGTGTGGCTGGATTAAAAGGCTTTGCTCTTCAAATAGGTGATGCTGCCGTGCGACCATCACCAAGTGCTCTAAATTGAGGTGTCGTTTTCGACAGCTGCCTCAATTTTAAAAGCTTCATTCAGAAGACTGCTTCTACACCTAGCCATCACGTCGAATCCCTATCTAAGATCAGGAGCTGTCTTCCACAGTGGCTTGCAAAAAATTTAACTAGCTTCTTAGTTTAGTCTCGGCTTGATTATTGTAATTCCCTTTTGGCTGGGCTACCAAAGAAAGCAACTAGGCCACTGCAGCTGGCTATGAATATGGCTGCAAGGCTAGTTTTCAAGTCCTAGAGGTTTGACCACGTGTCTCTTTTGCTGAAAGAGCTAGGATGGATGCCAGTTGATCAACGTATACAGAGCAAAGTTCTTACACTGACCCACACGGCCTGCCATGCCTTGGCTCCTCCATATCTAGCTGAGCTGCTGCACCAGTTTCAGCCTATTCGAGCCCTTGGGTCCTGTATGGACAATAAAGTAGCTGTTTTATTCCTCCGCTTAAAGATCGTTGGTGACAGAAGCTTTAGCTCTGTCGGTTCCACAATTCTCATGCAACGACAACTACTCTCCTGCTGCCGACTATAGCACATCTTTTTCAGCAGTCCTGAGCTGCTACTTGCATGCTACTCACTATCTCAACTGCTCCCCTGACTCTGCTATGCTTCTCACTTTCTCTTTGTTGCGTGAGATGAAGTCTGTTGGCTACCGTATACGTACCGAAAGCCGCTTAGGCTGTGAGTGCACTATACAAAACTCTCCTGCGTAACACACCCACACAGTCTTTACAGCTTTGTGGAGTTA
The DNA here is from genome assembly GCA_009760855.2 of Cristatella mucedo. Classification (NCBI taxonomy): domain Eukaryota; kingdom Metazoa; phylum Bryozoa; class Phylactolaemata; family Cristatellidae; genus Cristatella; species Cristatella mucedo. The sequence goes on from WPIO01000007.1 coordinate 9,952,666, forward strand.
CAGACGGAGATACATTACATTGCAAAGATATTAAAAGGGAAGCTAAAATACCGACTGTTCCTCGAAGCATTTGCTCTGTCCGTGTGCATCGTCCTTTGTGTTCTCAGGCATGCTTAGAATGGGCATGTTTTCAATGACAAAAGACATTCTTCTTTCCCAGCATATGAAAAGTGCCAATAGAGAGGGAGAGTTGGTTCTCTTGTTGGTATTGTACAGTGTTTTATTATTATGATTAGTACTTCTCTTTCTTCTTCCAGATGTCCTTCTTAGTGCACCTTAATGCAGGCCCCTGTTTACCAGACCTCAAAGCTTATTTTCGAGTCATAAAAGACTACTAGGCCCCTTGACCCCATAGACTTTTCTCATTATAAAACGCCTGCATGCATTGCTTGCCACTATAACTGGCACGATAAGTATATCCTTGGCCTCTGGTTCTATCCCTCCATTAATTAGGAGGCCAGTTTCATGCTGAAAAATCAATGTTAGGACACACTTTTAGAGAATTAAATATAAGACGAGAGACCTTCAATAACTTCCGCCAAACCTTCGTTCTACTGTTTCTATCAAAGACACTCAACCGAGTTGTGGTAGAATGCCTAAACGCTTGTAATTAATCATCAAGCCGGAAAGCAAATTCCACTCGGGATTTTGAGTTAGTCAATCCATAGAGATAGCCGTGCTGTGTTTATACAGTGATCTTCTCGGGAATTTTGATTTAGGTAGATACTTTAAGCTAGTCTTGCAGGGTGAATCGCAATGTTTAATACAATAGCTTACCCAGTCTATCTTGAATGCTTATCGCCTTACCGGGGCATAACTGTCATAGTGCTGCTGTGGTTTAGGTCCTAACTTGATAAGGAATATCATATTACCGATGTCAAGAGCCCTTGACCATCCCGTGTACCTTTGCAGTAGGCTGCAAGCCTATGTATGTCTATTCTATAATAATAATAATACATTTGTATAGCAACCTCTGAGATCTGAATCTCTTTCTAGGTACTTTGCTGATGCAGTATGCAAAGCATTACCAAATTTCTAGGCTCCCTTCTTGCTAACCATGTATGCTCTCATTAATTGGGGTGATGAAATCAGCAGGCAAAATGTTAGGTCTCGTTTCTGTGCAGAAGGCATTCCACTCTACCGGTGTTTTTACCATTGCCAGGGTTCTAGTATACATTGTAGACATTTGTACTTAGATAACAGTTAACTTTCTTAAATTGTATGGAATACAAATCAATCTATTAGTTAAGGGAAAACCTAATGTCACTTAGAAACTACAAAGCTTCACCCTGAAAATTGATTGGTCCTGCTCCTGTAACCTCGGCACGAAATCTGCTTGAAACTCACCTTTCCCTAGATTACATCCCAGCCCACAGCCAAATCTGCCTACTTCTGATTGCATAGCTATTCAAACATTAGTTTTTTCTTTGATAAACACACCTCGATCATATTAGTACACTCATTTGAGTAATCAATTCTAAACTACAGTTTACCTTATCATTTTTCACCTTTTCATGACGGGAAATGTGCCACTTACAGAAGATGCTAAGCTTGGAAGTTATGCTCAGCTTTCATGAATGTGGTGACCTCCATATTATGCTACTTTTCTTGGACCTCTATGAGTGCTTCCCATCAAGCGATGCAACACTTTCCATGTCCTTTTCATCAGTTTTCTATACCTTTATTCTCTTGCTCCACTTACTTATCTGGACTACTTATTCGTTGGCCCTCTAACTGCACCATCAGCTCTTCTTGTTCTGGCTGGTTAGCTGTGCCTTTAATCAATCTCAAATCCTTTGAAGACCTTACCTGTAATTTTCTGTGTACATAAAGCCTTTAACTCTCAGCCGACTGAAATTACGACATCACCTGACTTTCTAGCTTTTTGAGTAAAACTGAAAACCAGCCTTTGACCACGCTAATCCTCTTTTATGGGCTGATGAGTGTGGCAATTGTGTGTGTTAAAATAGCTAATCAGTTAATGCGCTTCATTGCTTGGCTGCGAGTTGCCTAGAAAGTCATCTTGTTCTGTTAGAATGGAATACAAATGCTTTATTCATACTGTCAATGCCTGCTGATAGGCAGACCTGAAAGGATTGTGACAGATCACTCCTTCAGACTGTGCAAGGGTGATCCCATAATTACACCTTCCGAATTTCTTTGAATATCTGTGATGCTTTATTCAGGGCATAGTGGAAATTAGATTACAGTAATTTACTTGACTAGTGGGTTTTCCAAAACATCGTTGAAGCCACTGCATTCCTTTGTACTGAATTTTCAGGAAATTCAGTAAGTTTAAACTAGTCCCCACAATGTGCCAAATGCTTTATGTTTCTCTAGTCGAACAGTGAGCTCAGGTCGATATCTCTTTTGAAACTTGGAAAGCTGTCTAGAGTTTCTTTCCTTCCTAGCTAGTTAGGTTCACATGTTATGCCTGTACCGTGCTTCTGCTAATAATAATAATAATGGGTCATTTGTTTCTACAGCACCAAAAGAAAACTTGGTCTCTATCCAGATAGTTTACAGCACACTGCAAGAGAATTGGTACCCAAGGTTTACTGTCATGCACGATATCAAAAATGCAAAAGCAAACGAGTATCATGCTTAGGCTAGTATCCAAAGCAAACATGAAGACACTCATGATCACTGGTGAGGAAGACATGAGGCTTGTAATGTGCACTGAATCATGCATTGTTGCATTTGGAAAGCACAACGGAGCAAGAAATTAAACGCTTATCAAGGCAAAGGGAAATCTGACCTGAACTAATGCGTCTTGAGCTGACACTTAAAGCATACATGGTCATTGATGGTATAGACCATAGCCAGAAGCGAGTTTCTGACTTTCGGTACATAGGAAGGGAAGGCTAGATCACCAAAAGATTTCAGTTTTCGTGCGAGGGAGTTCAGATAACCAGATTCTGTCCAGCCCTTGATACGGGAGCACACTGGATGAGCAGGTAGGTCGGATAGGTAGGCTGATTGGTGCTGATGAGTGAAGTGACCTGTAAGCCAAATTGATGATCTTAAAGTTGGTTCTATGCTTGTTCTCTGGAATTTTACGGCAATTTTTAATTTTTCTTCTGGAATTTTACGACAGAATTTACCCACAAAAGACAGCGAATGTCAGCATTCAAAAACCAGCACCAAATACCCAAAAGATGCAATCAAACACTCAACAAAAAGTATACATTACACAAAAATCTAAGCAAAAACTGCATATGCTGAGGCAAATGAATAAGCTGCTTATCAATACTATTTCAGCTTAATCCTTACATTGAGAAAATTAGTGCAAAGAAAGCCTTTGGCTTTTGTACGTCATTACAAATTGGTTACTCCTTGATTTTTTTGAGTTATTTTGTTGCCAGTATGGCGATCGCCGATGTCTATTTTCTGTAGTAGGTAACTTCCAGATGTCTGATGATGCCAGCTTTTGCTATGTCGTGCAGCTTTACTGAGGCGTTATCTTTAAGTTCCACAATATTATCAATAGTAATTTTACCAACGTTGCTAATGCGGCATGGGCTAATTAAATGCTGAGTTTGATGCGACTGCATGCACCTATTTTATTTATGGGCAGATATGTACTAGTTTACTTCATTATCTGTTGTTCCTAAAGAATTTTTTTTCTTTAGTCTATGTAGGTTTTGCTACGGTTGGTGCTGCTACCTGGTGGTATGTCGTTGCCCCAGGTGGACCTCACCTCAACTATTACCAGTTGGTTCGTAGCTGCTGCTGCTGTCATTCTTGTTTCTGCTTGAGACCGTGCTTTGTGTGCTGCTAAGATGCACTGTAGAATGTTAGTATATATAGATACTATATTCGTGAGATGATGATAATGGTCTGACTCGTCAGTGATTCTAGCAGTTCGTTGGTCATATATGCTCAGTACTATTCTGCAGGCAGAGCTTTCTATCCAGTGCTCTTGACAAACTACTATCTGAAACTTGGCTATCACAAATGCCAATTCAGAGTAGAGAATTTGTAAGAGATGGCGAGGTTCAGGCTGAATACCAAAATGCAAAGACACAAAAGTATGAGGTGCTGGGGTGAACTATACTTTCTTAGACTGTTGCCGTAAATCTAGTTAGCAGTTGGGAGAAAGCTTGCTAGGATAGACAAAGCTGAGTACTGACAGCATGGTAGCAACCCTTTACTCGATTGCCATTATTTCCTATGCCAAGTAGTTTCACAGGCTTCGACTTGGTCGAGCACAGTGGCCGTGGCATGACTTCATTTGCTCAGCTGCAACAGCCTGAGTCAGCTCGAATGGATATGATGCAAGGCAATTCAACACAAGAAGAAAATGGAGAACGAGTCGTAATAGGACCATGGAAGTAGCCACATATTTAGTATTGAACTGAACCTCAACACTGAGGGGACGTGTTGCAAGGTCAGGGGCATTTCTTAGAACTCTGCTCGTAAAAGCTCTTTAGCCTCTTCAAAAACTTATTTAACTCTTATTTTGACTCTTCACTCGAGTTAATAAATAAGCTCCTAAAACTTCCAGAAAACCCTTAGCTTCATGCGCGAGTCATTTCCGCAAATTATTCGAGCCCAAATTTGGAGATCTTGAGGCAGCACCCAAAGGCTTGCAGGTCTGCATGAGCCGTAATGGCATGATGGCACACTAGGTAAGGTGGCTGTTTTTTATGACCTCGGTCCCGAAGTCGTTGGTTCGAATCCTGCAGTGGGCGATTCTTTATTGCCACTACAATCAGTGGTGGTAGCCGTAAAGGCTCTTCTGCTGTTATACAAAGAGGCTGTTAAATCAGCTAGTTTATTTTATTAATCATTATTTCTTGGCATATCTTTTTAAACCCGAATAAGCATAACTTCCCTATTTAGAAAAACTAGAAATATGACCCTCCATCGTAAAAAAGCGACGGTACCTTTCGAACCGACACTGAACATACAAGCCGATGGTGTTCTGCTTCAGCAGCCTTTCTAGTCGCATCTAAAATATAAAAAAGTGGTTGACAATTTAGGACAAATACCTCAAATATGCGATGCTAACAAACCACTGTGGTCTCTGTGTCACACTTCATATGAAATTGTTTTATTCACTACATTCTTAAGCCTGGTAGCAGCCCCTCCCTGAAATTATGTCAACCACCTGGAGTCTGCCAGGTTCATGATGGAGGGGCTAAATAAAGGCATAGATACTGCTAATTTGGCCTCACTTTAGCTCCCAAGCTAGAGCATCCAGTAACGACCTTGCTGAATGCTTGCATCCTTAGGCAACTTTCAATGGTTAGTAGCTGTAGGTAGCAGTTTTTTATAGAGCCGAATGAGCTTATTTGAAATTTAAATAAGATTAAGCACTTCCTTGACTGGAGGGTCTTCTACCTCAAGAGATTCTAGACTAGAGCTCTGAAGGAGCCCATCACGAAATGCCTGTCTTAGCATCTGTCTGGGCCTGGTGGCACTCTATAGAGATTTTTACGCTGACCTACCAGGCCCGCCACGGCTTGGCTCCTTACCTAGCTGAACTGCTGCACCAGTTTCAGCCTCCTCGTGCCCTTGGGTCGTGTATGGACAATAAAGTAGCTGTTCTATTCCTCCGCTTAAAGATCGTTAGTGACAGAAGCTTTAGCTCTGCAGGTCCTAGACTGTGGAGCTCGGTTCCACAATTCTCATGCAACGACAACTACTCTCTTGCTGCCGACTATGGCTCATTTTTTTCAGCAGTCCTGAGCTGTTACTTGCATGCTACTCACTATCTCAACTGCTCCCCTGACTCTGCTATGCTTCACACTTTCTCTTTGTTGCGTGAGATGAAGTCTGTTGACTACCGAAAGCGTACCGAAAGCCGCTTAGGCTGTGAGTGCACTATACAAAACTCTCCTGCATAACACCCTCACAGTCTTTACGGCTTTGTGGAGTTACAGACAGGGACATTACATTTGTCACGAGGCAGGCCTCGTTACCCTCTCCTCTGTAAAAACGTGTCAGCTTCTTTTAGAAAGAATGGGTAGCCTTTAGTGGAAACACCCACTGTTTCTGCTAGCCTATGAAGTGCAGATGGTCTTTTCAACCATTCTAAAAAAATAAAATGGGTTATGCCAGCTTTGGAAAGTCTGAATATCTGCACCAAAAGAGGGTTTTTGGATGCCGTCTAAAAATAATTATTATTATTAAGTTTTTCTATGTCATCTTTGGAGAACCGGAACCTCTATCCTGGAATTTGTACAGCTCACCATAAGAGAAGCAATAACTTTGAGCTAATGGCAAGCAAGGCATCACACGTAGACAAGCCAGCAAAAGCACACAAGAAGACGCTCACAGCAGCTTGTTAGCAGGAGCCCTTGCTAGTAGCTTGAGCTGAATCATTCTCTCAGGTGCTCACTCAAGACATTCTGAAGAAGGACGAATTCCCTTTTGAGATGGCATGAACTAGCATATGGCATTCGCCCTTATTGGCGACCTGCACTCTTTTGTACCCACAAGCACACAAATGGCAATTCACTCAGAGGGAGCAGAGGCTGTGAGGAACACGTGGGGTTTTAGCTGCTTTTCGAATGTAAAATGGGGGGGATGATGCAGTGTCGGTCGATCGGGAGCTCGAGTCTTTGGGAGCACCGTGACTGAAGGCACGATCTCCAAGAGATTTTATGTTAAATAGGGACATAACCAATCGACCAGCATCAGGACGGCAGGTGATGCAACGTGAGGTCTAACACAAAACTATAGCAAGACTGAGCCATACAGAAGTAGCAGAGTACAGAAAGAACGAGCGATTTCGAAAAGACCAGGCTGATACTGGCTGAGGCTGACATGTGAATGAGTGCCTCTCTATTTACTAATAAACATCCTGTGTAGGGAAGACGTTCTGACAGAAAATGGTTCGATTCGCTTCTCGAATCTCAGAGTGTACTGGCTGGCTCTAACCTGCTGCTGTGCGCACTGTCGATCCGGTAGCTGTGACTGAGCTGCAGATTGCATGCCACGTCCTGTCCACCGTCCAGGTGATGTCCATGGAAGCTGTTGTTTTACAGCGAGCATCCTTCGGCTCACGTTTCACAGCCCCTGTCTTCAGACGTCTACTCTGTTGGGATCTCTCTTGCATATGTTGGGCTCTCTCACACCCATTCCACTGTCGTTGGTGTTGATAAATTCTAACATGTGGCTGCACTACCCATCGCATGGCTTCTTTTAGTAGTGTTAGGGACAAGCAAGAGCTTTGCATCTTTTCTCTTAACACTGCCACTGTTAGATGGTGTTGTACAGTTTTCCCATGCTTAAAGCACCCGAGGAATAGGATATTAAGAAGTCCGAACCTGCCATTTGACTTACAATGCTAACACGTCTACCTGCCACGTAAGCAGCAAAGCACTCGAGTAGCCCGACCGAAGGACAGGAAGTGCCTCAGTTAATGCCTGCGAAATAATTTAGTGCATGGACTGCTTTGCGTCAATGGCAAATGTAATGTCGTGTATCTTTGTCTGTGTCTCCGCAAAGTCACGAAAACTAAGTGGCTGTTACACAGGAGATTTTTCTATAGCACACTCAAAGCCCTAAGGGCATGAGGTGGCTGAAACTGGTGCATCATTGTAGCTAGATGTGAAAGAGCTGAGCCGTGGCGAGCCTTGTATGTCAGTGTAAGAACATTACTCGATGTGTTGAGCAACCTGAAGCCATCGAAGCTCCTTCAGCAAAGGAGCCGTGCGGCTGAACCTCGGAGATATTTTTTAACTAGCCATGCAGCCACATTCATTACTAGCCAGTGTCCTGGTGGCTTGTGACGGTAGCTCAGCCAAAGTGAAATTGCAATTAGATTTGTATGAAGCCTTGTATAGTTGCTGGTTTTTTAATGCAAATTGTGCATTTATGAATATGGCACCACTTGCACTTAACTTCTTCTTGATGTATAAGAATAGGTTGGATGATTGTCATTGTCGTTGTTAGCTCTCGCATTTAAAATACACAGCAGTGGGTTAACTGCTGCACCCTTTGTCATCGGCATACGTCGTTGGGCAAGGATAGCTTAATGATTAATAACTGCCATCTCTCCCTGCTGTGCACCGGCGATTGAATGGAGTTCTTCTGCCTCTGGTTGCACGGTTCCTCTCTTGCCTGCATGCACCATCACCCTGTTCTGCTGTCACACCTTGTGTGTGTGTGTGTGTGGGCACTGTGCTTGAGTATGGACTCCCCAGCCGATTTGATGATTTGCATCACCTGCCGTGGTGCTTTGCTCCCATTGTCTATCTTGTCTAGTTGCAACTCATAGTTCGGTCAGTTCGGTTTTCCGCCGTACAGCAGAGAAGTGCAATTGCTGCAAATGGGGCAAGCGGTATTCAGAATCATTCTGGAACCGTCTGGCTACACACGCCCACTGGTGCTACCACTTCTGGGGCAGTGCACCGGGTCGAATCCAGCTATGCTTCCTAGTTGGCACATTCATCTGATCAACAAGCATACTGCAGGGGGGAAGTGGGCTGGGACAGTGGATCCCCTTGCTAGCTCCTTGGACCCGCTGCTCGCATGCCCGTCTGATTTCCGGCATTGGTTAAGCAGCTGTTTCTAAGATTGCTCTTCGCACAAATGCTGTGGTGCCATCGAGCTGCACATTCTCTGTTGTGCATTTTTCGATTTGCTGCTGCACTTTTAGCTGCACACCTTCGTGTTCGAGTTGTTTGTGCATGGCCACCCACTGTGTTTTGTTAGACACATCACATGCAGTGCTCGGCTGCGGATGCAAACTTCCAAGGTGTGGACTGCAAAGTGTTTGATGACCCGCATCCAATGACCATGGCTCTGTCCGTTCTAGTCATGATTGAAATGTTTAATGCCCTGAACAGGTAACTGACCTCACCCGGTCATGTGCACTCTGTGCCTGCCGTTTGTCGATCGTTGCAGATGCCTGTGACAGGGTGGGTGTTCATCCTATTGACCAGATGTCTAGCTATAAAGGTGTTTGATGCCTAGATGCAAATTCGTGTGCGTTGCCTGCAGCCACTGTGCTCATGAGGTGGGCGACTTCGTTTTTTTGCAGGTTGCTCGCCCCCTCCTCCTCCTCCTCCTCCTCCTCCTCCTCCTCCTATTCATTCTCATCCTCCATCTGATCATCACCCAGTGCCGGGCTCGCCTGTATTCTGCCATTACGTTTTTCAGACGCATCATTCCAGGTGTCAGACAGATGACGAGTTATTCGCTGGTGTCGATTGCTCAGTTTTTGACAGTCCGACCCCTCAGGCCATGGCTCTGTCCGTGCTGGTATGCGTTGAAATGTTTAATGCATTGAATAGGTAAAAGGCTCAGGGTGTGCTGCTCACGTGGCCTGGCCATCTTTTTTCTCACATCCACGCGCGTGTGTGTGCGTGCGTGATGCGTGTGTGTGGGTGCGTGCACTCAGAGTGCAGTGGCTTGTGATGCTAACCAGACAGCTTTGTGAAGCAAGCCAGAGTGAAGCTGATCCGTGTGCTGCACCGCTCCAGGTCACCACTGCTGAGGCAATCTACTGTCGGGCAGCCGTTGGCCGACTCTATGCTGGCACTGATCATCATCTGCTGCTTTTGACTCCTCGTCTGCTTCAATCGCCTGTTTTTTCACTCGTCTGAGAGAAGCAGCCTGCTGCTCGTGAACCAATCATTTCTTCGAGTCATCTTTGTCAAGCCGTGTTCGTTTTCTCATTACCACACATCTAGCTGCATCGTCTTGCCTGGCATTTACTTTAGCTGCACGTGCTGTCTTACCTAGACTTTCCCTGCCGTTCTCTCATCCACAGTTTGGCTGCCTGTTTGCTTGTATGCACTGAAGTTTGAGGTCACTCTTGGAGCACTGCACGAGTGGCTGTGTACAATCAGTTATGTTTAGGCTGCCACTTTGCGTTCGTAAGGCCATGATTGGGGCTTGGCAGCAGCAACTACTGGCTCATTATTCATGCTTTGCATCTCTGTAATCGTTTTTTCTTCAAACGTTCTTCAAGCGCTGGCATTATACCGACTGTCTGAGGAATGACCGAACTGGCCATTATGAAATGCTACCAGGCATGCTGGTTACGTTGTCGTTTGTGTATGTCGTGCTGAGATGACAAAGTTATGATGACGAGTAGGCATTTTACTTTTGAATCTAGCTTGCCTATTCTGGTGAATATCTGATAGGCTGTACAGTCTGGGCAGAGGAACTTGGCCCAACCTTTTGGCTGCTGTTTCCATTGATTTCTCCAGCTTGACAACTAAGCTAGTTTAGGCGTGGGCAGCAAGATTGACTCACTTCAGTATGTGGTTTTATGCAATTTGAAACTGCAAGAAGCGACTGAAGGTTAGCTGATGCTTGAATCAGTGGTATCTTTCTCGATGTGCTTGCTAAAGCCAATGAAGCCGGGAGCAAATTAGCTGTGCTGTAAGCAAAAAAGAGTATGAATATCTGCCCGGTACCTTTAGGATGTCAGTCTTGAATGCCAGAGTGGGCAGTTGAATCCTCTTGGGATAACTTCGGGCATGGGTCGATTGTGTGACCTCGGTTCCGTACAGTTTTCAAAATTACTGGTTTTCGAAAAGCAAGAATGCCACATATTGAAGCAGCTGTGGCCGTGCTAGTTGCTTGGGCTGGTATTTCATTGCCTGGTTCTTTATATAGAGCTGCCATCAAGTGACCAGTGCTACTACACAAGTGATCAGCACTACTGCAGAGCTAGGTCGAGTGCACCTCTCTGCTCCTATTCACAGCAGTGCTGCCTAAGCGGCTCTGGGTGCATCTGGACGGGTTGCAAAGTAGGTCTTGACTTCACTCCCCAAATGATGCATTCACTCTGTCTGGTATAAGTTGACCTGAAGGCTGCCGTGAGCACTTTTAGCATGGGGGGTAGCTGAAGGGGGTGAAGAGTTATGCCTCACCCTATGCTATTTAGCTCCCTTTATAGCACATTTATTGATATTTCTCAAAGACTACTAGAACGATCGGCATGCAAATTGGCAAAACAAACAAGGGTCATGTAAGCTATCTTTTGATAAAACCATAAGCATAATTATGACCTTCTGATGATCTGTAAGAGTTAAGGTCACGTTTTTTCATGTGGTCTTCCATCAAACATGGATATCTTGCAAAATCAACAGCTAAAATACCATTCCCTGTAGAAATATTCCAAGCCTTTCAAAATATGCAGGACACTTGGTTGTATAGATATTTAAGTAGCTATAAAGCGAAATAAAAAAATTAGTTGACAGTCAAATCAGAATTTACAAAATTTAATATTAAAAAATGTAAGGCCATTTATAGTTGTATTTATCCAAACCAAGCTCCAAGATATACAGAAAGATTTATGAAGACATCTCAGTCCAACTCATACTCCAAATTGCTTGTCAATCGGATCACAATTGGCCAACCTATGGAAATTGCAAGGTACAGAATACAGCTGCTGGGAAAACACTGTAATGGTCTACCGGCCTGTGCAATAAGATGCTTACTGGTGCAAAACTCTGCAGCTCGGCTTGTCTGTCGTGAGAATTGCAGTTTCCCCATCACCCCACTTCTTGCCGACCTTCTTTGACTCCCAGTCAAAAAGTGCGTCGATTTTAAGGTTTTTTCATTCACTAGAGGCTCCTTCATTCTCTGGCTCCAGTGTACATATCAGGCCTAGTCCCCTCCAGGCTAGGCATCGCATCACCATATTTTCTGAATCTACTCAATTAGCTCAACTTAGCTACATCTCGTACAAACGTCTAATCCTTTGGAGACCATGCCATTAGTTTGAATGCTCCCAAAGCCTGGAACCCGACTCTTTGCCTGACGTCATGACATACCCCTGACATTTAAAACGACATTTAAAACCAAGCTTAAAATTCACCTGTTAATTATAGCATTTAGGAGATCCTCGTGATTCGTCCTTTGTGTGCTTATGCATCCTGGATGAACCTACTGCTACTAGCCATATCTGCATTTTGACCCTGTCCATGTCACATCTAACAATGTTATGCTTGATGACATTGCGAATGTTACCGCTAATTATTTTGTCATACTTTGTTTTTTCGTGCTTTCTTAACAGTGTCAATAGTATGCCTAGAAAGAGATTCAGTTCTCTGAAGGTGCTATGTGACTGTATTATTATTATTATTATTATTATTATTGTCATTATTCTTATTAGCATCTTCGTAATCTCTTTCTTCAGCTGCAACATTCATTGCAGCACCAAGCATCAAACTGAGTGTTTTGCATTTATTCACACAGATAAAAAAGTAGTACGATACCCCAGCAGTGGTGTCGAGTTCCTACCCTAAAGCATTTTCCTATGTCTATCGCATTATTCTCTGAGCCGTGATGGCACATTAGGTAAGACAGTTGCTTTTCACGACGACGGGATCGAGGTCTTGGGTTTGAATCCTGCGATGGGCGATTCTTTATCACCACTGCAAGCGGTGGTGATAGCCGTAAAGGCTCTTCTGTTGCTATACAAAAGAGGTCATTAAATCATCTTTTTTTCTCAGTTATTCTTTTTGCTACTAAAACACATAAACTTGGCTTGAGACCCAAATCGGTGGACTCGATGGACTACTCACCTTTTAAATTAATTCTCCACTCTTCGGACCAATTACGGGTATTCAAGCTCTAAGGTTCTAGTGGTTTTTAACCAATCGTGGAAATTTAAAGAAATTACCGTTAGGCGATACTAGCATCTGCGCTCGTACTGTAGGACTAAGTGTTTGTCAATAAGAAATTCAACATAGATCTACTAAGTTTGTAAGCAAGGAGAAACGTGACAGAATTTATTGGGCTTATAACGAACGTTGCTATCATATTCATCACAAACTGCAGAGGAGTGACTGCTTTTTCGGTAACCCTGCCAATACTGAATTTGAGTAGGGTTTCTGAAAAACATTAGTTTTTTAAAAACAGCTGTTTACTGTGTTTGACTTTCAAAAACAGCTGTTTACAGCTGCTTTTGTTGTTTTTCATTTGTTTGCCAATTTGACATTGTATAACTTATTTTTGTGATGAACATCATTGTATTATATATCTTTCGTGGTAATTTCGAAATCAATATAATTTACTTTTTATAATAATATTTCAATAATTTTAATGTATTAAATGACTTATCTGAGAGACGCTATCTTAATTTTTTACATAAATCCGTACCGGCCGAAAAACCTTCGTTCAACGTTAGTTGATGTCGGTTTAATTGATAGAATTGTGTTGTACCATTTCTGGAGATTTTCAGTGTGCTGGTCAGAGTTCCTGAAGAGCTGGAATTCGGAATTTATCCATTTGAAACTGTCTTGCCCACCTACTGCAATTGGTGATCCATCTTTTTGAAGCAACAAATTAAGTTCATCTTGAAGAAACAAGTTCACACTTTCAGCATCATTCAACGACTGTTCCATGATAATCTTTATATCGTTGACTCCAAGTAGACAAGACAATAGATTTCCTGCAAAATTTAGCATATTTTTTGACGGGGCGACAGATGGACCCTTGAGACTTCGGAAGAGGTTTCATGACATCCTTGTTCACACGCTCTTCTATGCAACACTTCAAATAAATTGTTCATGAGCTTGGTACTAATGTAATTAATTCAGCTTAGAGAGCTTTTTGAATATAAATTTTAAGGATGTGTCAGCACTCACAAACGTTGCGTCTTCTCGACTTTGATTTTTCAACTGAAAGGTTCACATGTTCCGTTGTCTTCAGATGAGTTGTGAAAGCGTCAAAGTCTAAGGGCTCAATCATTTCTAACGCCTTGAATTTGGTTAGTGTCTCTCAGATGGCGACTTCTGTTTTTAATAGAGACTCTAGCATTGTTGTGATGGCGCTCCAGTGCATCTCCGCGTCAAAATGCAGTTCAATCTCGATAATCCGAACTCACCTTTTACTTTGGATTGAAAAGAATTATTTCAAAAAGTTGATTTTTTGATTTACTTGACAAGTTTGCATGATTTCGTGAGCAGATCGTGGTAATTGACGTCTCCTTCTAATGTACCATCGCTGATTACTTCCAAGTTCCACGTGTTTCAAACTTGTCCATTTCATCAATAGCATCACTATCCAGGTTTAAATCGTCCATCTCAGTACTCTTCTTGTACAATGTGTCACATACCCCAACATGCAGACCATGGTTTAAGCAGAACTGTCCTATGACATTGGTGTAGCTAATGCATTTCTTATTTACTGCAGTACTGTCCTGAGTAGATCCCACCAAATCTCTCTCCATCATTTATCCATAAATGCTCAAATACTGTTTCATTGGTTTGACCATATCGAGACAGTGCACGAACCAAATAAGCAAACAAGACCCGTCTTGGTTTTTTATCGCCACTATCGTGAATGTTGACTCCGAAGAATCGACGTTCTCTCACGGTTGTGTAGTCATCATCCACCATTATGCTAAACTGTACTCCTCTCCCGAGTTTTATCATGAGGTTGGCAATGGTTTTGTTTCTCCTTTCTTCGTAATCACCTAGCACCAGCTTCATCACTTCGCTTTCGTTTGCAGGAAGTTTGAATCCGTCCAGTGAGATTGATTGCCGTATATAGTCCCAGGAAATCGGCAATTGTTTTTGTTCACTTATTGTTCACGGGTTCTTCCTTGGATGTACCCTCTCCGGCAGGTTTATCAGAACGAATTCCGCGTATTTTCAGACGATTCGTCGTCCACATTGACCTTCTAGCACTTTTGTGGGTATTCCCAAATGAAGACAAGGCTGAAACGAACATGAATATTTTTGATGCCACAAGATCAATTTAATTAATATATTAATTGATTTTTACAAAACTGCACTTTAATTTTAGTTGTTGGCCAATTTTGTACAATCATAGCAAATTACTGACACGTGCAAAAGAAATTTTAACAATTTGTTTTCTGTTATATATTTCATACCCATAATGAACGCTGGGACTTCAGTTGTAATATCTTTTTGTATAAAAATTTCTATTAGAAACAGTAGAACTGTTGGACAAAACAGCTATTCACTGTTTTTTTTATTTTGGGCAAAAAACAGCTGTTTTAGTGCTACTGTTAAATAGTTACCGTAAACCCTAAATTCGAGCCACGGAAACCTCGCCAGATTAGCAACCAAGTAGATCTCTTGATTTTGTTGTGCTGTAGGTATGTAGATGGCATTCATACCAACAATCTATGTACCTTCACTCGCTGAGATGCCTTTGCCAGTCTATTGCTGAGTCACTGCTGGCAAGCCACACTTGGACCAAGCTTTTTAAAACTTTTGGTTGGCTCGCTGCTTCTGTTTGAGGTTTTTGTCTTAATATTGACCAAGAACATTCGACGTTCTGCATGTGACACCGTAATGTCTCGCTTGTTGATGCTGCATTGCCATTTCGTAATGCAGCGATCCCAAATGTGAGGGTTCTCTTACAGCTTAAGTGAAAATCAATCGCTCGTCGTTATGCCACCATGGTCCAACCTATGGCTGTTGGGAGCCATTGCTCTGTCAATGTCCCTACACTTTGCCATTCTTCACATCGATTTCCTTTCGGTAAGTCTGATTGTGCATGCTTTAGTCCATTGATGTGCCTTGTGTCGAGTATTTGCATGCATTTCTGCTCACCACATGCACATCCCTTCAGGAATGAGAAGTTCTTGCATGAAAAAACACATGTCCAGATCATTTGCCTTTGCAACCATATGCATGAGCTGCATCGTAGCCCTATGGTAAGGTACTTGCTCGTTGCAATCTAGGTTGTGGGTTCAAGTCCTACAGCAGGCAATTTCCTATTTCGTGCAGCAAACGGTGAAGACTATGAAAACTCTACTGCTGCCATTTCTGTAGTGCTAATGAGCTAGTGACCTCCACTAGTAATTAACATGATTGCATTCTACTAAGCTTATGCAGTCGCTACTACAGATTTGGCTCTATTATAGCTCTTTGATACATCATTGGGTATCATAGCTTAGCTGCAGTACGAAGGCACGTGACACCTGCTGCAACTAATAACAGTAATATTAATAATGATAAATAAATAAATCCTAGCTGATTAAACAGCCTCTTTTTATATAGCGAAAGAAGAGCTTTTACGGCTATCACCACCGCTTGCAGTGGCGATAAAGAATCGCCCACCGCAGGAATCGAACCCACGACCTCGGGACAGAGATCGTGAAAGCAACCGCCTTACCTAGTGTGCCATCACGGCTCATCGATGGTGCCGTAAAAGAACTTAATGTCTTTCTAGGTACTTTAATATGCTGCAAATGAAGTCCGATCGAATGATTAGTGGTAGCATGCTCAATGTCAACAAGCATAACGGTATTAGAGGGGGCATGCATAGGGTCAGTATGCAAACATGGTTAGTGGAAGCATGCACAGGGTCAGTAGGCATAAGTACACAAAGGACGAATCGCATGGACCCACCAAATTTTGTAACAAATTGATGCATATTTAGCTTCTTTTTAAGTGTGGCTAAGTCAGGGGATGTCGTGACGCCAGTCGGAAGTGAATTCCAGGCTTTGTGAGCATACAAACTAGAGGCACGGTCTCAAAACGATTTAAGGTTCGTTGGAGGTATAGATAAACAATTAGATTCTGAAAAGTGGGTGGTGCGATGCTTAGCCTGATGGGGGAGTAGGTCTGATAGGTAGGCTGGAGATAAAGAATAAAGGGACCTAAAAGTGAGTGACGAATGCAACTGCGTCGCTCACGACAGACAAACCTAGCTGCAGAGTTTTGCACCAGCTGTAAGCGCATGATTGCTCAGGCCAGTATACCAGCAAGCAGTGAGTTACAGAAGTCAAGACAGGATATCACAAATGCATGGGCCAGTATAGATTTGGTATCCCTATCTAAACAAGCCCAAATTTTAGCAATGTTATGCAGCTGAAATTAGGCAGACTTGACTGTGGAGCTGATGTGGTCGTCTAATGACAGGTCACTTTGGAACAGAACGCCTAGATTTCGTGCAGATTCAACAGGAAACATGCTGGCAGAACCCATTTTGAGCGTTAACCTTTCCAATTTCTGAATCACGCTTGGTTTGCCCATTACTAATAAGTTGATTTTATCATCATTTAATTGAAAAACGTTTGTTGCCATCCATATGCAGATGTCACAATACATGCTGCCAGGGCGTGTAGAGAATTCGACATGCTGGAGTGGTGGGAGGGATCCAAGCAGAAGTACAGTTGAGTGTCATCTGCATAGAAGGGAAAGCCTAGATTGTGCAATCACATTGGCAAGAAGGAGAGTATAAACCGTGAAAAGAACAGGACCTAGCACTGAACTCCGAGGTAACCCAGACTTCAGAGGTTCCTTCAGCAAATGTAAAGCGCCTAGAAAGAGATTAAGTTCTCTGAGGGCGCTTTATCAAGTGCAATATTATTATTATTATTATTGGATGATCTTTGTTTATTACCATCAATACTCGGGTGTCCCCCACTGAGATAGGACCTGAACCATTGCTCTGAAGTGCCAGTGATGCTCAGGCGAGATGAGAGACACTCAAAAAGGACTTGGTGATCAAGATTATTAAGCATGATATTACTCACCATTCAATTTGCGTTTCCCTTTGCAGCAAATGCAAAGCGCCTAGAAAGAGATTGAGTTCTCTGAGGGCACTTTATTAAGTGCATTATTATTATTATTATTATTATTATAAAAAGCTGCCGAAAGATTGAGCAAACAAGTAGAGATACTCCTTTTAAGCCTGCATTCCTACGTCGGTCGTTATACACCCTAAGCAATGCTGACTCTGTTGAGTGATTAGCTCTAAAACCAGACTGGAACTAACTAGCAAGGTTTAAAGTTTCAATATATGAGTTGAGCTGGTCAGCCATGACTCGTTCCAGTGTCTTTGATAGGAACCGTAGAAGGGAGAGTGGGCAGAAGTTGCTCAAGTTCACTTGGTCTACTGTTGCTCGAGCCAACTGTGAATACAGACCTGTATATCCTGTATGTACAGGTAATATGTACCGAGTGTGCACGTGCGTGGTTGCGTGTGTACAGTGCTGTGTCCAAAACCAAGGTGAGCTGGTAACCAGGGCGCAACCTCGAATATTTCAAATTGCTGCAGCTGCCTTACGTCTTCGGCTGGTGTTGATTTGATAGGATGCCGTACACCAGACAGTTAGCCCTATGCAGCTGGGGTGCTCTGGCAGCAATGTGATACGTTTCAGTATCAGGGATTAACTTCCTCCTGACATTGGGAATCGAAAAGGAGTGCTGTACAAAATTGTGGCAGGTCGTATGTATGTAATGCATGTATGTATGTATGTATGTATGTATGTATGTATGTATGTATGTAATGTAATATGCATGGAAAGGAAATTAGGGTGGCACCACGTGTGTGATAGGTTAAGTATCAACGGCTGCTGTGTGAAGTCAGTCAGGAATCGGAAGGAAGCTGACCGGCGTCATGATGCCTGATTAGTGACCAGGTGTCCAACATGGGTAGTGGAGATCAGAGATGGCAATAAGCAATCGTGTCCACATGAAGGTGTGTCTTACCTAGGGTTTAAAGTGTTGCCACTAATCATTTAGTCATGCTTTCTTTACAACATCTTAAAGTGCCTAGAAAGAGATTCAGTTCTCTGAGGGGGCTTTACAAATATATTATTATTATTACTATTATTATTATTATTATTATTATAGGTGTAAGGTGCCAGCTCTTTACGACCCGTATCGTGGGTTCGAGTCCTTCATCGAACTACTCTTCATTGCCTTGTGTTATCAGGACCGATAGCTGCTATTATTCTTATGCTACTATTTAAATGAGGCTGTTGAATCAGCTTACCTTATTGATTTTTAGAGTGCCGTTTTTGAGTTACTCCACGTCCAACCGAAGCACCAATGCTGCTGCTTTGTGTGTGTGTGTGTGTGTGTGTGTGTGTGTGTGTGTGTGTGTGTGTGTGTGTGTGTGTGTGTGTGTGTCTGTCAGTGTGTGTACGTGTCTGTCAGTGTGTGTGTGTGTGTGTGTGCACGTGAGATGGCTTCTGTGGCTTTTTATCCTTC
This sequence comes from Cristatella mucedo, assembly GCA_009760855.2. NCBI lineage: Eukaryota > Metazoa > Bryozoa > Phylactolaemata > Cristatellidae > Cristatella > Cristatella mucedo. Next base: position 9,971,559 of record WPIO01000007.1, read on the forward strand.
CTCAAGAAAGCAGAGAATGTAACATTCTATGAAGACCAGCAATAATTCGTGCATGCTTCGAGTTCCTAGAATGTATTCTTATTTGGAGTTGAGCACTAAAGAGATGCTACTTTATAGTACTCAAAGCCTAGGAACACTGTCGTCTTGAGCATCATTGTTGACTGGTGCCTAGAAGAAACACCATGTGCTTGACTTTGCAAAAATTGAGAAAAAGTCATTTCTGGTTTGGTCTCTATATCATGGAGGTCATTGATGAGCTGGTTTTATAAACCATGCGCTTCTACTCTTTGGACTCTCACTTTGAGCTCTTACTGCTCTCGATTGTGTTAGTAAGCATCGGCACGTGCAACATGTGTGATTACTTGGTGCCAAGGCCTGTTACATAGCTTGCCTAGGCTTTCAAATATGCCTCTATGCACATCTACTGCCACGTGGAACTTTTATGAAACGTGCAACTTTTCCCACCCCAAGCAGTTGCAAAAACCTTGGACGGCAAAGGAATGTGATGCCTGATGCTGACGAAGGGGGCCTTCATCTAAGCCCGTTTCTGAAGCCCAGAAATGGCAAAAGAAAGTCTGTGAAAGGCACGTGCGTTGACTTCCTTGCAGCTTTCCTGGAAGACTGGTTAGCAATTATCGGTGCCTGCAACGGTACCTTTTCTTTACCTGGCTGGTAAATGTACAAATCGGCTGATTCTTTAGTTTGTAGTAAAGGAGCTTTAGCCGCTTTTACTCCACTGGCAATCAGCACTATAGAAGCAAATTGCCTGCTACATGTCTCGAGTCCCTCTCCCCCATCTATGCAAGTCGGACCGCCTCATGGCTGAGCTGAACCGCCGGTGCTCAAGTGTGCGTAGCGCTAACACACCCGGTGGCGGTGCTGCATCCAGCTAGCTCGGCCCGCTGTCGTGGGCGTGGCACTTCCTGAAAGGCCTGGGTCCAACCGCAGGGCGGCCAATCTTCATTTGATTTGCTGGGGGGCGCGTGGAAGCTGCGAGGTGCTGTGCATTTCTCAAGCAGCTGCGCGGGTAGTGATCGGCGAGGCGAGGCCACCAGAGCCGAGCTAAGGCAGTTGCTAAGTGCCTGCAGCCTGCTGCTTGCCAGCTGTCGGCGCTTCCAAGCCAACGGCTGGCGGTTTGTCTCACACGAGTGCCATTGGTTTGTGCATCGGCGTTGGTCTGGTCATCATCCTCGTCGTCGACGCAGCGAAAACTGGTGGCGACCATTGAGTGCGCGCCTCCTCCAAGTCACTGTGGGGGCGGTAGCAGCCGTGACAACGCTGCGCCATCCCTTTTTTCCAGACGGTATTCCAAATCACCGAGCTGAGCTTCCAGGAATGGATGGCCGTGCTGAAGATATCCACGCCAGTCATTCTGCTTGACGAGATACTGAAGTTTATCGCTCGCAAGTTTATCGACGGTAATTGAGCGGAGCGAACGGCGGCACCGTTCGTGGCAGCTCGTGAGAGACAGCGCTGCAGCGTGTCGGCGGCCTGCTCTTGCGCTACGCCTTGTCTGCCGCCGGCTTCCTCACTCTTTTCGAACCGGCTGGTTTGCCCCGTTTGCGTGTGTGCGCAGTGCTCACCATGCTCAGTCGAGCCTGTCCAGGAGCGTGTGCCCTTGGATGAGGTTCGAGTGCCACACGCATGCATGCACGCACGCAGCCCGAGCTCTTGCGTTGCCGTCTGCATGAAGTAGCTTGCCCAAGAGTGCATCCTGCTCGCTCGACCAGTCAGGTTTTAGGAGCAATCGCTCGGCGCTTGCTCGCTCGCTCGCCTTTTGTCAAGTCTCCTGTCGAGGCCCGCTTTGCTAGCTCGGCCGCCGCTGTGCTTGCTTGGTGCCGACTTGGTGGAGGATGGAGGAGAGGGGCTTCACTGTTTGAACTTGTTTGAAAAAAGCCGTTACCTAGCTCGTTTGCGTGACGTCCACACGCATCGAGGCAGGCTTGCATCCTCGATCTTCGTGGCCGACCGACCCTAGCCCCAAGAGCTCGTGGCCAGACCCTACCCGATTGGTGAGGCCGCCGTTCGGCGATGGCCGTGTAGTGTTCGGGCACCCATTCAACGGCTGCTGCTTTCTGCTTCCTTCTTTTTTGGAGATGCTAAACCGGTAGTTCGCTTCCGGAACTTCACAGAATCACCTATACAGTCTAGGAGTGCTATCGGGTGACTGAAACAAGTGATGTGAATTCCCCGATTAGCTCACTGGTCAGAAACAAGCTGTTTGGAAGAGCTTAGCGCAGTGGTTTCAGGGCTTCGTATGCAATAACAAGGTGAAGAACTGTAGAGCTAGTTGAGTCTATGGTGAAGAACTATTGCACAGTGGGCTTCGGGGTGTCTTTTCAAAGTCCATATCTTTGGTGCCATTTTCAGGCATTCAAGGAGGCCGTTGATGCTAACTCGTATAAGTGCTTCCACCAGGATTTACTGGACTTTAAACATAGCTAAAAAGGACAGTATACCAAGAGCATGCTGTGAGACTAGATTTTAGGGCCTCCTATCTATGATTTGTAAGTGTCTCAAATATTCATTGGTATTGCATTCATTTGGGCTGTATCGAATGTACTTTTAAAAACCTGGTCATTGCTGCACCATCTGTGTGCCGTGTATGCACAATATAGTTTCCCTTAGAAGTGAGTTTAGATGCTAGACTAATTTATTTCTGGACTCTTGCAGTGCTGTTGCCAGAGCTGTCCAGTAGTGTAAAAGAAGCTACTGCCACATCTCTGCCGGGCATCGGTGATTCTTGATGCTGTCGAAAGCAGAGCTTCTGTCAGTTATGCAACTATTGCAAATAGTTTTTGAGAGTGCTTCGATTTTTTGTGCATCGGGAAAAGTTTGGATAAAACCTACACATGTAACTACTCAATTTCTATTGTATCTGAATTTGCTTCTTGCACATCTTCAGCCGCCTGTTACTGCTAATTATACGATAGCTATTTTCCTCGACGGCTTCCCCTCAGCAGTGCATTGCAGTTGTGCTGCATTGCATGAGAAAATGCTGGCTTTGTATCGAGCCGTACTCTGGCTGAGTGCTCTCTATAGAAAGCTCTCTTGAGTAGTGCTGACTTGGCTCTCGTGGCTTGTGCAATCGCACACGAATACACACCACACTGGGTCACCTACGTTGAAAAACAGGAAGTGCACTTGTTCTGAATCCTGGAGGAACCGCTGGACGCTAAGTGTGTAAACCGTACCCTGCGAATTTAGCTCACATTATCCTGATGCACTAGGTTTTGTTAAAGGGATTGTGTGACCCTGGGCCGGTTTTGCACTCATCTTGGCTTGGCTTATCTCCACCTTCCTCAGTCAAGAGTCTTACTTTTAAAAAACACTTGTACAGTCTGAGGTAATTGTAGTTCTGCTGTCGGCTGCTTTCCCCGGAAACTACTGCCTCGTGCAAACTGCGAGATGGTACTCACACCCACAGGCCTCGCCACTCACGTAGTACTGCATTAGGAGTCTACAGCTGAAGAAGCTGACAGACTGCAGCCGAGGAAAAGCTTGCTCTGGCAGCCAGCTGCGACGCTCTTCGTGTATTGAGCTCTTTAAACTCAGCTCAAGGGCCTCGAGGCTTCTGTGTCGGCACAGTTATCGTTCCAAAGGAGGTATCCACTGGGTCCTGATGCCGTTGTACTGACAAGGAAAGAACGAGCCTGGCTGCAATATGGCATGCCCCTTAAGATCCCTTGGAGAAGCAGCGTGGCACTGCCGTGTCAGATTTGCAGCTTAGTTAACTCTTTCAGACCCATTCGACTGATGTACCCATCTTACGGTGCTAGCCAGCAAAGTGGAAAGAAAGTTTGCTGTCGTGTTGATTTTTGACTCGTCGTCACGGGAAAGCTTAGGTTTGCTACCGTAGTAGCAAACTCGAATAGTGATGCCAAAACCATCCTTCGTGGAATTGATTAAAAGTTAGTTTTATGTCGACTTCTTTGGGTAGATTCATCTAGTTTCTGGCAAGCTGAGGCATATTGGCAGGCTGGAATGTTAAAACTCCTTCGTGTTCACCTTCGCTCAGGCCACGCCAGTGTACACTGGTCTGGATCCTAAGCTGTGTCGTTTATTTATTATCTGGCTAGATGGTATTACCACAAAGCGATGCATGCTGAGCTCTTGTTGTCATTTCGTCGCTTCGCGTTTAATTGTAGCTGACTTTGTTGACGAGAAGCAGACGTATAAAAAGAAGACTAACTAGGATCGAAGTCGTGCCTAATGGTACGCGATGAGGGTCTACCGTACAAGGAACCAACAGAGGGCGAGGCGACGCCTGTGCAGCGGCTAAACTGGCCGATTCCCGCGCAAAGTCACCTCGGATAGGGTTCTCCGGTGATCCAGGAAATCCCATCACTCTTCCAGGAAATCCCTTCCCTCTTCCGGCATGCTGAAGCCTTTGGTATTCAAGGGCGTCTTGCATTTGTCAGGTCGTGACATGCGGTTTGTTCTCGTAGTATGGTCGTGAGGTGATTGCGGTGTTACTTTCACTCTCCTTTTGAAAACGACTTTTGGTAGCCTAGTGAGTGCGTGCAGCCGAGTGTCCTGCTCCCAACTTCTCTTATGCAAAGCTCGTCGATGCTGCACTCGGTGGAACTCAGTGAAGGGTGGATGCCATATGGATAGTTGTAGCACTGGTCGAAAGGTTCTCAAGATCACGTTTGTGGTCCTTCAATGGATAAGGTATTGTCGAATAAAGTGTTATCGGCATACTGTTTTAACGAGTGATCATGACAAGGCGCTCCATGTACATTCATCATGTCGGTGTATGCACAGCCCCACTTAGTTCAAGCATCAGCTTTTGATGGGGCTGTGTTCTTTGCAGCAAATGTAAAGTGTCTCGAAAGAGATTCGGCTCCTTGAGGGTGCTATACAAATGTATTATTATTATTATTTGGTTGAGTTAGGCCCAATGGCTTGTCTTTCTAGAATGATGAAAATGATACAACATGTATACAGCACCACAAGAGAAGCAAATCTCTGTCTGTGCACCTTTGACATGCTGAGATGGTACTGCCTAGCTGTAAGTAAAGACGATTAAACAAGGGTGACGATTATGGTGGCAATGTGGTATAGGTGATGATACTAACTAAGTGGAAGTGGCGATTACAAGTGACCAGCTCATTTTCAGATACTGCATTGGTAGATTTCAGCAGTGGCATTGGCAAGTGGCCATGGTGGCCATAAGCATTCAGGCACAAGACCCAACGTGTCACCACAGAAAGTGCAACTCTGTCCGTCATAGGGTACTTGAAGTTACGGCAGAACATGGGATCGCCATAAATGCGTAGGTATGGTATACATCATACATCATCACATGTACTCTCAGTCGCAAAAAATTCTCCACGCAGTATGACTAAAGCTGCTGTTGCTGCAATTCCATTCGGGCAATAAGACTGTTTCCTACTATGCTAGACATGCTAAAGTTACTAGCAGCATGTGAAATTATTTTACAGCCCAAAAATAAACACTTGCTGTAGGCGTGAATGTGTTTAATGTGGCGGCTTCCAATCACGATTCTTTGTGATACCTCTTTTTTGGCCAGGCATTGAGATCGCCAGCAGAATTCGGCTCTTCTGCTGTAGCTTATTGGACAATGCCTGAGTTTTACTGAAAAGCTCGGCTACTGATGTAGGTCGAAAGCCTGCCTCAGGTCACTAGTAGAGGCCTAGCGTCGTAGGAAACCCTCGAATTATCCAAATGGAATTGCAGTCACAGCTGCTTTGGCCATGCTTCGAGGATTATTGTGGGCTAAGTGTACATATGCGTACATTATACGTATATTCTCCTAGATAGATAGATAGATAGATAGATAGATAGATAGATAGATAGATAGATAGATAGATAGATAGATGCTGGATAGAGAAAGAAAGGTGGGCGGAAGCAATGGACAAATTAAATCTCATATTAGAAATCCGGGAACTTCCACTTTCCTTGATGCAGTCCATCTATTGTCCTTTTCGAGCTCGAGTCAAGTCAGCCTCGGTATCGGTGTGATTGTTCAACCACAAGCAGCTACGCCAGTAAACTCGTGCTATTGGACACTCCTATGCGGCACTTGTTTTTTTCTTATTCTTGCAATGTAATCAAAAGAAACTTTTTCCCATTTCATCGAGGTTATATGGCTATCTTTCCTAATCGATGCCCGATTTCGCATGGAAATGGTGCACCCACTGCACCTGAATAAATTCGTCTGCGTACTGGCCTTCAAACGAGAAGAAATGGCATTCATACATAGTCTGCATTCGATGTTACCTGATTCAAATTCCACAGTGAGCCCACCATTAATTACACACAGATTTATGGCTAAGTAAAACACCTCCACGACCATTTCAATAGCAAATGTTCCTAAACAATGACTCCAGAGCTGGCAGCTCGAGGTTACATGACCTTCGTCATCTGCTTGTTAGCCCGCTACGGCTTTTTCGCAAATGACCAGGATCATCTTTGTGTACCTCTCCATTGTTACTCGTATGCCCTGCTTTTTGAGGAGCACTGATAGTGCAAAACTTTGCTGGCAGGCTTGTCTGTCGCGAGCAATGCCACAGCCACCGCCTCGTCGATTCTCTCCACTCTGCATCACATCGATTCTCTCCACTCTACATCACATCGATTCTCTCCACTCTGCACTTGTTCCACGTGAAAACCTTCATCGTCCTCGAGGAATTGCTCGCTTACGTTCTAGTAGCTACAGTGTCTTGTTGCCACTTGACTGTCAGAAGGGGGCTGGATATCAAGAATGAAAATGAGAGTCATCTCCTGCAGCTGGAGCTCATCCTCAATCTCTACCAGCAATGCAGTGTCCTAGGAGCATGAGTAGCCCCTAAGAGTGGCTGCTATGGTGACAATATGTGCAGTCTTCAACCCGATCTTGAAGGCTTGCAAGCCTCACCATGTGTGCTCTTGTAAAGAGTGCCAGAGCATAGCAGCTCGGTGGGCAAACAGCACAACTCGAGCCGGCTGACCGGAACGGTTATTCTGTTGCTTGACCGTAAGTTCCTGCTCGGTGTTAGCTTTTGCCTGTTAGCATCCTAAGGAAGCAGTGTGCTCGATTTCAACTAAATGTTTTTGTTGAAAAATCGGGCAGCCCAGTTTGAAAGATAGCGGATTGGGCAGCCGGCCAAGGTCTAAGTTCCGCATACGGGTTCGCTCAAATCACACAGTTCGCACAGCATGTGGAGAGCATTCACATACATATAGGTAAAATTGGTCTGTCAAAATGGCTTCATTTTTATTCCCATCTTTCTTCAGCCCCGTGCCCCTTTCAAGGTAATACGCAGCTTGCCACTTCGTCCAGTTCGCTATGCGGCCTCTCTCCCCACGCCCAGGCCAGCCCCCTCCCCTCTCCCCCGCCCCCGCCCCCGCCAGCCGGCTCATAAGCCCTTTAGAGTTCTTGAATCATAATACTCATGTGACCAGACCCTTAAGCACCCTTACAAGTTCACATTTCTTTTAAGTTTCAACACATGCTTAATGTAACATTTTCCCAGCAGGCAAATTATACAGATTTCTACACATTAAGCAAGTTAAGTTCTGTGGCTGAAAATTAATTTGTTAAATATAGTTGTATGCTGTCTTATTTACGACGATATACCGATCGATCCCAATAATAAGCCACTTGGCCAATGCAGATGATAATGAATATGGCTGCAAGGTTTGTGTCCAAATCCCGGAGATTTGACCAAGTGTCTCCTTTGCTGAAGGAGCTTCGATAGCTTCCGGTTGAAATATATAATATATAATTCATCTGTATAGCACCCCAACAGAACTTAGTCTCTATTCAGGCGTTTCACATACGTCATGTGGCTCGACTCCGCGACCTCGGTCATCGTATTCGTTCACCTTGACTTTGGCTGAGGCGGGCACCTTAGACCACTGGTCCAAGCTGGACACAGATTAAAGTCGTTACACTGACCAACAACGTCCCCCTTCCCCATGGTTTGGCTCTTTCGTACCTAGCTGAAATGCGGCACATGTTTCAGCCTCCTCGTGCCCTCAGTTCCTGCATGGATAATAAATTAGCTATTCCATTCCTCCGCTTAAAGACCGCTGGCGACAGAAGCTCTTACTTTGCAGGTCGTAAGGTGCCGAACTCATTTCCATAATTCTTACGCAAAGAAATCTATTATCCTCCTGTCGACTGTTACGCAGCCTATCCAGCCGTCCTGAGCTGCTACTTCCATGCCACTCACTTCCTCGACTGCCCTCCTAACTCAAGCCTACTTCTTGCTTTCTCTTTGTTGCAAGAGGTGGAGTCTGCTGGCTACCGCACCGTACCGAAAGCCACTTAGGCTTTTGAGTTTTGTGTAAAACTTTCTCTTGCATAACACACGCATAATCTTTGTGACCTTGTATAGTTACAGACCGCGATACAATGCAAGCTAGGTCATTTTCATTAGTTAGTCTGTAGTCCGTCACTGATGTCACGTTTTCATTATGTCCTAGGTGTGAGATTTATAGCAACACTACTAAGAAGGCACAGCAATGGTTTAGTGTCAGGAAAATGGGGAAAGAGAGAGAGAGAGACTATTTGCTAATTTACATATGTAGCTACATCATGCACCTTCATAGTTGAAATTGAACATTGAAACGCTAGAGAATCACTAGACTGTGAACTTAAGAGGGTTGTTCAAAGCATTTCAATCCAGCAGCGTGCGCTCTCCCTTTGCTGTTGCACTCAGTCACGACTGGTTATTCCGCTTTGACCAGCTGAGCTGGTATAAAGAAAAGCTGACAGAGTGAGCATGTCCGACCAGAAGTCATGCTACGTCTGCCTTTGATAAGCAATGGACATGCGTACATATAATCTGCTCACGATTCTTCAAGGAGGCTAGCTAGATAGTTAGTGTAAACTCTAAGCTTGGCATTCGATTGGGAGTGCTCTGAAGCATATCCGGTCGAGAAGCTACAGCCTCCTCAAATTGAGCCTTTATCGGGCGAAATAGTTCAATACTGTCTGGTGCATTTTCAGAATAGAAAGATGCTCCTTCAGCTTTGACGACATTGTGCTTCCATTGGTTTTGAGACAGGATTTCGTAACCTTTTTGGGCTTAATAGTTGCAACTGACTAAAATCGGACGAGAAGCACTAATATCTATGCATAACATTTGGTCGAAGCTCATAACATAAAAATCAAAAAGATACTTCCTGTGTATAAATCGAGTATGCAATCACTTTTTTCGAACTCAGTTTAGTTACATATCCTGCATAAAATATTGAGGTTAAATTTTTGTAAATGCTTCTATTTAAAGGCACCGAGACAACAGCTTTGTTTTTCAAGTGAGTATTCGGATTATTAATTTCTTTCAATGGAAGCAATTATATAAGAAAAAACATGACGATGACAACGATTGTACGTCATGTAATCGTGTGCAGTAGCATCCCGTGCAATACTAAAAACTTTCCGGTTTTCTTGCGTAAACAAAGAGACATGCAAAACATTTGGTATCCCTACTAATTAAAGTGAGAAACTCCGTCCGTCTCTCCGTCACGCGGCAAGATGGTGACCAGTACTTCCGGGATTGACTTGTAGTAGACGTGTAATTCAGCTGTGTCTCGGCGAAGCGAGTCTCCCCAGGCAGTGAACTCTAGTATAATAACAAAACAAACTGACTAACAAAATAGAATGAATATACATATGAAGTTTAGTTTTACTTTTTTGGGGAAACCCAAAGGTCCATCCATGTAATGTATTGTAATGTATCTCCGTCTTTAACTCCACTAAGCCACAGAGACTATGTGGGTGTTACGCAGGAGAGTTTTGTATAGCGCACTCACAGCCTAAGCAGCTTTCGGTACGCATTCGGTAGCCAACAGACTTCGTCTCTCGCAACAAAGAGAAAGTGCTAAGCATAGCAGAGTTAGGAGAGCAGTTGAGGTAGTGAGTAGCATAGAAGTAGCAGTTCAGGACCACTGAAAAAGATGTGCCATAGTCGGCAGCTGGAGAGTAGATGTCGTTGCGTAAGAATTGTGGAAGCGAGTTCCACAGTCTAGGACCTGCAGAGTAAAGGTTTTCTGTTGCCAACGGTCTTTAAGCGGAAGAATGGAACAGCTAATTTATCGTCGGGCACGAGGAGGCTGAAACTGGTCCAGCAGTTTAGCTAGGTATGGAGGAGCCAAGTCGTAGAGGGCCTTGTGGGTCAGCGTAAGAACTTTGCTCTGTATACGTTGATCAACTGGCATCCATCCTAGCTCTTTTATCAAAAGAGATATATGGTCAAACCTCTGGGATTTGAAAGCTAGCCTTGTAGCCATATTCGTAGCTATTTGCAGTGGCCTAGTTGTTTTTTTCGGTAGCCCATCCAAAAGGAATAGCAGTAATGAAGCCGAGACAGTACTAAAGAGCTAGTTAAATTTTTTGCAAGCCACCGTGGAAGACAACTCCTAATCTTAGATTGAGATCGGACGTGATGGCAAGCTGTAGAACCAGTCTTTTGAATGAAGCTATTAAAATTTAGGTAGCTGTCGAAAACGACACCTACATTTCGAGCACGTGGGGATTTCCCACAACAGCATCACCTATTAGAAGAGCAAAGCCTTCTAATCCAGCCACACGCTTAAGGCGTCTTATGAGCAGCAGTTCAGTTTTATCGCCATTTAGTTTCAAGAAATGTTCCAACATCCAAGATCGAATGTTGGAAAGGCGAGCATTCAGTTTATTAGTTGCTGCAGCAGATAATAATAATACACTGGATAAAGCACCCTCAGAGAACTTAATTTCTGCCTAGGCGCTTTAAATTTGCTGCAAAGGAAACATGATCGAATAGTGAGTGTTACCATGCTCGATAAACTACATGGTGGTTAGGGGTGACAAGCAAAGGGTTAGCATAAAAGCGTGGTTAGATTCCGACGGTCTGAATGACAAATACAGCTGAGTATCGTAAGCATAAAAGTGATATCCTAATCCACGGGCCTCAATCACTTTTCCCAGCGATTAAGTGTAAATGGAGAATAGCAAGGGACCGAGGATGGACCCTTGAGGGAGGAAGAAGTATGGTCTCTGGATCTCCGGATGCGATTCTAGTATACTGGCAGAGGGTGAATGGTTAATCGGTACCGATTCCGACCGTCAGTACTACTAAGTCTCTTTGCGGACGAAAAAGAGTAAAGGGTATCATCGCTACGCATGTGAAATTTTACATATTAAAGCATCTCGTGGAATACTAGAATTAATAATCAAATACTTTAACTCAACGAGTCAGTCGGGGCGATAGGTACTGTTGGCAAGTAGTTGTACTTGGTGAAAATCTTGCATTCGGATACCCTCCGTAAAGCTTAGTACCCGATATCTAAAAATAGTCATAAACTGGCCAAGTTCACATGATCTTGTAAAGCACTCAAATTCAATCCTTTTTTATTGATGCTAGCACTCGATCATGAGTAAGTATCAGCGGCATTGGTATCAAAAAATCTCTTTTTTAAGGTATGCCTACGTAATAGAAACACCTAAAAGGTAGGGTGCCACGCATCTTCGGGATGCAACATCTCTACTTTGGCTATGCTGCGTATATTATGGAAGTAATAAATTATTGACTAGTACTGCATATTGTTTTCTTCACACCTCTACGAAAGCCGGGAGTTTCTTCAATAGCCAGGGTTAAATCTTCTTACAGAGGGGCTTGTGTAGCGTAAAGAAAAGATATAGCACACGTAGCCACACTGCTTCGCTGGGCTATGACAACCCACAACCACAATACACGTCCATGTGTGTGTGTGTGTGTGTGTTCGCGCGCGAGTGCGTTCGTGCGCATGTGTGTGTTATATATGTAAAGCTAGCTTCAAGAGGCAAAATATTTCGCAATCAATAGCCGGAGAGAGAGAGAGAGAGAGAGAGAGAGAGATGAAAGTCTCTTCCCCCAAATTATCTGTGGAGCATCAGTCTCAAGGGCATGCGTGAGGCACCCACTGGCTTCTTGTAATGATTGTAATCCACCTCTGCAGCTCGGCCCTCAACCGGCGAGCTGCTACGAGAGCGTGCAACGGATACAACGAATGTGTATAACGGCTTTGTACTAGGCTATTTGTATAAACGTGGTGTCATTTTCACTTTTAACGAAAATTAACGCACTTTAAGTAACTGGGTACGAAGCCTCGAGACCTTAAGGCCGATAATGGTGAAACTGGCTGCCTAGAATAACATTTAATGAGTCGCAGAAGCTACAACTATTATAGCTATTTTCTTAAGAAATTTTCAATGTTCGTGGCTTCAGTAATAGGATTTAGCTGCTGACTCGCAAACTTGCTTTGGCTCATTCGGAAGGGAGACGCGTAATTTGGCTCTCATAGTTGAAAATTTGAATCGAATTTGAGCAACTTAAACTGAAAAAATCTAATAGAAAGAAAATAGAAGTTGTAAACCTAAAATGCTTTGAATTTTGAAGAAATTTCATTCATAAACTTTCACCTTCGAAAATCTAATTATAATATCCCCACAATTTTCATGGTTCTTCTCTATTTGTGTCCCAAAATCAAAACCAATATTTTTGTACTTTGGAAATCAATCCAAATGCCAGCCCAAAAATATCTGATTTATTCCGTTTCTTTCCTGCAGTTAACTATCTAGCATCAGAAAATCTGAAAGTGTTGCAAATTATGAAGTCTCACGTTATTTTCTAGACGGTTGCTAGCAATCATGACGCACGAACCACTAATCAAGAACTAAACTAACTCAATTCATCAGAAACACAATCCGGGATTTATTATGAACTGCCTACCTTTCACTCCCTCTACAGTCTGGTAGCCACTTCTGGACTAGATAATAAGGTATGCAAAATTAAAATAAATAAGGCGGATCTGAAATGCCTTCGATTGTAGAGGAGCCTGCACACATGGTCTTTATGACTTTGTGGAGTTACAGATGGAGATACATTACATTACATTACAGCTGACGCATAACTCAATAAGAATAGGATCAAGGGAAAGTGTAAATTTATCTCACTGGCGTTGCAATAGTGTCTTAGCAAAAAATATATTTTGTTCTAGAATATTGATATTAAACAAGCGCAGGTAGGGCGCCGTCCTCCCCCCTCGCGGGCTGAGAGCTACTGTGCTGAACGACAGCACAGTTTTTCGGAGAACTGGACCCACAGCTTGGCACTGCCGCACACCGCGTCGCTTACGCATTTTTTCCGGGAGAGATTTCGGTACGCAGCTTCGATGCCAAGGGCATCAAGGCACCGCTCATTACCAGGGTACGAGGACCCGAGTGCTCTTACGACGAATGGTAGGACAGACGCTAACGCCCGAACCTGGGACCGGAAGTCGCGAACTGCATTCGTATTTCGTGGTATTCGGATTCCGTTTCTACTTCATGATTTGCTACAACTGAGCTGTAGCTGATTCTGAGGAAGGTCAGTTCACTTTAATGACTTGCTCTAACTGTAAAGTCGATTATTCTGGGAGACAATTCCTTTGGGAGTGCGCTCCGTGTTTGCTGTCGATCAACAACAGAGGCACTTGCCATCGCGGTAAAACTGACCCAGAAGACCATCGGCTCCTGTCATGCAAGAGATTACACTAAGTGCACGATATCATTTGAAATGATCGTGTATTGTTAAAGCACTTTTTCTCTATCACTTCCCTACACTTCGAGTCGTATTTCAATGCGCTTCTGATTTACAGCTATTGACCTTGCACAATTCAGCTTACTTATACACGCATATAAAAACTTCTATAACTTACCATGCAATTAAATTTAAACTTTAATTTAAACTATACAAGTACGTTCTGTCATACGAATATATATATGTATATATATATATATATCCCAATTTCATTAGCTATCCTCCAATTTGTCAGCGCCAGCTAGTGAGTCAGCCACGACTTCCGTTTAAGGGACTCATGATATACGGTGTACATAAGAAATCATACAGTAGATAACGGATGCCTTTCCTGGATACGCAGACTACTGCATATAAGTTTCTTTATGGATTAAGTATGTATCCTGCTGAGCCAGACCTCATTTATTCTCTGTTTTCGAAAATACACTTACAAACGGTGAAGGACTCAGCAGATAAGCTCGTTGGTCATGAACGCCGAAACTTTCACGTCATATCATTTGTTTAATTCATCCTAGCTCCCAATCGAGCAGCGAACTGATTTTAGCGTCTTGTCACTCACCTGAATGTTCTTTATTACTAACCATTCGGTTGGCTTTCTTTCCAGCCTATTTAAGTGCCATGACAGATACATGTCAGCCCGTACTAAATAGCGTGCACTGCCGAACTAACGGTTGCCGAAGTACACCAGCTGATTGGCCGGCTGGCGGCTAACAGTTCGAATTAGTCCGCTCGTTGCACCCCGGTTTCATTCACTGCTTGACCGTAAAGTTCCCGCGTACGCTTCGGGGCGTGATTCATTTAAATTCACTATCGTTAGTATTATTATTATTGTGATGATTGTTTTTCCCTTTTATGACATCTTTATTTTTTCGACTCGTATCTTTTTCCCTTTTACGAAATTTTTATTTTTTCGATTTGTCCTCGTTAAAACTCGGACTCATCTCAAAACTAAAAACATCATAAAAGGAAAAAAGCACTCATCTAAAAAATAAAGACACCGTAAAAAGGAAAAAACAATCATCACTATGATATCTGTTACAAAATCTTTATATATTAGAGCAAATATTTTTGCAAAAACATAAATAATATTAAAAATCTTTTCAACTGAAACTTAATTCTATTTTCACAAAACGTTACCCCATATACCAAAATGGTTTTTCCAATTAGACAAAAAAACTCTTTCGCATCTGAGACAATAAGATTAATGAATATGGATTTTGATTTACCGTTAAACAAATATGATAGAAAAATTTAAAGAACTAAAAGAGAAAAACTAATTTCTGAAAATAAAGCAAAAAGATTATTAAATATTGACTTTGATCTATCTTTAACTAATTATGTTGGAAAAATTGGAAGACTAAATAAAGTAGGATTTACTGACCCAATTGTTTCAGCAGGCGGAAATACTTTATCCTTATCATATAATACTAAAAAATGGTTTGGTGATTTTGAAGTCTTAAGAGAATCACTTAGATATCAAACAAAAGAGTTGATTAATAGAGTTAGAACAATATGGTCATTTATTAGAGTTCATTTTAAGGTATCGTTTGATATCCTTTGGAGAGCATGCAGTTGTTGCGTATGCTCCCAAAGCCTGGAACTCCCTCCCGACCTGCGCCAGAACGTCCCCTGACTTGACCACATTTAAAAAGAACTGAAAACACACCTATTTAGGACAGCATTTAGTGGGTCCCTGTGATTCGTCCTTGATGCGCTTATGCGTGCTGACACTGTGCATGCTGCCACTAACCACATTTGCATGCTGACCCTGTGCATTTCACCCCTAACCATGTTATTCATGTTTGTTTATCAAGCATGATATTACTCACCATTCAATTGCATTTCCCTTTGCAACAAATGTAAAGCGCCTAGAGAGAGATTGAGCTCTCTGAGGGCGCTTTATCAAGTGCATTATTATTATTATCTTTGTAACAAAACACAACTTGCTAGCATGAAAAAATAAGTCACAAAATACTGGTCTACAATTGAATCTAAGTCTAAAATAATTGAAAGCAAACAGAAAAGGGGGAGCGGAATTGTGGACTTTATCAATAAACTATCTGGTGGAAGAGAATTTCACATGAAATTACCATGAGGAGTTAAATCAGATAATGTCCCCGGTGGATCATTTAATAACACAGATAGATATAGTTATGCGGGTCCAGGAACAAATTTTAATGAAAGAATGAACCAAGGATACGAAGAAGCCAATTATTTAGATAATAAAGCACTCATCCATGATCATACATATACTGAAACTGGATCTATGCCTGGACCACAAAGAACAGAAATCCGTAACTTGTCTGACTTAGTTCTTGCTGAGTCCACCGCACGTATTGCACTCGATCCAAGGCAACCTGCTTACGTTCGTGAAGATGCGAAAGCAGATGCAGCAGTGATGGCAGTGAAAGCTAAGCTTGGCTTAGGAATTGGTGGAGCTCTAAATGATTCATTTGCTACAGATTTTCTAAAAGATAAAGTAAGTAATCCTGCTAGTTTAAATAAGATAAAAAATTATGCTCGTGGAACAGTTGATAGAATGCTTGATATAACAAGAAAAAGGATCTAAAAAATTTACACTACACTAATATTTGTATTTATTGTATTCACTTATCTTTAACTTGTCTTTTTATTTTAAAAGTCTGCTGAATTAAAATTAAATCTATTTACTACACTATAAACTTTAACTTAATAATAATAATGCACGTGATAAAGCGCCCCCAGAGAAGTTAATCTCTTTCTAGGCGCTTAACTTGATCTACTTTAAGTCTAATGTTTAATCTTGGTTCATAGTTGTAATACTCTTTTGAGATATAGCTTCCATTAAGAATTTCAGTTATGTAAAAATCATTACCTAGTTTTTGAGTGATGTCTGAAGGACTACTTAATTTTACTTGTTTATTCTTCTCATCAAAGAGAATGATCAGTTTTGTTCCAAAATCAAATCTAACTCCGATTGTTGACCTGTTCCTCAAGTCATATCCCTTAAATTCAAGTTGTTCACTTGATCGCTCTACGATATTTTGAAGAAAGGGAAGAATTTCTTGTGCAATGTAAATCCATGCACTTAGATAAGGTTTTGAATCTTTTGAAATATTTTCTTCAACATGGACGTGCGCTGGTTTTCCGTTTGGGATAATAACAGCAGAATTTTCGAGAACAACAAGTTTTTTTTCTTGATTTTCCATTCTAAATAGTGAAAAAAATGTGTTTAATTTAAATTAATAACTCGATAACTGTACTAAAATCAGTCAATTCCATCGGTTTTAAGAAAATTAGACACCTCACTCCACAATCAGTCTGTTTATAATCTTGTAGTTGAAAAGTTTGAAAACTTGGTATGACACCAAAATAATCAATTACTTCTGGCATTGGTGGCGCACCAAATGAATTAAAGTAATGACAGGAATCCCCTACTTTGTTAAGTGCTGCCCAGTGATCTATTGCTAGGTCTGATTTACCAGTGTTACAAAAAGACTCTTTTTGTTTTTGTTTTATAGATTTTAGTTCGTCTCTTGCAAATACACCACGAACGTTTTTTATATGTAATTCTTTTATGTAATCTTTTATTTCTAAATCCGTCAGTGGAGTACTTTTTATCTTTTTTTTAAACTGTGTCTTTCTTAGTTCAGAAAGTATTTGTTCTTTTTTAGTTCCCGCACCATATTTCTTTCCGTGAGCTAAAACTCCAGTTCCAGTGCTTTCGTCAACACTTGAATCTAACTTTCTTCCATGACTCAAAACACCAGCTCCAATGCTTTCGCCAATGCTTTCAGATATTCTTTTAAGTTTAACAAACTTTGACTTGTTATGCTCGCAAATTACACAAATTATTTTAATCATTCCTCTGGGTCCATTTGTGCTATCTATTTTAACATACTCCTCATAGATACTGTCTGTCGGTTTTTAAATTTTAAGCAGTAAATTTCTATTTCTATAAACATAGAAGCTTTTTTAGTATAGGAAATGACTGTTCGAGTAAGGGCGTTTAATTTTGGACAAGATGTTGACACGGGTCATAAAGAACCTCTACCAAATGTACCAATTAGAGCACTTGTACTTGGTCCTAGTGATTCAGGAAAATCTCAGTTGATTATGAATTGGATATTCTATGGAATGGTTAGTTATGATACTTGTACAATTATTGCTTTAAGTTTAGATCAGAAGTTACATCGTGGACTCACGTCAATGACAAAAGAGAATTGTACATATTCCTGGGTAAATGGAATTGATGATATGCCTGAAGTAGATTCATATAAGAATTGTAAGAATGTAGTTTTACTTGACGATTAAATGACAGAAGACTAAACAAAAATATTAGACTATTTCACACGAGGAAGACATAAAGGATTAAATATTTTCTATCTTGCTCAAGGATTTTAAAACATTCCAAAGAGAGAAATTAGAAACAATGTAAATTTAATAGTAATCTTTAAGCAAAACACGACTGATATTGAGTATGTTCGCGATGCATACACTGGAGATATTAATAAGAAACAGTTTAGAGATGGGTTAACTCTTGCACAAGAAATCGTTTTGGATATTGCGCAATGGAATTAACTAAAACTGAATCAGAAGGTAGATTTTGGTCTGTTGATTCAACATGAAAGCAATTAATAACTATTTTTAATTCTTAATAGATATAGCAAAATGATAACCGGAAAAATGTACTCAAGCAAGAAACCTTACAAAGGAAGTGTTCACGAAGCACTTGATTATGAAGCTAAATTACAAAATCGACAAGACTTAAGAGATGCAGATATTTTACAAAACGACCAAGAGATACAAAGATTAGAATCAGAAATGTCTGTAAGAAATGCGGTTGAGCATAGATTAAATCAACAAGCACTAAAAAATCAACTGATAACTCAGGAAATATTGCTATTGAAAAACTTGAAAGAGTTAGACCAAAACTTGCGATACAAATGAAGAACAGATAACAATTACAGAATGCATTGGAATATAAATCTGTACCATATATATCTAGTACTCTAAAAAAAGCAGAAAAGCTACTAAAGCAGGAAAGTTTAAAAAAGCAATTACAATAGCAAATCAAGCAAAGACACATGCACCTAATCCAGAGGTGCGAGAAGCTATTGATAATGTTCAGAAAGGCTTAGCTGAAGTGTTAATAATTAATCCAACTACTGATACTCCAAAGAAATCAGAAGAAAGAATGCAAGATTTGGATAAGGCTAATCTACCTGACTTTCTAAAAGATACTAATAGAGGGTATGTTCCGAATTCTGTAAAGAGATTAATAAATGATATTGACTATAAAAATAAAGATCTGAAAATTTTTGAAATAGCATTTAAGTTAGGAGAAGAAGTGAAGTATCTAAAACCAAATGAGACATTAGGAAAGGCAGCTAGTAAAATTTACGATTATGCTTCTAATTACTATACTAGCATTAAGGATGAAAGAACAACAGAAATACCAGACAAATACTTGTCAACACGAAATCACAAAAGGAATTGCTTGATATTATTAATGAGGAAGGACGAGGTAAATTGCGTCCTAAAATAAGATCTATGATAAAAGAGATAAAAGAAGAAAACCCCTCTCCATTATTGTATGCTATTTACTTAGAACTGAAAGATAATAAAGGAAAAAGAAGTGTAAAAGAGCAAAAAGCGTGTAATCATTTAAATATGATTTTTGCTACAAAAACTGAAAGAGTAGGCACTGGTATTCAAGTAATTCCATTAGTTGTAAAAAGTAGTGCTGCTGTGGATTATCTTGGATAATTTAGAAAAGTTCCAAAGTCATACATTGCTAAAAATCAATAAACTTGTGTATGATATATAGAAATGACGGAACTTCTTAATGTAGCTAAGGATATTCTAAGAAATATAGAGGTTATTAAAAAAGATACCAATGCAAGCAAGAAAAAAATGCTAGCTGATTTAACAGCCTCGTTTTACATGGCGACAGAAGAGCCTTTACGGCTATCACCACCGCTTGCTGTGGCGATAAGGATCGCCCACTGCAGGATTCGAGCCCACGACCTCGATGCCGAGGTCGTGAAAAGCAACCGCCTTACTTAGTGAGCCATTACTGCTTGCAAGCAAGGATGGCTATGTATTCAATCTAACTGGAACTATTAATCCTATTAGTGTACACATTGATGATCCTATCAAACTTAAGAACAAAAAGTTTAAGATATGTTTCAAAAAGTTTGTTGGAACAAATTTAATAAAAATTATAACTACTTCTAATAATACTTTTGCTTATAGAGTTTCTGGTGGCTCTGAGCAGACTATAACAATAAGACCTGGAATTTACTATGCTGTATCTGATGATGTAAACATTGAAATTGCTGATAATGAAATTGATAATTGAATTTTGATAATGAAATTGCTGAAATATGATAAAAAATTCAATTACTCAAACTGGAACTACTACTGATAAATTTTTATTAGGTATTGATACTGATACTTCTAACTTTTGGATTACTATGCCAGGTGGTTGGACATTTCTTGCTAGTAAGTCTAGTATATCAAGCGTACTTGGTTTTACTGGTTCTGCTTATACAACAGACTCCAATTTTTCAACACTTTATCCTAATAGTACTTATCAACTAGCTTGTGCACCAAATGTTAAATTTGTTTCAGAAAATGAAGTTTTTTCTGACTTAAACATTATTCTTGTAAATTTTAATTTGGTTTCTAGTGGGGCAAGTTATATAAATAATACTGAAACACAAGTGTTTAAAAGTTTTGCTTATAATTTCTATTCATAAGAACAGATGGTATATGAACCAAATACTCCTGAATACCATAATATTGTTGGAGATTCTATTTCTGATACATTAATTACTATTACAGATCAAAATTTAAAAGTTTTAGATTTTATTTCATAGCAAACAACTGTTGTAATAGAAATTATTGAAATATAATATAAGAATGTCAATTAAGGTTAACAGGAACTACTACTTCAGAAACAAAAATGTTAGTTCCACCAATTATACTTGGATCAAATTCTGGATATAATAAAGTAGGATTGCGGAGATATAATTTACTTACACAAACAGAGTTGTATCAAATGTTATTACTAGAGTGAATGATTTTTTTGGGTATAAACCTAGTCCTATTGCTCCAAAAGCATTCTTATTTGCAATTCCACAGGGATATTATGATTCTAATAGAATAGAAAGTGCTATTAGTACTAAATTAGCAGGTGAAAATGCCTTTTATAATACAACAAATAGACATGGTAGTGGGATAAGGTTAAGTGTTGATATTGATGATAAAATTAAAATGCAAGTTTTCGGTTCTTATATAGTACTTTTTGTTATGAAGATTCTATTAGTGATAGTTTAGGTTTTAACTCAAAACAACAAGAAACTTTCTACAATTCACAAGATAAATCTGCATGTTGGTATTTACAAGGCTTGGAATAACATTAGAGAATACGGAGAAAAATTAAAAAGTATAGCTTGTGATTTGGTTGACCCATTTAAAAATTACATAGAAAGAAGAGAAAGATTCGCAGAACAATCATCACAAATGATATTGTTGTTGGGGAAAAGTTGATTTACATTTAAAAAATGTTTTATACTTACCAACTAAAGGAGATATCAGCAAAATAAGTAGTGTTGTAATCAATTTAAAAGATCGAGATGGAAATTCTATAGAATATCTGATATTGTAGCTACGATATAAATTTCAAAATAATATATAAATCAGATGGGTAGCTATCCTAAAATTGGTTATGGAAGAATAACTGGCAGAAAATACCATGGATCTGGTGTACTTGATAAAGTCATTGATGGAATTGGAAAAGCAGCACCAGTGTTAACTGAACTAACGCTTCTTACCATGAACATTGCGAACAAAGGCATTGAAATGCATCGAGCTAGAAAACTAATTGAGCTACAAACAAAGAAAGAGAAGATTGACAAAGAGTATGCTAAAAACGTAGAGAAATGGATGATAAACTCGACGAGGAAAGAAGAAAAAAAGAGCTTGAGTATCAACTAGAGAAACGAAAAAAAAACTGTGACAGAAAGATTAAAGAGATGGACAATGAGATAAAACAAGCAATGCTTGATAAACCTGAACCAAAGAACAAAAATAAATACAAAGCAAAAATGGAAGAATCTGATGAAGCAGAAGACTATTTAGAGACACTTAAAGAAAATTATCCAAATGCATATAAAGAAATAGAGAAAGTAATCAAAGAGAAAGCTGTCGTACCTGCTATTATGCCAAGATCAGATGGATATGGTGGATATATGCAAAAAAATATGGGCTGGCTTATATATTCAGAGTAGAAAATAATTTTTTTACTTTTTTATATAGAGCAGAAATGGCAAGTGCTCCTATGGAAACAATACTTGAATTAGGTGATCCTAGCTTTTCAAATTATAAAATTAAGCATTATCAATGCAGAGAGTTCTACCAAACTGATGGAAATGAAACTGATAGTATTGCAAACAAATTAGTAACATTTACTGTTCCTGGAGAACAACAGCTTTGTTATGTGCTATCAGATGCTTACCTACAGCTTGAAGTTTTGTAGTACTGTCCAAACAGCTGCTGGTGGTACTTTTCGCTGCGCCTGCTAGAACTCTTGCCGCTGCGTTTGTTAACAATGCAGGTGCATGGACGTTCAGCTTAATGAGGGTTAGACTTGGTGAAAAAGAAATAGAAAGTCTTTCACTTCGACAAGGACCTGGAACAGTCTCAACTCTTATGGGATTACTTACTTATCCCAATCACAATAACAGAACAGAAGGACCTACAACTAGATGGAAAAAGGATGAAGCTGCAACTGGGTTTGACGACATGTGGAGTGCTAACAACACTTACTCAAGTCCTCCTGCTTCTACAGCTACTAATAATAATATTGGTTTCCTATACAGAAGAGAACTTTCATATTCCTTGACTGATAATCAAGGTACGTTCAGTGTTTCACTTCCACTTTCAAGATTATCTGGATTTTGTGAGGATATAAACAAAATTCATTATAACATTCCATTTACACTTGAAATGACAAGAGTTGGTGGAAGTGACTTTAAGGCTATTATGACTGGTGTGTCAGGAGCAGCTTCTAATGCTAATACAATTACAACTAGAACCATAGCACCAGTTGCTAATGATGAACTTTGGAATGCATTCAGAATTAACATGTCTAAAATTAGATTGATGGTTCCTTGCATTACTCCTAAAGAAAGTATTCAAAGAGCATTTGCAGATGTATCAAGTGAAAGAGCAAGGAAAAACAGACTTAATTACAGAGTCAGACGTTATGAAAATATGACACTAAACAATTTCAACCAAGATCTAAAATATACTAGAACTCTATCCGTACGAAATGCTATTGATAAAGTTAGATGGTTGATTGTTGCCGCACAAAATTATAATTAATACAATGACTACACTGGAAATGTTTGCACATATAACCATTGTGATATCAAAAATATAACTGTACTTGCTAATGGTTCAAAACAATATCCTGCTATTGCTAGAAGTAGTTATCCTAAAGATGGTAAGTGCTCAACTGAGTATCTAGATTTCCCTGAGTTTAGAAAACCATATCTCGGACTAAATGAAATTACAGAACCAGTTGGTATTAATTTTCCTGAATGGTTATCACTTTATCCAATTCGTGTAGTTGATCTGCAATATAATGATGAGCCTCTAAGAATTATTTCCAAACTTGATGTGACTATTGAGTTCAATAGTCAAATACCTGTAGCTAACCCTGCTACAACCATTGTTGTTCATTACTTAACTATCTTTGAGAACACTGCTGAACTAACTTCTAATGGTAATGGTTCACCATCTACTTGAAGTAAAGGAACATTGTTTATGATGAACTGAAATTAAAAAAAATTTAAAGCAGAAATAATAATGGAAAAATCTGATTTTATACAAGGTTCAGATGATTGAAAAAAATCAATGTCTTTGAATATCGGTGGTTCAGAAGTTTATTCAGTGCTTTGAAATTACTTAGTATTTGGAGATCAAACAGAAGTAGACATAGAATGAAATAATTGCTAACAGAAAACTAAAAAATACATTGC
The DNA here is from genome assembly GCA_009760855.2 of Cristatella mucedo. Lineage (NCBI taxonomy): Eukaryota > Metazoa > Bryozoa > Phylactolaemata > Cristatellidae > Cristatella > Cristatella mucedo. Next base: position 9,995,140 of record WPIO01000007.1, read on the forward strand.
TAATAATTCTAGTATGAAATTTCCACCAATGTTATTTGGTAAAGTATTTGAACCTATTGCTGCTAAGTTTTTAGAAATGTAATTTAATGTAAAGCTTGATAATGCAAATTATTGTTTTAATAGGAATGGTGTATACAGATATTCCCTAATGGAATAATGGAAGGAAATACTTTAGTAGAAATAAAATGTTTATGGAGTAGAAATAGTATTGACAATTTTATACAGAAGCAATATCATGCCAAATGCTTACTTGGTTTGCAAGTGTTAAAACTAAGTGAGTTTTATTACTTTGAGTTTGAGATTTGTGTTCCTGGATTGAACTGTGAAGAACCACCGCTAGATAATGTAGCTGCAGGTAATGTTAGAATACCAAGTGAAGATGAATTAGATATGCCAGTTAGAACTCCAATTTTTATGCTACTGCCTAAAGATGAGAAGTACTTTGATTATAAGTTTGATATTATAAGCAAATATGGTAGATTTAACAATAAAAAAAAGAAAAAGGCTGTGATATAAAATAGTATATAAGAAGATGTTTGATACAGATAGTAGAAGATGATAGTGGTAGATTTGCTAGAATAGTGCCTATTGTTAAATAAGTACTAGATCGATCGAAAGTTTTAATTAATAATTATATAGATGAGTCGAAGGCATAATTGCAATGACTAAGTAACCAGAATAAATGGTTTCATATTATATGACCTTGATGCAAATAAAAATAGAATTATTAATATGGCAGAACCTGTGAATGATGGTGATGCTGTAACAAAAGCATATGCTGATTCAAATTTTATTGTAAATGGAGGTACTTCTATTAATATTCAGAACAAACCTAAAACAAATCTTGCTCCTGGAGTAAATCCAAAAGATGCTGTTAATGTTAGTCAGTTATCAAATTATGTTAATAAAACTGGTGATATAATGACTGGTGATCTAAATATGAATGAATTTGCTATTACTTCTACCTATTGGAATTCTAGTACTACCACTCCAACAGTTCTTCCTGATGATTTTTACGTTACTTATGGTGGATTAAAATTAGATGTATTATTAAAAAACTCTCCTGCAACTAAAACTTAAATACGAATAATAATTCTATAATAAATGTTGCAGATTCTGTTAATCCTTCGGATGCAGCTTATAAATCTTAGGTTGATAAAACATGTAAAAAATAGAAGTAATTACAGTGTCATTTAATCCTAGATCTATGAATTATGTTATTAATACTTCTCTTGCTTACTCTTGGCAAAATAAGAATGCTCCTCCACTAATAATACTAAGTGCAGTGGTTTTTGGTTCGTCTAACTGTGTTTTCCTAAGACCAAATACTGATACTGCTGTTGTATCTGGAGAAATACGTGCTACAAACACCTCGTCAACAGGAACAGATTTTAAATAGTATGCCTATTTCAATATATTACCAGTTGACTATTATTATGTTGACAACCTAGGAAACTTAAAGGTAAATCTATTGGTTAGTTGCATACGTATCTAGTGAGCCGTATTGGCACAATAGGTAAGTCGGTTGCTTTCACGACCTCGGTCCCGAGGTCGTGGGTTCAATTCTTGCGGTGGGCGATTCTTTATTGCCACTGCAAGCGGTAGTGATAGCCGTAAAGGCTCTTCTGTCGCTATTCAAAAAGAGGCTGTTTAATCAGCTAGGATTTTTTTTACCTGAGAATTATAAATGAAATAGTAAGACAATTCTTTCAATTTAGTTGCTTTTCTCTTACCTTTGACTAAAGGAAATAATTTTGCGATATGTAGTATTGATTCATGTTCTAAAACAATGATGAATACAAAATAACTCGGAACACCTTTTTTTAAATGTTTCCTTGCAAGGCAATACATTTTGTTGGTCTCTGTTTAGAGTATTTATTAGTTGCATAATAACAGTCTGCACAAATTATTATCTTATTATTTCTTTGAATACCATAATCAAATTCTGTTTGAGTACTATCTAAATCACAGATATCACATCGCATCTCATAGTTTAACTTTGGTCTTCGTTTAATCTTTTTAAAAATTGGATGACCTGACTCTAAGCATTCAAGTTCGCTAAATGACTTTGAACAAGTATTACAAAATATTTTTCATTTCTATAGAATTCCATTTTTAACTCTAAAAGAAAGAAAAAAAATGAGGGGAAATTCAATCCAGATTCGGATATCAGCCAGATATTCAAAACCAGACCAAAAGTAATTCCAAAAGGTTTCTTTGATATAGTTGAACCAAATGAAAGTCACCAAGCAGACATTTTGTGTATGCCAAATGATTCTGGATACATATATACTTTGAGTGTTATTAATGTTGCTAGCAGATATAAAGATTCAAGACCACTTAAAACAAAGTCTTCTAAAGAAGTATCACAAGCTATAATAGATATTTATACAAAAGGTTCTTTGAAATGGCCAAAGAAGATAACAGTAGATCCTGGATCTGAGTTTAAAGGAGAGTTCATAAAAGAAAAAAAATGATACACGGGTTATAGAAGCCACTAGTAAAAAGAGTGTTGCACTTGTTGAAAGAATGAACAGAACAGTAGCAGAAAGAGCCTTTATTGCGCAGTATGAAAAGGAATTAGAAAGTATTAACAAATGAGATTACATTAGAAATAAAGATTGGATTTATAATTTACCAAAGATCATTGACTACCTATACAATAACATTACAAGAACAATTGGTGAAGAACCTGCAAAGGCAATAAAAAAAGAAGCAGTTAAACTAAAGATACCAAAATATCATAGAAAAGTAGAACAGGAAAATGTATTAGATCTTGGAACAACTGTTAGATATTTACTAGAACCAGGTGAAGGAGAAGATGAAAAGAGAAGAGGAACTACTGATCCTACATGGAGTTTGACTAAACATACTATTCTTAGAATAATGGTATTGAAAGAACAACCACTCTGTTTTTGGGTAAATGATGTTAAGAGAATAATATTAATAATAATAATAATAATGTACTTGATAAAGCGCCCTCAGAGAACTTAATCTTTTTCTAGGCGCTTTACATTTGCTGCAAAGGGAAATGCAATTGAATGGCGAGTAAAATCATGCTTGATAATCAAACAAAATGAATAACATGGTTAGGAGTGACATGCACAGGGTCAGCATGCAAATGTGGTTAGTGGCAGCATGCACAGTGTCAGCACGCATAAGCACGTGAAGGACGAATCACAGGGACCCACTAAAGGCTGTCCTAAATAGGTGTGTTTTTAAGTTCCTTTTAAATGTGGTTAGGTCAGGGCATGTTCTGACGCAGGTCGGGAGGGAGTTCCAGGCTTTGGGAGCATACGAACTAAATGCACGGTCTCCAAAGGATTTAAGGTTTGCACGGGGTATTTGTAGATTGTTGGATTCCAAAAAGCGGGTGGTACGATGCTTTGCCTGATGGAGGAGTATATCGGAGAAATAGTCTGGAGCCATAGAATGAAGGGACCTAAAAGTGAGCGACAAAACCTTAAAGTCAACCCGTTGCTTGACTGGTAGCCAGTGCAGGTCGGCGAGAAGTGGAGTATTGTGGCAACTGCGTCGCTCACGACAGACAAGCCTGGCTGCAGGGTTTTGCTTCAGTTGCAATCGATTGATCGCACATGCTGGTAGGCCAGTAAGCAGTGAGTTGCAGAAGTCGAGACGGGATGTCACGAATGTATGGACCAACTTGGACGAGGTATCCTTATCTAAACAAGCCCGAATTTTAGCAATTCTATGTAGCTGAAAATAGGCAGATTTGACTGTGGAGCTGATATGGTCGTCTAACGAGAGGTCGCTTTGGAATATGACACCTAGATTTCGAGCTGATTCAACTGGAGATATGCTGCCAGAGCCAATTTTGAGCGTCAGCCTTTCCAGTGTGTGAGGTTTCGATATACGAGTTCAGCTGGTCTGCCACGACCCGTTCCAGTGTCTTTGATAGGAATGGTAGAAGGGAGACTGGGCGGTAGTTGCTCAAGTTCTCTTGGTCTAGTGTTGCTTTCTTGAGAAGAGGCCTGACTGCAGCTTTTTTGAAAGGTGGAGAAGAACTACGAGTGATTAAACAGGAGTAGTTTCTCTTTTAAAACGTTCTGCTATATTATCTTCAAACTCTTCTTTTGTAATTACTTCATCAGATAAAGCATCTGTTACCTTGGAAATAAATTTTGTGTTAGAATTAAGTGTAAATCTTTTTCTTTTATCTATTTAAACTAGAAGACCATCAATTGCTACTAGCATTGCAGTTAGTGCTGAAAAGAAGGAAACTACATGAGTAATATCTGGAAAAAATTGGATATAAGTAGTAAAAACTGTTACTCCTAAGGCTATAATTTTTTTGTAACTTTGATTGTATATCTCACTCTTGTTAGATTTGTTAGACATGCTCTGACTTTGGCATCGTATTGAATGGTTTCATCTTATCTTTGTATAGCAAATTTTTTTCTTAAATCTGTCATTTATTATATAAATTAAAAAAGATTAACAGTAATATTGCTTGGAAAACCTTTTTGGCAATATGGATCTCTGAATGTTTTAACAGTACAATCATCAACAATACTAGGAGAATGGTCCTCATTAAAAAATTCTGGATGCCTAATCAAATTAGAATTTTTTAACTTTTGCTTCTCATCTTTACGAATTAAATCACTGTGTAGTTCGATTCCGTCATAGCCACTGACAAAAGGAGTGTGATGATCGCAAAACTTATAAAATACTTCTCTAATTCTGACTATATAAGAAGTCAGGCTCTTATGATAATGACTAGAAAGAAATTCACATTTTGTACTCCTAGTACATTTAATAAATAATTTCCTTTAAATCAGATTTCATTATGCTGGGCTACAGCAGGATAAAAGTGTATCCCATAGAGTAGTTATGTTTTGAAAGTTATGGGGTTGGAGGTATGAGGTGAAGAGAGTCAATCTCGCTTCGCTCGATTGAGGCTCGAGCCTCAGCCTGCCGCCACATAACGATCAAAACATATCTACTTTATTTGTCTTGCTATTATTTCTGCCCATTAGTGGCGCAGCGGTACCTCGGCTTAGAAGTGTCTCGACATACGAGTGTTTCGAGATACGAGCTGTCTCTCGGCCGATTTTTGCTTTGAGTTGTGAGCTAAAGTTTGGGTTACAAGTCAGCTTCAGATACTTCACCGCTAGTTGCCACAGCGAACGCCACACTGTGTGCGGTTACTTAGGCCAATAAGGGTAAGGCAGCGAACGACGTTCCGTTGCATGACGCTGCCCTACGACCCGGGCGCGACGACAAGCGCGGGCCTGTTGGTTCGCTCTCAGACAGACTCGAGCTAGCCATCGTGATGCTTGGACGCACAAGATCGCCGGGCTCTGGCGTTAAATCCGACTACGGCAGGAACAGCTAAGTACGTACTGTATTCTATTAAGGCTATGTCGTCGTGTGAGACGGCAGGAACAGCTAAGTACGTACTGTACTCTATTTAGGCAATGTCATCGAGTGAGAGTCCATCGCATAACCGATAACAATCGGTGCGTCCTCGTAAAGGCCCAGTCAATAAAATGAAAGCGAGGCAAAGCCCGGCGAAAAGGGCAAAAATTGGTGAATAAGACTCAGGTAGTCATTTCAGCTATTTTCCTCTGATACTAATAGCATCTTCAAGTCGTCTGATTTCCAAATTACTCCTGTACATTAGGTTAATAAAACCCCGTTTATTGCAAAACGTTCTATTGTATTGTTTTCGAAACAACATTCGTTATTCATAAGTATATGCTTTAATTCAACAATGTGCGACAAAAAATTGAAGTGTATCCGGAACGGATTAATGGCATTTGAATTCATTTCAGTAGGGAAAATTAATTTGACACACGAGTAATTTGAGTTACGAGCTCCGACACGGAACGAATTAAACTCGTCAGCTAAAGTTAGCCGAGGTACCGCACTATTTCCGTACGCCTCTAGAAACCGGCCCAGAAGCTATGCACAGACGATGAAAAGTCCGGGTTGCCATGGCTCCCATAAGCCTGTCGCCTGTCTCTGCATACCGATCCGGATGCTATATACTACCGCCTGCTGCACGTAGCCTCTAGAGCTTCTTTACTTGAAGCCTAATATCGCCCACCTGAGTGGAAAGATACCAGCCTGGCTTCCGGGAGTCGAAGGGGTGTGTGCGTAACTGCACGTCACGTTGAAGTCGGCTTCCGGGTCAGGGACTAAAATTCCCTCGCTCTATTCTTGAGAGTCGGAATAATTCACATCTAATTCCGGTGAGTGCATTCAGGTGGTTCCGCATAAGCACTTGCATACGGACTAAAGAAACTAATTCCATTGACAGTAATTTTACAAAACGGATCACGTTGGTCTATCGGGCCAGTTATTTATGTAACCGAGTTCAAGGGGTCAAAGGCTAGTTCCCGCCAAACACCGCCATACTCCGGCCTCGCTGCCGCTCGCCATGCCGCCGAGCTAGGGTAAGACGAGCGGCAGTCAGGTTACACCTCTTTATAATAGCGCATGCGCCAGCAACAACAGGGGAACTAAACAAGTCTACAGGGAGGGTCCTAAACAAAGTGCACTATAGGGGCGCAAGACAACGCAGCAAGCGCAAACGAACGTGTTAGTTGGTCAGTCGGCTTCCGGAGTCCTGTCGTTGTAGCGACTCCGAATCCAACAGTACGAGCGTACGCCGTCCAAAATCCGGCTGGCTGAGTAACTGCTTGGCTAGTCCGAGTCGACAACTAACGCAGTCGAGAGCTTCCATCGAAAGACGCCAACGCACGGGGGGGTCACGAACACGCTACACGGGGAACGCGGAATATGCAAGTCTCAACAACGAGCGTGCTATCCAGCTCCGCTCGGGCCTTAGGTAATCGTTCCCTTGCGTGCGTGGCAGCATCGCCGGAGCACGCCTGCACGAATCCAGGTGCATAACTCGGGGAGACCGGGAGCCTCCAACACCACGACTTACTCGGCCAACTTCTCTTACCCAAGAGCCCCGGTGACCTCTCGTCACCACACATCCGGCCATGCCGTAGGTCCGACCCCGGCCCTAGCCGATGACCCTCATTACAGCCGTCTGGTCCCAGCCAACCGAACCTAGCCTGGGTACATTTATATATTTGCCTTTATTGTAAGACGTGTGAGGTTAAAATCCCGAGACTTGCACGATCGATCCCTCTTAATGCGATGGAAAGTACGGTGAAACCAACGCTATCGTATGCGCTACGCAAGCAATCTGCTGGCACAACATGTGCTATTCTACGTGACAAATTCCCTTTACTATTAGAGAATAATGCACTTCGTTCTAATGACCGGAGCAGGAAGTAATTTGCCTTACCAGAGAGCGCTTTCGGAAAATTCACACCATGACGCCAAAGATAAGTACTGTTAGAAACGGAGTGTAGCGGCTTCCATGTCCGTACAGAAATAGGCCGCAAATACCGCACTCACCGTAGTGCTAGTCCCAGCCGACGTGCGACGAATACCGGCAAAGCGCAGCGACATGGCTTGTGAATTGCAAGTGCGGCATCAATGCACCCAGGTATTCCAACAGTAATATAGCATGGCAGCAGCATAGAGTGCATAGCATGCAACATAGCAACATACACCTTGGCACAGAAAGTCCCTATCCATAGCGTTTAGAAGTCTATTCGACAGTGATGGAGAATTACAAGTACTTAACAGAGGCTAGAGACGTGCAGCAACTCTCGTAAGGCTAAAAGCCAAAGGCCCAAATCAGCTCAAATGCTTAAGACAATTCCTAAAGTACAACTGACTGCCAATTGCATGTGGCTTCAGCTTTTATATTGGCTTGGCTATAGATCATCTCATACTAGGTTCCTGGCTGTTATAATTCAGGAACCAAGAACGATGAATATCAGTCATAATAGAGATGATTTAGCACCCTGCTGGTTTAGCAGCAAATGGCTCGAAAACCTCGAACATACCGGGCCACTGGTCCACATACCGGGCCACTGGTCGGGTCGGCACTTTGGAGACGAATTGCATAACAAGGTAAACGCGTGCTTGCATCAAACTGTGTGCATTAAGCAGAAGCAGGTTGTCTGAAACTTGAATTTAAAAAATCACAGCAGCTCAGCTTTTTTATAAATAGCAGTTCAAAATGGCAGGCCACCGCTGGAATAGGCCGTTGTAAGCCATTTGGATGAGAAAGGCGCATTCGAGACTACAGAAAATTTTGTGAACCTGACGTCGATATAGTGTGGTATTGAAAGAGCAGTTTCCTCGCAGATATTTGGAAAATGACGGATAGATCGCAGTTCGAAATCCGGCACTGGCCGGGCTGGCCACTGGAGGCCATTTATATGAGATAGCGCGTTCACAGCTGACGTTTTATGAGTAAAATTGGAACACGTTTTCTACTATGTGGAAATGAAACCTCAGTTTCGCGCCGCTTTGTTTAGAAATTGCTGGTAGATGGCAGTTTTTCACTGCCGGGTAAATCGCTCTGTTGAGCCGATAGAATTTACTTGCATGAGAATGTGCATACGCAATTGCGTGAAATTCTCTGAAGAAAACAGAAACACTGTGCACTACAATGCAGAATCAACACCAACAGTTTCGCGCAGCTTATTTTATAACTGGAAGGTGGGTCGCAATTCATAAGCGCCGGGCCATCGGCTCGGGCTTGGCATGGGAGATCATTTCGATGAGACAGCTCATGCACAATTACAAAATAAATTGAGGGTAAATCCGGAGCGCCGTCATCTATCATTCGGTATTGAAACCGCTGTTCCGCGACGACGCTTCCTGTGTAAATGGCAAGCGGATCGCACTTGATCAAAGTGGATCTCAGTTATTCCTGGGACCATTCATATGAAAGACACTGGGAGCGAGTTCAGTACAACAGCTGTTAGGTGCGCAACGTTCTTCCAAAAGAATTTAGTTTTTGAGCATCCAATCACTCGTAAGGGTATCAAATAATTGCACTGTAATTAAACTGAAAACTAACTAATCGTAATTAAATGTATGCATCAAGTTTAAATTTTGAGGCACCAGAAGACTTATTGGCTTGAATGCATGACTGCAAAATGAACTGGAGCTTTATAAAACAGTTACATTGCTTCTCTCAACACTATTTCCAAGTTTTCAGTGAGCTTACCTTGCTCACACACTTAACTCTTATCGCAAAATCTGGTTCCTCCAAGTATCCCCAATTAGTCAGATACTATACTGCTCGTATCTCAGGCAGCAAATAGGCTATAAGGGAACGCTAGATAGACTCGGACTACAGGTGCCTTTCACGAAGTTCAAAAAATGCATTTGGCAGATTTAGAAAGAATTATTGAAAATCCTCTTTACGTGGCACTCGAACAGCTGGTTGAAATCATAAAGATAGGATATCTCTAGTAAAACGTCGAACAACAGTCCCAGGCAGCAGTTCAAGTGAATTTGGCGTTGCTTTCAACCAAGTGCATTTTCTTTGAAGGCTTGTTCATGCAGCTTCCACTTCCTTGGTCACCAATTCTATCATGTCACTGTTCTTCCATGCAGAAAGTCTACCAATCTATTGATGTCTCTTCAATCGACTGGATTTCCGTCCACATGGACTTCAGCTGAGAGAGAGAAATTTTGTTTTAAGGGGACAAGCTGTGCCACCGAGTATGTGATTGACTCGACATCAGATGTTGCTCAAACAGGGTCAGCTGCGTTTACTATTTTTGCGTTGTGTAGCTGCTGAAACCGAGGCCAATACAGCGAGCTCCCAGGTTAGTAACGCCTAAACTTACGAGCAATCCGAGGTAAGAACTTTCGGGTGGGTAAAAAACAATGACAGGGGTCACGAATCCGTTTGAATATAAACCAACCAAATGGCTTACATGAGCTCCACAAGTACTCGGGTATATTGTACCCTTTGAATGGATTAGCTGTCACAGGTTTTCAAAAAAGTATCAACAGGCAAAACAATGCATGCTATTATAAATTGGGCCTCGAAAGTACAAGTTACACACCAAGGTACGGATGACAGTGGGTTAAAACCTCGTCAGCGAGTTAAAAAAACCATGCAACCCCACCATGAGTGGACGAGCATTTTTAATATTTGTGAGTGCTTTTATTATGCTTATAATGCAGAAAAAAATGTCGCGGTTTTTCGCCAGGTTCGGAAACAAATTTTTCCCAAACTACTCTATAACAATCATGGTCCTGGTTCCAAACGACTCATCTTAAGAACCCAGTTAGGGAACGAATGAGGTTTGTAACCCGAACTCTGTTATTCTGTTGTCAATTACTTTAGCCATCGGATTAGGAGTTCTTGAATTAGCACGATAAAGGGCCGCGTGTATTTTAATCTTTGGTAGCTTTAACAGGGTTTTTTCGTTGCTTGTAGCTACGTGCCTTTGTCTTTGCAGTTATCCCCATCTTCGGCTGTAGAACGAATAGAACTAGACGTTAATTTTATTAACCTTTCTACAAGGTATGGCCAATTCTTGAGGGATGCCGTGCTCTGCTATTGTCGGCATACTGTAACTGCGTACATTTGGGTTGCTTCCACTACTCATTAGCCTGCTGCTTTGAGGCTTTAGATCCACCACTTCGATCTCGAAGCGGTCTAGCACTGTAACATGCGCTCGCTCGCTGTGGTTGTGGCATAGACAACTTTAGTTCTGGAGCCGCCACATAGCGTTCGTAAATATTTGATTCAGAAGTGGAATAATAACCTAGAACTTCGAACTCTTATGGAGACTGAACATTCACCACTTGCTAGTCTCCCTGATTTGACTAATGAGAAACTTACCTGGCTCACTAGGTAAGGTGGTAGCTTTTCACGACCTCGGCCCCGAGGTCGTGGGTTCAAATCCTGCGGTGGGCGATCCTAAAGGCTTTTCTGTCGCTATGCAAAAAAGAGGCTGTTGAATCAGTTAGTATTCATTTTATTTATTTACCTGAAGTCACTAACCCTGGATTGTTAATTTTATAGCGGAGATTTGTTTACTGCCTGGATATACATTTGGTTCTCTTGAATCTCTATGTAGACGAATTAGTAGTATTAATATTAATTACTGTGTAGAAACTGATAGCCTGCGTAAACATTCACCACACAGTGAGCAGTCGCCCATCCCGACTGGTGTTACACCGATGAGCTTCACCCACGAAGATATGGTGTGATATGCACGTTCACTGCAAGCAATTAGTTTCATAAGGATATGGCGAACGCTTGTGATAGAATAACGGTTGTGACAGCACTCGTCACGCCATCCACTATAAGTCAAGAACCAGTCATCATAAGCACCATTCAGTGCTAACGCGACCAGTGAAGTGATTATTTGCCCAGAGTAGAACGTCGTTCGTCTCGAAATCCTCGACTGACGACGGTTCACCTGCCATGATTATCAAACCGGAAATTCGTAGGAAGCAACCTGAAGTTACAGCATCCTCACAGAAAAGTGTTCAACTGCATTCCGCTGTACTGTCTGCAATAGCACAGCCGCGTCAAGGTGACTCCGGCCACACCTCTAGCTCCACTATCCACAGCGAGGCACTTGACATCGATCGATGCCCCGGGTCGAGACCTACCATTTCGACATACGACGCCAACATTGTGCCGAGCTGGTTGGGCCCAGTGGTTAAGGTGCTCGCCCCGACCATGGTTTGGCCGGGGTTGTGGGCTCGAGTCTTGTCACATATGTGAAGCGCCTGAAATGAGATTGAGATCTATTATGGCGCTATACACATGAAATACATTTTAATGAGACTGCAGCTGTCAGAGAAATAGTCAACGCACACTACTTCGCTTAAGAAGATGCGAGCGACCCATGCGTTCATTCAAGCGGCTTTCTCTAGCCATGTTAAAGCAACTCAGACGTAAGAAAGTGCTTGCCGAGCTTCACTCCTTCGAAGAATACTCCACGAGGCGCTCTTTATTCATGATAGCAGTAAGCAACAGCCGGCCTACTGATAGGCACTGACAAGGTCATTCAACAGCCAACCGTAAAACGTATTCGTGAGGCTATTGCACAAAGCTCCTTAGGCTTCGCGGCGGCGGGGGCGAACCTGCTTGAGCTATTGATAGACGCTGCTCTGAGGCGGAGGGCGAGACACCACTCGACACTGCGTGCTGCACACGATTTTAAAGCTCGTCACACCACCGAGCAAGACTAACTGCACATCGATTTGCTTCGTATATTCTATCGCAAACCTGGCGCCCGACGTATGTCACATCTATTAGATTCTATGATATACTAGATAAATATGTGTATAATATATACGTATATAATATAATATACTAGAGAAATCTATTAGAAAAACAGAAATTTGCTTTAATGTCTCACACTGGGTAACTGTTCACTTCGGTTAAGAATAAGCTACTCGTCGGCCTGTGGGCATCCAAAGACTACCCCGCAGGTCACCAAGACCGTTGAGCTGGCACCGCTAACCAGACACTTTGAGCAATTATAGGCAACCACCGGGACTCCTTGCTCCTTTGTCAACTTCGCTTGTGGCCTAGTAGGTAAAGATCGCGACCGACTGTCTCGACCGACTGCCTCGGGTAGCTGCTTTACTTCATCGGCAGTAATTAATAAATGCCTATGGCTAAGGCCGACGTGTTCGTAAACGAAACACTCATTAGTCACGGAGATTCTGATCGAGTCCAGACGGTGTCTAGATAGAAACAAGAAGTCTACCATAAGGGTCGCGTGTGCTCACAGATCCGGATCTCACTTAACCTGCCGTCTCTTAATTTTTGCTCAAGCAGTTTACCCTTCACTTGTATACTTGTTCCCTAGCTCTCTATCCCAAGCAGATGCTGTATACTTAACTTGCACGCGATGTCAAGGCTCTCAAAAGTAGAGGCAGTGTCGGGAGCATGTATACATTTGTGTACACATGAAGACATATACCTGAATACCTGAATTGATCTGCAGTGGAAGATAATCGTTTGGGCCGACTCGATTAGGCTTCCTCGCAGTCGGTTGCCGAGAGTCATTCAGTCAATCTCGCCGCAATTTCGCCTACTGCATCAGTCAATAAATGACGATTAACCAGCCAGCAGTTGGTCCGAGTTTTCTATTGGATGCCACTAAAGGTCGCGCTTGTCGGCTGCTGTTAATTTTCTTGAACGGTCGGGCCTTAAAGCAGCACTTCCCCTCCCCCCAGAGAGGTGAACAGTTTTAATGCGTTGCGAGAAACCCAAACCTAGCCAGACCGCCTGGCCGGACCGCCTGGCCGGACCGCCTGGTCGGACCATCTGGCCGGACCATCTGGCCGGACCATCTGGCCGGTCCTCCTGGCTGGACCTCCGCTGTTCCATTGCTCTTCGATTGCTTCGTCGACTTTCGCTGACTGCCCTCCTTGCAGAAATTTGATCCAGGGTGTTGGCTAATTTTTTTTAAGATAGACGACGTTAAAACCGAACTCCCACTCACAGGACAACCTGAGCATACGGCTGAACTGAGAGACTTTGCTCATCTAATTAGTTGTGCAGTAGTGTGACCGTTGTCTTGTGCTCGTCAATTAAGAGTCCTCGCTAGTAGCTTATTGACGTATACAAGTTTCTTTAAGAGGACCACCACTATGGCTAGGTATCATCACCTTTGATTCACGTCCAGAATTAGGAGCGGCCTTCCAGGGTGGCTAAAGATCATACTAGCACCCTGGTGCAGTCTCGACTGAACTACAGTAATTTCGTTTTGGCTGGGCTACCAAGAAAAGCTGGTAAGCCTCAACAGCTGGTAATGAATACGGCTATATTAAAATGACTATATTAATGGCTATATTAAAACGACTATAAAAAATCCGACGGGTTCAATTATGTGCCACTTTTCGGAAGGAGCTACAATGACTCCCGGTTGATTAACATATGCAGAGCAAACTTCTGTCTCTGACCTGCAAGGCGTGCAGTGACTTGATTCCCTTATATCCAGCTGAACTGCTGCAGCCGTTTTAGTCTTCTAGTTCCTCATAAGTTCCTTGAGGACGATGAGTTAGTCGTTCCATTTTTGCGCTTACACTGTAGGCTACACGTGCTCTTTCTTCTCAAGTCCTAGATTGTTGGACTCACTTCCATAACTCTTAAGCAGAGGCATCTCATGTCTTGCTTCTGGCTCTGCTATATCCTTTCCATCCAACCTACACTGATATCCGCATGCGAATTATATTCTCAACCTCCGGGCCTGAATCCGCCACGCTTATCACTTTCTCTGTGCTGCCTGAGATGACATCTGCTGTGGGCTGCTGCATGTGCTATTGCACCGGAAGCTTCTTGAGCTTTGGAAGAAAACTAGAGCACTAGAGAAACTTCAGCGCTAGAGAAAGTTCCCCAGCATAACATTTACTTCGTCTTTGAAGCTTTCTAGAATTACAAATGGAGACCCACACATACCTGTCACCCTGTGCATGCGTGCATCCAAACATGCGTACATGCATAAACCTGCAATAGCATCAAACCTCAAATTCACTTCGTAATGCAATTTTTCCCTGGGTACCAAGCGCTATTTTACACTTTTATATGACTCAGGAGTATAAAAAATGGTTACAATTCTCTACAAACTTTGCTTTTGTGACCAGGAGAGTATTTAACTTGAAATGCATCTCTTTTCGATGTGAAAACTGACAAATTTGCGTCTTTTGGTTGAACACAAAATGTATCAAATTAGCACTTTACTTTGAATGCATATACAATGACCTCTCAAAGGATTCGGTAATCAGTAGATGTTTTTATACTGTCCAGCTAAGCGACATTCCTAGTCTATTATATCCAGGTTAACGAGCTTACCTTGCTTTACTGAGTAAACTCCGTTGTCTCTGTGAATTTTCCAAGGTGGACATCAAGGAATGCGGACTTCTGGAGAAATTCTTCGTCCCATTGTTTGCATAGTAATATATGAGATCCTGAACCAGCTACTCATAGTTTTCAGCTTCGCGATTGCCCAGAATGCCGTAGACGATTGCAACAAAACTGTTCCAAAACGCTAGCTCTGTTCTATTCAGCTTCTTGGCGAATTATAATAATAATAATAATATATTTTATAAAGCGCCTTCAGAGAAATAAATCTCTTTCTAGGTGCTTTGCATTTGCTACAAAGGAAGGCTGATCGAATTCGTAACGCACCATGACTTCATTATATGCGGCTCGACGAACATGTCAGCTTTGACTTTTCCCTCATGCAGCCGTATAGAAAGACGTGTTGGAGGTACTTAATAGCTGCTGACTCATTAATTAGAGCCGAGACAAGTCGCTCGATGAGGCCTAGCACTGATGATGTGCACTGTTGGCCTCTGCATCTTTCGACGGTCAACCAGCGAGTCCCAATTGTTATTTTTTCGACACAGAACTCGGTTCGCTGAGGCTAGTCTATTTTGTGATAGTGCACCTCAGCGTGCCGGCTGTCCACGGGCAAAGAAAGCAAGGCAATCTCGCGAAAAAGCCTTAGAGATCCATCAGGAATGATTACACCGGTCAACATTGAAATTATTAATGACTTAAGAAGACCCTAATCTGCAGTATATATCTGTGCTGAAAACGAAAATAAGCATATACATTTTATTGGTTTTCGTTTTAAAGACATTTCATATGGCTCATTCTCTATGTTTTACCGTCTACATGTATCCAGTAGGACTTCAACAATAACTTTAATAAGCCTAGAATGGTGTAATATAACATTGCATTGTAAATACCGTCATGTACAAGTCATTCATAGTTGATTGCATCATTTTCTGATGCAATGCAATACTACTGCCAGACGGCTGCTGCAGTAAGCTGACATCATAAAGCTCAGTCGAAAATGTTGCGCATTTAAAATATTTCAGACTTCGTGCGAGACAGTTTAAGCTACTGTTACATAAAACTGCTATTACTTTATCCATTTAGGCACAAAACAGAAAAGTAATGCCTAGATAGTGTGTGAATGCCGTGGACAATTTTTGCCATATTTTTGGGGAAGTCACATTGGCCAACCTGAAGAAAAGTATCACTTCTGAAGTGAAGAAGATATATCATCTTTACTTCGGATTTATAGTTGGTGACCAAACCCAGCATCGGGCCCCGCATTACTGTGTTACATGTACAAGTAAGCTTTCACAGCGGTTGAATGGCAAGCAAAAGACCATCAATGTCGTTTGCAGTTCCCATGGTGCAGAGAGAGCCAAGCAACCACGCAAATGACTGTTACTTCTGCTTGCTTCCTTCTCTTTTCGGCGGAATAACGAAGTAAAAGAAATCGAGAATATTCTACCCAAACATTCCGTCTGCCTTGTGACCAGCTCCACACGGTGAGGGACTTCTTATTCTAGCACCCCTAGCAGAATATTCTCTTGATTCATCTTATGAGGACAGGGGTGAGCCGACCTGTTCTTCACCTGATACGCCAGCATATTGTGATCCTGATTGTGCATCATCAACCCCCAAACAGAATAACACAGGAGGAACAAAATGACCTGGTTTGTGATTTGGACTTATCCAAGAACAATACAGAGTTACTAGGATCAAGACTCCAACTATGAAATCTTCTCAAAGTTGTCTTAATTACTTTATATTGAAAGCCCCACCAGCACTTGGAGCCTGTCTTCAGAAAGGAAAGTAATTTGGTATTCTGCTGCGATATTAGGGGCCTCATGAACACCTTACAAATCAATCGTGACCCACAAGAATGGAGACTATTTGTAGACCCTTCGAAACTGAGTCTTAAGGCTGTGCTTTGCATAATAGAAACCATCTCTCCTTTATTCTAGTAGCGCATGCTACCCATGTGAAAGAGACATATGGTAACTTAAAGCAGCTACTAAACTCCATTGAGTATAACAAGTATAGCTGGCACCTCTGTGGTGATTTGAAGGTAGTTGCCCATTTAATCGGACTGCAGCATAAATATAGAAAAAACATGCATTTCTTATGTGAGTGGGATAGCCAAGCAAGGAAATTGCACTACTTGCAGAAGGAATGGACTTGCAGACAAAGTATAGCAATTAGAGAGAAGAATAGCCAACTCCCAGCTCTGGTCGAGGCTCGCAAAATCTTGCTACCACCCCTACACTTCAAGCTAGGTTTGATAAAGAACTTTTTAAAAGCCATAGACCGGATTTCGCTAGCTTTCCGATACTTGCATGAAAACTTTCCTCGACTACTGAAGCAAATATTAAAGAGGAGGATTTTGTGGGTCTTCAGATTCGAGAGCTCTTCAAAGATGAACGGTTCAACAACTTGCTGCAGGGTGATGCGAAACAAGCATGGATTGCTTTTCACCTAGTGTCTGCAAACTTTCTCAAAAATTTTTGTGCAGAAAACTACATGGAACCAGTAGAAGACATGCTGATGTAGTATGAGAAACTTGGTTGCAATACTTCTCTATAGATCTCCTTCCTTCATTCACATTTTAATTTCATCCCTGACAACTGTGGTGTGGCTAGTTATGAACGTGGCAAACTTTTTCATAAAGATATCGCAACAATGGAACAAAAATACCAGGGAAAATGATCCACTACAATGCTGGCTGACTACTGGTGCACACTCTCCACAACTGCTTACGAAAAACTGTGCAGGAGACAGGCAAAGATTCTAAGAAGTAGCCAATGACTTCATTATCAAGCATAGGCCTATTATTGTTGGCATGCATTTTGTGATGTACATATTAATTTATTAGAGATTACCAAAAAGTAGTGCCAATTTTGAAATTTGACTGCCATGCTCCAATTGAGCACATAAAAATTGATAAGAAATGACTAATTTTATTTCAGTAACATGACTTTTATAAAAATTTGTTGACCAGTGTTATGGTTCTGTGTGTGTAGAACCTGTATAATACAGAGTTGTATAACACGAGTATAATGCAGTCCTAAAAATCAAATATACTTGTGTAATACAAACCTTTCAGATAACTTATAATCCGAAGCTAGTGGACCCAGTCGCGTGCGGGCTGATTGGCTGAGCCGATGACCAGCGCCCGACTCTCCACGCTTCTCCGCACACTCTCGATCACCGGGGTTCAGCATATTGTATGTGCTGGTGCTGCTTATCGTGGGCTTGAAGAAGGAGCCAATCTGGAATTACTTGCACGACCAGTATATCGAGATGGGGACGGCCATCGCCTTCAACGACAAGCAGCTCGAGCGCCGCCTGAGCAACACTGGCGCCGCCGACACGTTCAGCCCTAATGGCTCGCTGTCGAGCCTCTGCAAAGAGGGCCACAAAGATGAGGCACCGGCTGACGATCAATACACAAAATACTAGCTTATTCAGCAGCCTCTTTTTTACAGCGACAGATGATTTTTTACGACTATCACGACCGCTCGCAATGGCAATAAAGGATTGCCCACCGCAGGACTCGAACCCACGATCTCGCGGCCGAGGCCGTGAAAAGCATCCCCCTTACCTAGTGAGCCATCACGGCTCGCCAAGCCAGACGCTGAGTGCACATCCGATTTCAACCGCATCGAGGTCGGCGTGAGCCTGCATATCGACGACGGTGACCTGCTGGCGGAGGAGAAGCCGGACGTCTCAGCCATCCGCTATTGCCAGGACGTCTAGTTCGAATAGACAAACGACAAGTATCAAGAGAAATGGCGGTACCCGTGGCGAGACCAATAATGTTTCAAGGATTCTTAACAATCGTATTAAGCAATTAGTATTATACATGCATATACTACATAATACACGACCTGATCAGAAAAGGCGTATTATACGGAACACTAGGAGTGATGATTTGAATTCTCTAATGACCTCCCAGACATAGTCGCTATAACTAAAGATGCCCATAAACATCTCGAGACCGGTGTGATCTTCTTTGAGCTACTCAGACTATACCTTAGGAAGAGACGGGTATTTGCTTCCGTTACGATTCAGAATAGCTTTGATGCTCCTTGATGAACTGCATATGAATAGGTGCCATTCACTCGGTTTACAAGTGGCTCCTGTCGCCTCCTGCAGATCGGCCATACTGGTGCCGAAGCAAAGCTGACCATGCCGGCTGAAGAAATTGGAAAAAAGTTGGTCACGCTTTTTCCAATCTACTGCTTTCGCACTTTCCTCCAACAAGTTCCGCCCCTTGAGCATAAGTATACTTGAATTAATATACTTCATTCTATAGCGCCCCTGGAAGAACGTCATCTCTATCTAGGAGCCTTACATACGTTGTAGGGCTCGAAATCGCGACTCTTTCATTTAAATGCGAGCACAGGTGTATCGGAGGTTCAGCATTGCACTTGGTAAAACCGAGGTCTTTGATCAGATCGCTGAGGTCATTCTCGTTTGGGATGAATGGCTTTCTCTCATCAGCCGCATCTGTGAATTTGGAATCGCGGTCTGCATTATTTTCCTCGCTGTCTGAGGGCTGGTCTCACCTGAATACGGCCGATTCTTCTCAGGGGGAGTTGTAAGGGAGCATTAGGGCCCTTTGGTACTGGGGTGATGGATGGGGGAACGTGTGGATACACGCGGGAAGGCGCGCTCTCGCCAGTTCGAGGTTTAAATTTCCACAAGGGCTGCAAACTGCATCCGCTGGGTGCAAGCAACCTCGACCTGCCGTGTCAATCAACTATGGCTATTCACTGTTTTCTTTCTCCTAAATGACATAGCCTAAATGTTCGTTTAAGGCAGCTGAACTGCTACGCTTTCATAGATACTATTCTTCGGTTGGTTTTACGTCCACTCAACCCTCACTAATTCGGGCGGCACCACAAGAACACGAGCTATAGGCACGAATTCGCTGACCGAGCTTCGCTGTGCCTAGTAGCAAAACTCGAGAATTTCAAAACATGACTCCCTGACTACGGAAGCAAATTTTACCGCGATGCAAGCTATTTTATAATAATCTTATTAATCTTATTAATCTTAGTATTAGGAAAAAACTTTTTGTGCCCAAGAACCAAAACTAAATTAAACTTTGCTACCTGGTATAAAACACAAAATAATAATAATAATACATTTGATATAGTGCCCTCAGAGAACTCAATCTTTTTCTAAGCACCTTACATTTGCTGCAAAGGAAGCACGTTCGAATGGTTAGTGGTATCATGCTCAATAAACAACAAGAATAGAATGGCTAATAACTCTTGAATCGAAACTGAAGCAGGCTGAGTATCTTTGAACCCGTCTGAATCCACCGGTAGGCTCGAGGGTCATTTTAGTAAAGAAAAGAAATACAGAGTTTGGGAGCACCTAACGAGAAGGTCCTGCATCTTCTAGAGCAGACATTACTCTGCTGGAGCCACTTCAGTGCCGGGCCAAAAGCATGGCTGACATGGTACGTCCCTTAGCCGCTTACTGGGACAAGCACGTCGCACCCGCCACTATGCAAACTGCGATCGTTTTGTAATGAAAAAGAGGTTTTACGAGCGAGCTGCTGAGTCAAAGGACTCGAGAACTCTTTTACCCACCTCCACCAAAGAGACGAGAAAGAGGTGCCCGAGCGCCCGTCGTGCTCGGGCACCAATCTGCAGTGCAGGACCCGAACCCTGACGCTGCTCGTCGGTGCGCATCGGAGTCTGCCTCGTCCTCTCCCTACATTGTGAGCGTAAATTTTTCTGGAAGCGGACTGTCAATTGTCTTGCCGAGGCACTGGTTTGGCCTACTGAAAAGAATTTTCATGCCCTAGCTTAGTTTGGCCTGGGGTTTCTCGCAAAGGTTCCCCATTCAGGAAGATTGCTTAGATCCTGTCTAAGGGAAATTAGTAAACCCACTCGGAGAGCGGCAACGTGCACGACGGCTCGCTACCCGGCAAAGGCTGATCGAGCCCTTGGGTAGCCTACCTCCAGAGAGATGCGCTTGGAAGGAAGCAACGCATGGAGAGTCCCTGGAGGGACTTATTTGGAGCCTCCATTAAAAACCGCCGTCTCCCGGAAGCTGCTAGCCTTTGGTGTAAAAAAAAGAGAGTAAACTTTAGACTAATTCACTAAGATGGCAGAAGAGCCCTGGCGGCTGCCATCAATCCGAAGTGGGCAATAAAGGATCGTCCGCTGCGTAGGGTGAACAAACGACTCACGATCGCGAAGCTCGAGCGCCTGACACCTTCGGCTAAGACTCGAGTGCAGCCCCTGTCTACAAATATTGGCGCCCCGGATGGCGAGCCAGAAGCCGAGGGCCGAAGGAGCACGGCATGCCGGGGCTGTTTAGATCTGTCAGAAAAGCAAAATAGAAATATTATTCTATGTATAGCACCCTCAATCGCGTTTCCCTTTGCAGCAAATGTAAAGCGCCTAGAAAAAGATTGAGTTCTCTGAGGGTGCTTTATCAAGTGCATACTTATCATTATTATTATTATTATTATTATTACAAAGAGAACATAATCTCTATTCACGCGCTTCACTTATATGCATGGGCCTCGAGCCCACGACCTCGGCCAAACCTTGTTCGCAGCACCTTAACCACTGGGCCATTCTCTTCAGGACCTCTAGAAATACGAGCATCCTTTAAGAAAAATGCCGGTCCCCGTCGGAAACTGGCGGTCAATGAGCAACGCTCCAACAGGCTGAGAGGCATTCCCCTCTGGAGAAGCTCCCGGACGCTGTGCGTCCGCGGCGCTCTGTCCCCCAAAACCCTCTGGAGCCGCTCTCCAAGCCCGAGAGCACTGTCCTCGAAGCTCAGTAAAAAAATATATAATTCATTTGTATAGCGCACTGAGAGAACCAAATTTATATTCAGGCGCTTCACATATGCCACGGGGCTCGAGCCCACGACCTCCCTCGGACATCAGTTACACTCACCCTGACCTTGGTTAGGGGCGAGCACTTTAGCCACTGAGCCAAATCATTGCGGCGAGTAGCAACCCAGAAAAGGTTGCCGAACTTTCGGGGATGGGGCTGAAGTAGACGGTTTAGGCGTCGAGTCGTCCTTGCGTGGTCTAAACAAACTCGTCCACTTGCCAGCCTCTGGCTGCAGCGAAGTCCCAAGCGAATTCGGTTGCATTGGCCTGCGCACGCTAATGCGGGAAGCGGAACCTCGCGAGCGTGCACGCACCTTCTACAACATGCACTCTCTCGCCGCTCGGTTGATGGCGTTCGCAGTTCCGCTGCGCAGCTTCGCCCCAGAGTCTGGTATGCGCTGCTGCACTCGAGTCGGCGCTCCCAGAACGACTTTGACCGCTCTTCGCCGCGCTTGGTCCTGTTTCACTACAATACGCCGCACGCACACCGCTGCCGCACGGGGCGCTGTCAGCAGGCAAAGAATGGCAGGACAATCGGACTCGCTCCCAGCATATCTTCCGACGATACTCTTCCGGGAAGTAGCGTAGCATGGGCCTTGTCCCAGTGGCATTCAAGCAGCGCTCTTAAGGTCCTGCCGAATTCCGCACGATTAACCGAAATTGCGAGCTGGCTACAGCTCTCTGGCTTCACCTCAGCCAGTGCCCCTGGTCTGGCGGCCAATATGGCATCATTTGCTCATACAGCAACGTCAGGTTCTGCTATGGGCACAGTACTTATCGCAAGCTGTTCAACATGATCTCAAGTGTATGTTTGCATTTACCTTAAATAAACACGCTGTTAGTTATCGTTTCAGTTTAGGGTTTATGCTTTTAGGTTTAGTATTTAGGGATTGCGTGTTTTGGAGCTTACGGTTTATGGTTAGATTTTGTTTTTTCTGGGTTTGAGTTTTTTGGTTTAGAGTTTAGAGTATGAAGTTTAATGTTTAGTATTTAGGTAGTAGAAAAAACTCAAAATGGAAGATAACAAAAAGGCTTTATTCAACGTAAACGAGATCTCATTGACTGTGGACTCGCTTCTCTGAGTCGCGTTTATTATGTCACTCCCGGAAGTACTGGTCGCGGTCGACAACGCTGCGTCATCTTGCCGCGTGACGGAAGGACAGACTTTCTGCTTTAATTAGAGTAAACATAAGATTGCAACCATGTTGAACAGCCTGCTCTGAGCGCTGTGTCCGTAGCAGAACCTGGCATTGCTGTATGAACACGCGACGGCGTAATAGCTGGCTTTGGCACCACCGGAGCACTTCTCCCCAGCCGCGAGTGGCTGTGGCCACGAACGCAGCTGCTGACACGAAGTGTCCGCGCTCGATGTAAGCGTTAACATCTGTTAGCCAGGTTAGCCTTAGGCCATAAGTCGCTTCTGTTTTGTGGGGAAACAAACTGACATGCCTGCAGTAACGGGCTCAGCTGCCGTGCGAAAATTCCCGTGGACGTTTTGTAGTTTTTTATTTGCTTCGCATTGCAGTAAGTTCACACGACGAGCAATACAACAACGTTCAACCGACCACTGAAGGTGCTGCAAAGCGTCGGCGCCAATTTTTTTCTCCGTGTTTGGACTTCGGAGAAATCTTCGGCGTCGACTGCTGAGCGAAATTGACCAATGCCGAAAGAAAGCGACCTAAGATGTAACCGCGGTGCGGCGAAGCGAGACGCGGTATCAGGATATGGTGCGAGAGTAAGGACAGCCGGTCACGAACTCTCTACCGAGCCAGCCTTCGCTGGTTGGAGCATACAAATCCAAGAGCGGCTGCTTCGAGCAGACCGAACCGCGCTGCGCATACATCGGGAGGTAGAGCGGCCTCTCCGAAAGCTTCGATCCTTCGAAGCGCGGCCTCTTCGCAGCGGCACCCAGAACGCCAGCACTGCTTGGGGCGCCAGTCGGTGCTCTCGAAAGCGCCGCCAGGAGCCACCGCTGGGGTAAGCGAGTGCTGGGCAGCAGCTGGGTAGGGGGCGGGGCAAACGTGGCATAGCCTGCTCAATTAAGCACAGCGATCGAAAATGCTCGTGGAGCGGAAAGTGTTCGAGAAAAGGCTAGTTCGAAATCCAGCGCAGTTTGTCAATTCGAATGAAGCGAGAGGGGCAACCTGCCGACGCCGACGAGCTGAGGGTTCGTCGATCAGCAAAAATGAGCACATCGCTGACTTCGCCGGGTCTCAGGGAGGCCAATTTGAAGTATGGAATGAGCACGATTTATGCTGCTGGGAGCCGCCCTACCGCGTATCTGTATTTCACATCGGTTTGTCGACGACTGTATCATTATGTCGTCGAGTGTATAGGTATGTCGTCAAGTGTATCTATCGTTGTATCGTCGAGTGTATCGTTATGTCGTCGTTGAGTGTATCGGTTTGTCGTCGTCGAGCTGCTAGCTCAGAGAGAATTGGAGCTCTCTTTTGACGCTCGACGAGTAATTCGTGCGTCGAACAGCCGCCTTTCGTAGATATGTGGCCAGAAGGAGCGAGGGAGAGGGCTCACGTCCTCGTCAGACTCGGGTCGCATAAGCACGAAATGAAATGAGCAACAATAGTGCGATCGCATGCTGCTCTGTACAATGCAGCCGCTTGGATCGCACACGGGTCAGAGTACACAGGTCAAAGTACACCGGTCTATGCACACCGGTCAAAGCAAGACTAAACTAATTTCCGTACAACCGGCTCAGTAATATGTACAGTCGAAACCCCTCGAGCCGAGAGCGCTTTCAGATCTCCAAACGTGCTACCAGCAGGCAGCAGCACACAATACGTAGCAGTAGTAGCAGCAGCTGCTGCTGCTACTGCCGACATGTGCTTTTCTTCTTGAAGTCCAAGAGCACTGGTGCCTGGAGATGTCGGCGAGGGTCGAGGCCGATACGCGTGCTCAGTTCGCCTTGTCCTGCGACGAGCTGCCGTTGCTGAGCGTTCGTGGAGTCGCAGGCAGGCTGGGGAACGTGAACCAGTAGGGCGACGGCGGGCCGAAAGAGGACAGCGAGGGCGTGCTGAGCGACGAGTGAGACGACGCCGGGCCGAACGAGGAGGGCGTGCTGAGAGACGACAAAGGTGCCGGGCCGATGTAGGGCAGCAGTGGCTGGCCCGGTGGCGGCAGCAGCAGCAGCTGCTGCTGCTGCTGCTGCTGCAGCGACAGCGTAGGCAGTTGCATTGGGTAGTGGCCGCCGCCCATCGGCGACTGTGAGGTGGCAGCAGCTAGCAGTTGCTGCTCGTGCTGGGTGCTGGCTGTGACCGGCGGTGCTACGGGTGCCATCAGCGAGCTCGGACCGGCAGAGACCGAGGCAGAAGCAGCAGTGGGGGTGAGCTGGGTCTGGCCGTCGGCATGCATCGCCGAACCGTTATGAGCAGGCGGCTGAGACCTCTGCTCGGGGGTCAGAGAAGCGCCCGAGGCGGCCGATGCTTCGGCCAGAGGCAGCTGCGCCATTGTGACGGTGAGGGATGGCTGTGAGGCCGGTGTCAGCCCATGCAGCTGGCCGGCGTGCGCGACATGAGACATATGTGTGTTAGCCGGGGCAGCAGCTGCTAGCAGCGGCTGGTGGCCATGAGCAGCAGCACACGGCAGTTGGCCGTGATGAGGCATGCCCGAAGCTCCGAGTGACGACTGAGACGACTGAGCAAAAGGTGGGTATGCCAAGTGGCTGAAAGGAGGCAGGCTGTGCTGTGCATGGTGGTACTGCTGTCCTGCTGAGTGGTACAACATCTGGCCATAGGGTGATGTAGGAGCATGGTGCATAGGCTGGCTGAAGTAGGGATTCATCGGATGGCCATGAGCAGCAGAGGAGCCAGAGGCATACGGCGAGAAGTGCTGCTGAGTGCTGTGATGCATGGAGTAGAGGTGGTGTGGCAGCTGCTGCTGCTGCTGCTGCTGCCCGTGAGCAGCGATGGTGGCAGCCGAGTACACCGAGTAAAGCGACGGCGGAGCAGCCGATGGCACCGAGCACTGCTGTTGCACGATCTGTTGGGAAAACGGCACTTGCTGTGGCTCCTCCGATGAAGACGCCAGGCTAGCGCCGCAGCCGCCGACCACAGGCCGCACTGGCTGCTGACCGTCGGCGGCCGAAGTGCCTGCCGGCATCGGCTGAGGCATTAGCGAGTGCAGCGACGAGGTGAAGGCTGGCTGGTGCTGATGGAAGTGCTGCGGCAGCTGAGGAAATGGCTGGGCAAAAGAAGGCATAGGCGTCGGGAGTTGGTAGGGCTGTGCGAATGTCGCTAGAGGTCTCGGCAGCTGTGAAGTAGGCAGAGGCTGCACGAACGGCGACTGCAAAGTGGGCAAAGGCTGCACGAACGACGACTGTGAAGCAGACAGAGGCTGCACGAACGACGACTGTGAAGCAGACAGAGGCTGCACGAACGACGACTGTGAAGCAGACAGAGGCTGCACGAACGACGACTGTGAAGCAGACAGAGGCTGCACGAACGACGACTGTGAAGCAGACAGAGGTTGCACAAAAGACGACTGCGAAGCAGACAGAGGCTGCACGAACGACGACTGTGAAGCAGACAGAGGCTGCACAAAAGACGACTGTGAAGCAGACAGAGGCTGCACGAACGACGACTGCATAGCAGACAGAGGCTGCACGAAAGACGACTGCAAAGCAGACAGAGGCTGCACGAACGATGACTGTGAAGCAGACAGAGGCTGCACAAAAGACGACTGTGAAGCAGACAGAGGCTGCATGAATGACGACTGTGAAGCAGACAGAGGCTGCACGAAAGACGACTGCAAAGCAGACAGGGGCTGCACGAGCGACCACTGCGATGTGGGCAAGGGCTGCACGAACGGTGACTTTCCAATAGCACCGAGCTGCTGAGGCGGCAGCTGCTGTGGTTGCTGTGCGGCAGTGGCAGTCGTCGTAGTCGTCATCGTCGACTGCATCGACGGCTGGTCGGACGCTGGCTTGAGTGGCAGCAGGCAGCGAGTAGCTGCCTGGAATTGCTGCCGAGCAAGAGCTGGCTGCGCCTGCGGTGGCTGCTGCTGCTGTAGCAGCTGAGACAGCTCAACGGAGGAGGCAGAGAATGAAGATAAGCAGGGTTCGGCTGCTGCTGCTGCTGCTACTGCTGCTGCTGCTGCTGCTACTGCTGCTGCTGCTGCTGCTGCTGAGTCGTCGTCGGCAAGCGGCTGCTGCGGCGGCGAGTCGGGTGCACTTTGAGCACGTGACGAGTGACGTGAGGAACGCCTGGGCCGCTTTGGCTTGCTGCATTCGGCTTCACCGTCGACTTCAGCTGAGGACTCAGAGCGGAGCAGAACTTGCCGACCCTCACGCACAATGCTGGCCTCATCGAACATCGTCTCCAGCAACAATGGCGGTATCTTGCACTTGTAGTCCAGTCGCACTGCTGTGACTCGCTCGTTGTGTCGCACCGATATCGTTCTCAGGTCGGTGACTTTCATCAGGATCTTGGCCCAGTGCAGGGGTTGGGTGGGTCGGGTTGTTATCATGTAACTTCTCAATGCGGTCAGCAAAGCGTCCTGGCTGCGGTCCACAATCTTTGAGCAGCGAAGTCCGGTCCTGTCTGAAAATTTGACATCTTAATACGGTTAGGATAAGGCATACTACTCATTGCAGTAGCCTGCACTGTGCTATGTGGGGCAGGAGCAGCATTTCCAGCTACGACGACAAGAGCAGGGTTTCTAGAGCATACAGACTGCAGCAACTCGAGAAGCCACACACGCGCACACACACACGAGCATGCATTCACACACGTGCATTTATATATATATATATATATAGGTGTGTGTGTGTGTGTGTGTGTGTGTGTGTGTGTGTGTGTGTGTGTGTGTGTGTGTGTGTGTGTGTGTGTGTGTGTGTGTGTGTGTGTGTGTGTACAGCCACTCGTACACATATACACATTCATGTGATTAATATATATGAATGCATATTCATATGATTTTAGCCACTCACTTTTAGCAGGATGTGAGTTGTTCGCCCTTTCTCACTCTCACAGCCCGGCGGTTTGGCAGTGCATGTATGTATGAATGTAAGTATTATATTCTCAGCCTGAAACTCCACAAAGCCAATATGAATAATTGGGTTTTACGAAGGAGATTTTACTATAGAAAACTAACAGCTCAATCCGCTTTCTGTATACTTGATACTCGAGGGTAGTGGGTCGCAGGAACTATTAGCGTGCATTCCCAAAGCTAAGCTGGGCAGCAATTGTGTGAGAAGAGTCACAGTCGCATAGATACGATAGCAGTGGGTGGCTCCGGCTGCCAGCAGCCAATCGCGAGCACAGCAGGAAGGACAGCCACTCACCGGACTGCATGAGCAAGATGGCAGCAAGGAGAGCCACTTCGACAGTGTCTAAATGCAGTTGCCAGATGCCCTGAGCAAACTCGAATATGGGTTCGAGCAGCATGTTGACGCTCGAGTCCCCGGTCAACTGAGACTTGAATAGTTTGAATCCATCGGCGAGCTCCAGCGCCGGCTGGCTTATGTCGTAGCGGTAGGCGGCCCGCAAGCACATGATCTCGATGCAGCATGACCGGAGCAGCAGCATCTGATCTTCGCCGTTCATCTGCACCGAGAGTTGCCGGTGGCATGCATTGAAGCAAGAGTGGTCATTTAAGCAAAAGATATATATATATATATATATATATATATATATCGAGAGAGAGAGAGGGAGAGAGAGAGAGGGAGAGAGAGAGAGAGAGAGAGAGAGAGAGAGAGAGAGAGAGAGAGAGAGAGAGGGAGAGAGAGAGGGAGAGAGCGCGAGCCAGGCAAAAGCTAGCAGGGGCGGCTCCAACAGCTTGCCAGCAGCTAGTGGCACTGGCCGAGGGAGAGGGGACCAGGCTGAGAGCCGGCCGGCTCCCTGACAGACAAGACTTACCAGAGTGAATCCGGGTACCTGCTTTGCAAAGTCGACCACTTTCAAAATTGAAGGGGCCATTATTTCTCCGAGATGTTGGAGCACGTTTGTGCCTGTTATCGCATCCTTGCTTTCGAGCTGAACGAGAGTAATCGGCGAGGAACATTAGCTTCAAGCTAGCTCTCGCCCTGGACGAAGCGGCTAGCTCTCACTTGCAACTAGTGCGGAAGGGACGACGACCGGAAGAGCTCGGTCCGACTTCGGGCCTAGCAGAGGCTGCCTGCTCGTTGCCTGCTCAGGCTGCACTAGCAAGAGTGTCGCTGGCGGCCCTGAACGATGGCTCCTGACATTATGAGAATGCTCGAAGCACTCAAGCACTATGCCAGCGAAAAGAATCGCTTGCCAAAATCACTGGACGGTGGCACTGTCGAGCCATGACGACAGCCGCGGCCGATGACAGCAGGCCCCGGAGGCAAGAAAGAGCCACTTACTTTCGTCACGGTCTGGTCGTAAGCTTTCGAGACTGTATCAATGACTTTGATGTCTTCAGCTGTCATACGATTGGGGAACTGGCAATAGTGTGCTGCCGGCAGCCCCGCTGCTGCCGCTGCGGCCATGCATGAGCAGCACAACGTGACAGTCGGCACTGCGACAGCCGGCACTTCTGCAGCCGGCACTTCTGCAGTCGGCACTTCGGCAGCCGGCACTTCGGCAGCCGGCACTTCGGCAGCCGGCACTTCGGCAGCCGGCACTTCGGCAGCCGGCACTTCTGCAGCCGGCACTTCTGCAGCCGGCACTTCGGCAGCCGGCACTTCGTCAGCCGGCGCTTCGGAAGCCGGCACTTCGGCAGCCGGCCATGCGGCAGCCGGCCATGCTGCAGCCGGCCATGCGGCAGCCGGCCATGCGGAAGTCGGCCATGCGGCAGCCGTCATTGAGGCAGCCGGCATTTCGGCAGCCGGCATTTCGGCAGCCGGCATTGCGGCAGCCGGCCATGCGGCAGCCGGCATTGCGGTAGCCGGCCATGCGGCAGCCGGCAATGCGGCAGTCGGCCATGCGGCAGTCGGCCATGCGGCAGCAGGCCATGCGGCAGCCGGCACTGCGGCAGCCGGCCATGCGGCAGCAGTCATTGAGGCAGCCGGCATTGCGGCAGCCGGCACTCCGGCAGGCGTCCAATCGGCAGCCGGCATTGCGGCAGTGGGCCATGCGGCAGCCGTCATTGCGGCAGCCGGCATTGAGGCAGCCGGCATTGAGGCAGCCGGCATTGAGGCAGCCGGCATTGAGGCAGCCGGCATTGAGGCAGCCGGCATTGAGGCAGCCGGCATTGAGGCAGCCGGCATTGAGGCAGCCGGCATTGAGGCAGCCGGTATTGCGGCAGCCGTCATTGAGGCGGCCGGCATTGAGGCGGCCGGCATTGAGGCGGCCGGCATTGCGGCGGCCGGCATTGCGGCGGCCGGCATTGCGGCGGCCGGCATTGCGGCGGCCGGCATTGCGGCGGCCGGCATTGCGGCGGCCGGCATTGCGGCAGCCGGCATTGCGGCAGCCGGCATTGCGGCAGCCGGCATTGCGGCAGCCGGCATTGCGGCAGCCGGCATTGCGGCAGCCGGCATTGAGGCAGCCGGCATTGAGGCAGCCGGCATTGAGGCAGCCGGCATTGAGGCAGCCGGCATTGAGGCAGCCGGCATTGAGGCAGCCGGCATTGAGGCAGCCGGCATTGAGGCAGCCGGCATTGAGGCAGCCGGCATTGAGGCAGCCGGCATTGAGGCAGCCGGCATTGCGGCCGGCACTGCGGCAGCCGGCCGTGCAGCAGCTTGCCGTGCGGCAGCCGGCACTGCAGCAGCCGGCACTTCGGCAGCCGGCACTGCGGCAGGCAGCACTTCGGCAGGCAGCATTTCGGCAGCCGGGTCTAGCTCTAGCGGCAACTGTGGGGAGCAGGAGGCAGGGTTGGCAGCTGCGGCAGCATCAGCAGTAGCAGCCTCACTGGCCACTGTAGTTGCAGCAGCAGCCTCGGCAGCTGCCGTCTCGGTCGAGGAAGCAAAATCCGATGTCATCTCCAGCACCACTGCCATCTCCATCGCCATCTCTCTCTCCAGATCTGTTCTCCGTCGATCTCGGTTACTTTCGATGAGCTTCCTCTTGGCCAGTCGCTGCTTCTCGTTGAGAACCACTGCAAAGTAAACGATAGTGCAGCACGGCACGGTAATGGGGCTCGGGATCGCCACTGGAGGGGGGATCTCCGGAGGGACATCGCATCCGGGGCGATGGCGGCAGCGGCGTCGGCGGCCTTTGCACAGTGGCCCAGTCACGGCGAAGTGATCACGTTGGTCAGCGGCTCCAACTGCTTAGCACAGGTCCTTAGCTCAGTCCTCGTCGTGGCACCTCCCTCGAAGTATGTACAAAGCAAGCAGCTAGCCGGATAGCAGCTACTTCAAAATAGCAGACTTTTCAAGCCTCAAGTAAGTATCTTATTTTTGGACTCATAACGAAGGTTCACTATTCTTAGAGCAGCCGGGATAGTCGCGTCCCCGAAACACAATCTACCCACAGCTCATCTGCGATAGCCAATCAATCGGGACAAACGACTCGGCTGCTGCATTGACTAATGAGAGGCAGTGCGTAGCTTTGCCTACGGTGCAGCTTTGCCCAGCTGCCTCACCCGCTGAATCTTTCCCGGCTAGGCCCTCGAGTTAAACCTCGCTCTGCCGTTGCCGTCGCTAGAAACCCTTTTTGGCGTCACTCGGAATCGCGTTCGGACACTGTTAGAGGCCTGTGGGGGCGGTGGCAGGGTGCTGTGGCAGGCTGAGCAGCTGCCTCCTTTCCTCGAACTCCGGTATGACTTATTTGTGCAGCGCCGCAAGCAAACTCAATCTCTATCCGGGCGCTTTGTATACGCCGCCGGGCTCGAGCTCACGACTTCCGGATCGTTGAAGGTGAGAGCGAACCTTATACTTACGGGGTTGGGTGGGTGGGTGGGTGGGTGGGGGGGGGGAGAGAGCCCCCATTAGGGTGTGCTCAAGTGCAGAACGGTCGGAGGCTGAGAGAATAAACTTTGCCGCGAGCAGGGACCAATCCCTAAACCTCTGGCTTTCTGGGTCTGTGCTCTGTCGATTGTCGGCGACACCGGAATGCGAGACACTATTTAGTCACCACTGACAGCATCCGTATATCCCACTTCTTTTTTGCAGAGGGCCTTCGGGCTGGTGCAAAACTGCTGCAACAGCCCTCTGGGCCGCCAGAAATGAGATAATAATAATAGTAAATACGATGGTAATAACAGGAAAGCATTCTAAACGGCCCTTGGAAAGCCAAATCTCTTTTGCGGGCATTTTGTAAATTCTTGAGTGGAAGTAGCTAGCTTCTTAGCGGTGACGTGTTCAATTTTAACACGACCACACAAAGAAAATATCATATCAACAAAGCACGCGTTTCGGCGACTTTGACGCTCTCCCGAGCTCTGCGAGTCTTTTCGCATTCATAACGGCGCCGAAGCAGCAGCGGACAGCAAGATTGTGCTGCTGTCCGAGCTTTCTTTCAAGCCAAATTCAACAGGCATTTTAAACGTCCCCAACGTCAGCCTAGCAAGACAAGACAAACCGGCGCTCCGGATTAACGCGGCTTAGCTCAGCCCGAGGCTCGCCGGCGCTTTATTTTAAATCCGACTGGCTCGGCAGGCGGAGAGCAGGCGCCGCCCCCCTCCCCCGGCGGAGAGCAGGCGCCGCCGTCCTCCCGGGCGGAGTACCGGCGGCCTGTATGTAGGGGTGCCAGGTGGAAGAGAGGAGACACAGCGAGTGACCAGCCAACCAGCCGCGGCGCTTGCGTGTGGGCACTCACAGTCGGTAGTCATTCCCACTTTTATGCACTTTTCGAATCTGCAGTACTGACACTGGTTTCTCGAAGCCTTGTCGATCCGGCATTCCATGGTAAACTTGCAGAGGTACTTCAGGCCTTTCTGCACGGTTCTCCGAAAGAAGCCCTGCATCGGCAAACGGATAAACGCCGCCAGCTCAGCACAAGCGCCACCTTCTGGGCGGCCTCCACTTGGCGCTACGGCGGCTGCGCTGCGGCTGCTGCGCTGCGGCTGCTGCGCTGCGGCGGCGGCGCTGCGGCGGCACGAACCTTGCATCCCTCGCACGTCATACTGCGGTAGTGGTATCCCGTGGCCGAGTCAGCACAGACCACGCACAGCTCGGGTCCGTTGGTGAAGTCCATGTAGCTCGGTATGTACGGCGCTGCTGTACGAAACGAGCTGACCTTACGCAGCCGCCGGCCGGGAAACGAGCGAACGTCGACCGACAGATCGAACGCCCGTATGCACAAATAACAGTGCCCACAGCGGAGCCGCGGTGGCCGTGCAGAGCCGCGAGCGAAGGCCACGGCGACGCGCGACGCGACTATAGTTTCGTTTCGCCGCCGGATACGCGGAAGCGCAGAGCGACGGAGCGAGCGACGGAGCGAAGGACTCGTTACAGCGGTCGCTGAGCAGCCTCCGTTCTCTAAACCTACAGCGGAGTCTCGCTCCGCCTCGGCTCCTGCTCGCCATTTTTTCACCCGGAAAGACACGCGGAAGACTGCGAGGAAAAAAGCCGTCGCTTAGCGATCGCGTCGTAACCTACCGCGCTAGCGGTTCGCGACACGGATAGCTATGCCTCTCCTGCGCCCATTTAGGTTTGTTTGTATCGAAGAATAATTTCGTGTATCGGGCGGCCGAAAGATGCAATGCTCGCTGTAGCATCCAAGTTGGAGGCTTCCGAAGGCAAACGGCGGTCGCTCGACTCCGTACATGAGTGCGAAACGGTTACGGCGTAGCCGGTCGATGCGGACAGAAAAGCGAACCGTGGATACGGCGGAAAGACAGCGGCGGGAGCTTATTCGAAGCGACGCCGCCGACGGCGGTCGCGATGGAAATATCGAAATCGGTGCCTTGGGGGAGGGGCTGGAGAAAAGCGATCAAGATTTATTGGCCAGTCATCGCGCAGGCTGAAATCTCCCTAGTTCTCGCAAAAAAGATTGGTCCACCGGCGTCGGTGCCCTTTCCGAGAGTGCTCAGGAGCAGTCACACGCTCCCCGACGCTCTTATTAGTAGAAGCCGAGGGACTATTTCTCGCGCGAGGCCGTCGCAGCTGCCCTCCGAGGCTCGCCGACGTCCTCGACGGCTCGCTATCGACGCCGCCGCCGCCGGCGGCGGCGCCTCCCAGCGGCTCGCACACCCGCGCCACCGTTCCCGCGCTTTGAGCTGCAGCAGCTGGGCATCGAGCATGCGCCTCGAATGCCGACGCGAGGCTGCGACGCCAACGTCGAGCGAGCTCCGGATCGCTCACGCGACTACACAAAAGAGGCTGTTAAATCAGCCAATTAGTCCCTCAACGCCTACCGCGGACTCGGCGCGAGCTTCATGCCGAGTCCGCGGTGAGGCGCGTGTTTCGACGCTGGTGCGGCGGCGGCTGAGGAGGCAGCAACTATTTAGAGGCCCGCCCTTTCGCTCGCGCCCAACCAGCGCGTCTCATCTGGTCAATTTATCGTGAGCTGTCACTTACCGCCCGCCCCTCGCCAAGTAATTACGGCTGCAGCCGTCGGATGCCACTCTGCCATTGCGGTTCGCCCATCGGTTAGGGGGTGGTAGTCGTCCGCCGGAACCGACTCTAATTTCTTTTTCTCGGCGTCCGGCGGGAACCCGGGAGGTTGCAAGCGGCCACCCCTTTTTTATCGAGCAGTGCTACAGTGAGCTCGCGTCGCTCGCGGTCGATTGTCGGGGAAACCGTCGCTAAGCTTCCATCCAGGCAGGGCACAGGCGCTCGCCGCCACCGAAGCGCTATCGCGTAGTTGGTACAGTCTGACGCACGATGCTTCGAAAAAACAAACAGCTGCTGCTCTGCAGGTGGGTGGGTGGATGGGGGCGGGAGTGGCCAGGCGACCGCCTAACCGCCGCCGCGGCGGCTCGATCAGTCTCGCTGCCGAAATGCTGGCTCGCCACGCTGACCGCGAGGGGTCGACGGAGAAAGATGCAGCCGTCGGCGACTAGCGTTTACCGTACGGTTGCTCGCCGCAGGGTTTGATCTCGTCGGCGGTCAGGGGACGTCGCAGAGCCAGAAGCGGCGCTTTTGCCATTGGCTAGTCGACTGCAATTATCCCTAAGCGGCGGCTGAGCAGCCGGCAATACCGGAGTCGACGGCTGCGGCGGAGACTAGCCGCAGCTCGCCCGATCGCTTCAGTCGCTGCCTGCTCAGCCCGCGCCGGAGCAGACGCATCGTTGCGCCGCCGCCGGGCCTCTCGATCGATCCTTCGACTCGCGACCCCTACCGCCTCTAGGCGCGAACTCCCAAGTCCGCTCTCTTTCTCTCCAGTTTCCGGAGCCGTAGCTCGTCAAACAACCTCTCTCTTAAGCTGCGTTTACACGACAGACTTTCCCACAGATTTTGGACAGATTTTCCACAGATTTGGGCTACTAAGCCATCATACGTCACATTTTTTTTGGGGGAGGGGAGGAGCCAAGTCAGTAGACTCACCAGCGGGAGAATGTGTCTAAACTCTTTTGGTCCAGCCGACCAATCAAAACCCCGGGCTCATCACATACACCCAGAGCCAAAATAAAAATGGCTGATGTTCGTAGGCTCGAGTTACATTGAGGCGTTCAGAGTAGAAATTGTAGGATTCTCCTCGAATACGGTATTCTTAGGCGTTGTAACCAACTATTAAGCCTTTTCTACATAGCATACGCCGTTCGTCCGTTTATCAATACCACAAACAAACCCGTAACGGGTGCATTACATAGCAGTATACACCCGCATAAACGCACATACTTGGTACCACTCTCTTTCCGAAATTTTTTTTTTAAATGCGAATCTTCATTTTATTTATATTCTTCTCATACTACTCTACAATGATGACTGCAGCGGCGAACTCAACTTCTGACTGCGTTGACTTGGTGTCTCCGGGGAAACCCTCTTTCATACCAACCACCCAGATTAGAGAACGGGCTATGGGCGAGACTACGTCGGGCATCGAATCTGTCGTGGGCGGGTCTTAATCTGCCATGTAAACGTCCTAACTTTGAGGAAAGTCTGTGTCTGTCAGGAGGAAAGTCCGCCGTGTAAATACCGCTTTAGCCTCTTACGCGGGCGCCGTCCGTGCACCACCACTTCCGCTGGCCTCCGGCGACGGCCTAAACGCCAGGGTGAGACCGGGTTGAGGCTGACGCGGTACGCTATTGCCCGCGAGCTGCCTGCAGACCCGCCCTCTAGGGGTGGGGGGTTGTCAGCGCGGCGAGATGACGTTTGCGCTGATCAATTAGGGTCGCGTGGGGGCATACATGACCCTCCCACCGGCCGTCTATCCGCCGCCGTTCGCTCAGGAGTCCCTCACCCTGACCGAAATCAGTTTTCCGAAAACTGCTACCACCAGCTCACCAGCGCGGGTATAGGTGGGGGAGGTAGAGGCGCCAGGGCCAGCAGCGGCGGCGGCCGCCGAGGCCCCGCAAGCTGCACGGGGGCCAGTCCGCGGCTATTTGATTGGCGGCGGCGGCGGTCTGCGGTAACGCGAGATCTGAGCCGGGCAGCTAATGGTATCGTCACGTGACCGACCGGCCTCTCCGCGGGTCAACGGCCGAGTGGCGCTATTGTGCAATGCAACGTAGCGGCAGGCCGGTCAATGCCTCATTCACAGCCAGCCTCAAGCCCGCGGCTGGCCTTAAAATGCGAGCGCGCGCTGATCGCTCTCCACGCTCGCGGTCGATACGCAGTCCTTAAATTTAGCGGCTCACCTCGCTAGCGCGGCACGACATAGGGGGTAGGGAGGGATTGACAGCGTCGGATACGTGCGCAGAGGCCATCTAGCCGCCACGCGACCAACCCCTAGGCCCAGAGACGGCCCAGCCAAGCCGGACTGGGGCGGAGCTCAAAGGTGGGGAGACAAATCTGTTTTGTCACACGGTTATATCATGCAGAAAAATCATTTTTGATCTCGACGTGCGTTTCGTTGGGTCATACGAGTTCGATCGACCGAGCGAAGGGGGGGCGCCGGTGAACCCGGTCTCGCGCGTGCGGCTTGCACCCAAAAACAGCGAAGCCACCATTTTACTGGAGTCAGCAGGGGGGGAGGTAGCGGGAGGAGCCGGTCGTGTCCAATCAATAGTCGCCAGCCACGGCGCCTCGATCCGATACTTTAAGAAAAATTCGGATTTGGCAGCGTCGCTGAGTGTCGCGAGTCGAATGGCCGTTCCCATTTATAGTCGAACCGGCGCGTCGCATCCAATAGCCCCCCCTCCGGTCCCACCCCTCCGCTCGGCGGCCGGCGAGCGGTCCGTCGTGTCGGCAGCGCAGGGGGCCAGGAGACGGCAGGCCGAAGACAGTGCATGCAATAACCGCACGTCGGCCGCTCGCCGGCAAGCACCTCGCGCGCACCCTCGCGACGAGATTCTAAAATCTCGGCTGAGCGCGCGCACTTGCCGTCCCGCCGTTTTCTCTCCTGCCGCTGGACGCGCCGACGGGGCGCCCAGCGGCAGGAGAGGAAGCGGCGGCAGGCTCTCGCGCGAGCCGGCGCACAGCTGCGGCCCCTCCGACAAAGCAGCCGGCGAACAATGGCGCTCGGCTAAGCGGCGGTCAATCGCTGCCGAAAGCGCGGCCCCTCGTCCCACCCGAGCGGCGACCCGGCCAGTGCTCCGGCGCTAGCAACCGCCCGCGGAGCCTCTGCGGCCGGTCGAGCTCGCTGTTTGGATAGAGACGGCAACGGGACGTTGGGAGGAAGACAATGCCACAAACTAGGAGTAAAACGAAAAATGAGCATGCGCTCGCTCAACCGCGGGACGGCGAGGACGCGTCGGCGTGGCTACGCACCTTTCCGCGCCGCCGCGCGGCCTGTCGCTCTGGTCAGCGTCGCTCTTATCGGCATGCCCGGTGGCTGCGGTGGCGACGCTCGGTTTAGCAGCGGCGATGGCTCTTCGGGCGGCCGCGGCTGCGGGCCGTCGGGCGGTCGCGGCATGATTCGCACTTGAGCCGGCCGTCCTCGGGGAGCGCCCGAAGACGATGCCATTCTCGATCGCAATGCCGATCGGTTGGCGGCGCGGCCGGTTTTAAAGAGCCGCCGAAGGGCGGAGCTTCCTCCGAATCGTGCTTCGCCGCAATTCGTGGACCCGCTTTTACCGTCTCCTTTAACCTCGCCGCCAGGCGGAAAAACTCCAGGCGGCGCTCGCTGAGCGCCTCGTTCTCGCACACTGTGCCCGCCCGTTGCCGTGCATTGCAAGTGGGAAAAACACCGGTCGCTCTCTGATAGGCGAAGCTAGGCTGCGTGCGTCTGGTCGCCGTGCTTTTTCGCGCGCGCCCGCTCGACTTGCACACCGCGTTCTTAGAAAGCCGTGCAGCAGAAGTGACTACGGCGTCGCTGTCGCTCCTAGAACCGTAGGTTTTACGATATCAATAGCTCTCTCTTATGCGGCGATCTCTCTTGACTGGCGAGCCGCCGTTCATCCGTAGAAGCACGGCAATTTCCCGTGCGGTTTCGCTAAACAAGAGGCGAGCGGCGGCGGTGAGGCCACGATCTGGTCGCAGCCGGCAAGCCACCACTACTCTGGCCAGTCTCCAGCCGGCCGCGCGACAATAACAAGCGGTGCGTGCGTCGAGCGAACCCGTAACCCAGCGACCGCCACTCCAGCGTCCGCTGCGGCTCGAGCGCACGCCGAAAGACCGCACGTCTCCTTTAGCGTGCGGCGGCGGCATACAAGTCTCAGATTTATATTCTATGAACTTGAGTTACGACCGAAGTCGTGGGCTCGAGACTCGTGGTGTACAGTATACGAAGCGCCTGAATAAATGTTGAG
Source organism: Cristatella mucedo (assembly GCA_009760855.2). NCBI lineage: Eukaryota > Metazoa > Bryozoa > Phylactolaemata > Cristatellidae > Cristatella > Cristatella mucedo. The sequence continues at coordinate 10,033,338 of WPIO01000007.1, forward strand.
TTCTCTTACAGCGTATACAAAAATGAATTATATTTATTTTATTTGTATCTCGACCAGGCATAGTGACTACTTTCTATAAGGCCGGAGTATCTTTCTATAAACCCGCTCTATAGCACATTCACGCAGTCGGCGAGCCTGCGTAGGCGCCGGGTAGACTGAGCGAGCCGGCGCTCTCAGCACCTCACGCTGGTCGCACGTCAACGGCTCTTGGAAAACGTGAAGGTGGGCTTTTTCTGCTCACGTCGCCGCACCCCTGGCTATGCCGCAAAGATTTGGGTGTACGGCGCTACGCGAGTGCATCCAGACACGCCTCTCGCCGGCGCCCGAGCCTTAGGCCCGAGCTAGCTGGGAGCTTGGGGCCAGGAAGTTAGGGAGAAGAGAGAGTAGAGTTCAGCATAGCTGCAGCGTCGCCCTCTCGGCCTGGCTGCACTGCGTTTCGAGCAACCGACCTGCTCAGGTACGGTTCAGGCATGTCAAAGATGCTCGGTAACCTACCAGTAGCAGGTGCTCATCACCTGATTTCTGTCGGATAGTTTCGACCACCGATCAGCACTCTGTCTCGGCACAGTGTAGCAGCTCGGCACCGTGCACAGTTCGCCAGCTCGGGCGTAGGAAGCCCGCAGGAGAGGGGGCTCGCTTTCTCCTTTTTAAGAGCACACTATATGCATAATAGCCAGCTCTTAAGAAACACCGGCAAAGGGGCAATGCTTCTTGCATGGGATTTTCGCAAAGCTGGGACGGGAAAGCTGACAGCAAAGAGGCAGCTGCACCGTGCCTCGGGAGGCGCTAGATAGCGTCGGCTCCCAGCACGCATGCCTGGCGAACTCGTGGATTGCTGGCAAGCTAAGGTCAATCGCTGCTGCTTGGGCAAGCCGGCGCCTTGGTCGTAGTCAGGTTTTCCTGCGCTGCAGTTGATTTGCTCTTGAACAGTCATGCACGAGCTATGTCGTCTGGCGGGCCAAACGAAACCGACTGTCAGCTCGAAAAGCGAAGGGCAGCACAGCAGCAAGTTCAAGACACAGCTACGCCAGGGAGCGAACAGCAGCAACGGGTGTCACATAGCCGGAAGCTGTTGTGACATGCCGGGTGGGGGGCCCGGTGGCCTCTCTGTCTGTCTGTCTGTCTGTCTGTCTGTCTGTCTGTCTGTCTGTCTGTCTGTCTGTCTCTCTCTCTCTCTCTCTCTCTCTCTCTCTCTCTCTCTCTCTCTCTCTCTCTCTCTCTCTGCAAATGCTGACTATGCGGCCGCACAAATCACAGAGCCACAGGCGGTGCAGGATGCGAGATGAGAACTGGATAGAGAACATGCAGTTCAGCCTGCCCGTGAAGGCTTGGCACGGGAAAGCAGTGGCTCACTGACGGCGCCTGCTGTGCCAGCGAGCCAACCATGGCACGCCAAAAAAGTGAGGCATGAGGCCAGCAGCAGCCGGACTGCTAGCCAGCTGCAGCAGTGGGCTATCATGCCGAAGTGCCGAAAGAACTTCGGCAGTCGAAATCGGCGGGCTGCACCAAGCAGCTGCACGACCGGTGCAAAGCTCGGGGAGAGAAATTTCTGCGACCGTGGTAACGACGTAGTATTGAGCAATTGAATAACTGACAGGCAGCACGGTCTGTAACTCCACAAAGCATAAAGACTATGTGGGTGATACGCAAGAAAACTGTGTGTCGTCTCCTCTGTCTGCCCATCCGTCTGGCGACTGGCTGCCCTTACCAGTTGGGGCCGTGCTGCAACGAAGAAGCGTGCACGTCAGCCTGTGCTAGCAGCTTCGCTGCTGCAAGCCAGCAAAAAGGGGGCTGGCACGGGACTCGGATGACCCAGCGAGTGCTTTCACTGGCTTGAAATGTGACACTACTCGGAGGTCTTCCAGCCAGTGCAATCAGCAGCTTACAGTTGTTACAAAACTCTGCAGCCATCTCTCTCTCTCTCTCTCTTTGTTGGATTTTACAGTTGCCACATCGCACCACTTCTTAGTGACTTGCACTGGCTCCCCATCAAGCAACGAATCGACTTCAAAGGTTTTGTCACTCATTTTTAGTTCCCTTCTTTCTCATGCTCCAGCCTATCTATCCGAGCTACTTTTTCAATCACGCTAGGCGTCATATCACCAGCTCTTCAAACTCGAGTTATTTAGCCGTGCTTCAAATCCTTTGAAAATAGTGACCTTAGTTTGTATGCTACTACAACATAAACTCGTTCCAGACTGAAGTCACAACATCACCTGAGTGACTACATTGAAAAAAAGCTAAAGGGTACCTGCTGCTCACATCATTTGGTGGGTTCCGGTGAAATGCCCTATTCGTGCTATGCTGAAGCTGCACGTTTTATCTCTAAGCAATCGACAAGCTGCCTTTATAGGATATGTAAAAACCTAGCAAGAGCCATAGCACTCCAAGGACGCTATACAAATGTCTTATTACATTAATTTTTAAGCAGTAACACTAACTAGTACTTTCTTGAAAAGGCATCAGGTAGGAGCAAAGCCGTCATCTGCCATGGCTGTCTAGTGGTCACCGCAAGGGCTCTGACAAGGATGCCGAGACCTGTGCGTTCTTGCTTACTTTCCGAATCTCCTAAGCACCTGTGTTTACCACGCGGCTTGTACTCCGGCATCCTTATTGTATAATCACACATCTTCAATCAGCTAACTCCTGGGCTTCCTCGTTAGCGAAAAATGACTGCATGAGGTAAGACAACATAGCTCTATTAAGAGCGATGTTGAGGATATTGTCCAAGCTCAACAGTGCGCACAAATTCAACATAGAGCGCCTTGCTTAACATGCACCTGATGAGGCTCAGCAAGGCAGATAACAAGCAGAAAGCTCACAAGAGCAATCCGACCACGAATTCAAGCACACAATGCACCGAATGATTGGAAAATATTCTGTTAATCACCATGACAGCTCTGAAAGGCAGACAGTGATGATCGCTAACTTCGCTTGGCAGGGTAACACCTATCAGGTGAGGGACGTTTGCCTAGCCAGAATCGGTATGCACGATTTATTAGCTGCTAGACGCACACATGTTTAGGAACAAAATGCACCTCTAGCATTCTAATTATTTGAATGAGGCTTGAACGCAGCCCGTGAAGAGAATTGAATCGGAGTTTCTATGCGGCTTTGCTTGCAGGCCACTTTAGAAGGTAAAGCAAACTGTCAGGCCCAGTCACGTTGGCAGGCTAGTCTAGGCGGTAACCAAATGGATGATTCAATGTAGCAGATAAGAAAGCAACTGAAATCTTCATGGAAGCGAAAAGTCTCTAGCAGGGTGTGCAAATCCCCATAATAAGATCACGTCGTCTGCACATCTAGACGATTTTGGCAGACAACAGATTTTTTGTTGGTAGGTGAGATCGTGAAAATCGAATATTTCATACTCTTATCTTTTTATAAGGCCCGATTACTGACATTCCGCATATGGCAAACTCGAGTAATGCTCTGATTTTTGAGTTTCTTGCATATATGGTCGTGGCCAAAGAGACCTGAGAAGACAGTTTACTGGCTTAGAAATGCCGGCCAGATTGGCGGCAATACTTTTCTGCCAAGAAGCATATAAAGATACATACTTTGATTCAAAGACTAAAAGTCAGATTCCTGTAGGGACCTACCACCTCTCCAAACGGCCGGCCCGCGCGGGGGTGCGCAGGAAGCTCGAGCCGTAACGCTATGACCTTGACTAGTGGCTTCCGCTACCGAGTGAGTCTGCAATGCGAAGCCTGCCGATCAGAAAGGCATAGCGGATTGAGGAAATTGAATTTTTGCCGATTGATGCACCAATACATAAAAAGCTAAGTATTATGCGCGATGATAAGTGATTGTGATGTTGCTAGTGATAAAGAAGAACGATATTGCACGAGAACCCTCATTACAGACGTCTCAAGGTCACCGCGCTCCAAGGCCAAATAGGGGTGGGGCGACGCCGCGCTCTGGTGCGAAGCGAAGGAACGTTTTGCTGATATTGACTACATCAAAAACACAAAGAAGTACTTCTTTTAGCACGTAAGATGCTATTTTGTGTAAGTGTCTTGCTTTGGAGCTACGTTCTTTTGAAAAACTAGTAAGTGATTGCTGTTTTAGCCGCAGCTGTTTTCATTTCCGCCATCCTTGGTATATCGCTTTAATGCAAGCGTTAAGTTTCAGTCACTACAAGATTTAGAAACTAATAAGGTCCACCTACTTACATTGTTTACCTCCGTGGGACTGGCAATCAATGCACTACTTGGAGCATGGTGAGGGATAATGCTATTAAGAGCCACACAAGATTTGGGGTTTTATACAACACCCAGTTTGGGCAGATAACATAAAATGGCAAATTGGTAACGCATCTTTATAGATAGAAAAGAGGAAAACGCGAGAGAGAAGCAACAGTTGGTGCTTCCATTATTGCTGTCCATAAATTTTGATTAGTGCCACCCTTAGTGAATTAGGGCTGGGCCATGTTCTAATTATGTAGCACTCAATCAGATCTTTAAGGGATCTGTAATGCAATTATTTTCGCTAAATTATTGCATGTGCTTAAGGTATCAATATTCATTACCAAGTGAGAAGTTTTGTTTTCCTAATGTGGCATAGACACTGCTGGGTTAGATCCGTGTTTTTGATGGAGTTTTACAAAATGTCGACCATGTATTCGCATCATATACATCTACCAACCTATTAAGGCTAAAGTTTTATTTGTGTGTGCAAAGCCGTAGATCTCAGAGAATAAGAGAATTGTATATTCCGTGATGTGGCAAGGGATAGCCACTCCATGTCACTTCATAATGACGTATAAGAGGCACTTATTCACGCTTAAGTCTCTATCCCCTTTATCTTTGGGGTAATGTACATGAATTCATTGACTTTTTAATTTAGTTAATTAACTGTTATTACCTTTGATCCGTACATTTCATATTTTCACACTGCTAAGTCGTAGTGTCAGAGCTGCTATTGGTCATAGTCCGTGCTAATGATGATTTCCAATGTTATGAGTACGGGCTATGTAAAGTATCGTGATTAGTATGCCACCTCAACCTGAAGCTGGCCTTGCTTACCCTGCTGTAGATACCCATGTGCTCTATTTCTTGACTCAATTGAGCACTGCCAAGAGGCAAGACTGTGTAAGCATGCTTTCGATGCTGGCTAATGAATTGGGAGTGTTCAAGTACAAGCCTCCACAAATGATTGTATTTTGTCCAGTCTCTTTCATGGCGCGTGTGCACAGACGTGTATGAATCAATGCTAATGTATCGTAGGTTCATGTGTTTGCTAGAAACGCACTCTTCAATCCTCTAGGCTCCTTCTAGCGTCGAATCCATGTGGTTTGTGGCCAAGCCAGATTATAAAAAACGTACAGAGCAATAGTATACTCGGATCCATGACCGATCTGCCTGTATTCTACAAGGTAATAAAATTTTTAAGGAACATGATAAAGCACCCAAAGAGAACTAACTCTCCTTCTACGCACTTGAAGCAGCTGTATACTGGAAAGAGAGCATAACAACTGGTCAGTAATAAATGAACGGTATCAGTGCACACCTACGGCAATTCACCCAGACGGAGAAATTGCAGTGAGGTACAGGTGAGTTTTCAATTTCTCTGTGACCAGATGGGAATAAAAAAAAAGGTCCGTTTCTGTTACTCTCTATCTCTTGCTCTCTTTATTTTGCTTTGTCTTTCACTCCATCTCCATACCTCTCTCATAGTCAATCCCTGTCTGTCAATCTCCATCTCTCTAACTCTACATTTGACTTTATCACTCATTTACTCACTCACATATTCGCTCACGAACCATATCTTCCTCCTCTCTCTCTCTCTCTCTCTCTCTCTCTCTCTCTCTCTCTCTCTCTCTCTCTCAGACACACACATATACACACTCTATTAATATTTCACGTTACACTCTCCTGCTCGATATCTCTCATCTTGTCTTTCCCAATGCATATATTTATCTATCGCCTCTCTTATTTCTCTCTCTCTCTCTCTCTCTCTCTCTCTCTCTCTCTCTGAGCTTCTCTTCTCCCTCTATTTTTCTTCTCTTTAGCTAGTATCTCTCTCTTCTCTATCTGTTATTTGTTTCTCTATCTGTCACCATCTCTCTGTCTATTTCTTCGTGTGCCTGCACTCGAAAGCTGTCTCCCTCTCCCACTCCCCCTCTCTCTCTCTCTCTCTCTTTCTCTCTCTCTCTCCCTCTCCCTCTCTCTCTCTCTCTCTCTCTCTCTATCTATCTATCTATCTATCTATCTATCTTTAGTCGATGTGTCTATTTCCTGTCTCTTTCACGGTCCGGATCTCTCTCACTGTAGCTGTCTCTCTTGTATTTGTCCAGGATTAAGCGAGTTTTAAATCGCCTGGATAGAGATCGAGTTATCCCAGGGTGCCACACAAACGACCCACTAATTGTTATCATGTTCTAGATCGACTCGAGCTCTTCCTTCAATCATATGGAACTTGTTTTGCAGAATGTTTAGGGCTGCTTGCTCACACTAGCGATTCGATGCTTTCTTCTGGCCCTTAAAGCTGGTGCTGGAAAACGCTGTAGTTATACACCTGCGGAATGTATCTTGGGATCATGTCCTGCTCAGCTTGTTCTGACCGATGCATGTTCGAATGGGTCTAATGGCAGTTCTCTTGGCCTTATCTATAGGACCGAGAATTTTGTTTGCAATGCCTTCCATTGCATCATTGTTCCAACAGCAATGGCAGTCTGTTGTGGGAGGCAGCCATGTTGCTGCTTGTTTGAGCAACCAGTCACGGGTCTTGCAGCTGCTATGCGCCGTTTGGTCTGCTGACAAGTTCGTCACAGTTCAAGCAGAATATTCCTTAGTGTACCTAGCAGCTTAGAACAACGAGTGGCTGCTAAGTGGCTCTTATTGCTACTGCCAGCTATCCCATCTTGCTACGCCCGACTCTTGATTTACCATATGATGAACTAGTTCGTGCATGCCCATAGCTACAGTCTAAGCACTGTTCCCCTTCTGGCCACTCTCTCTGAACTGACACAGCTTCTGTAATGTGGACCCGGCTGTCGTCGATAAACGGCCCGTGCTGTCTGCTCTTACCTCTGCTCGTCGTACAGGCACCAGTGCTGCATGTTGCTTGCTGCGGCTAGGCCGCCTTTAGGGCCTGTCGGACACTCGTCAATGACGAAGCAGAGTTTCGAGGCCACGAGCTCTCTTTCGCTGCCGTGGCCTTTCAACAGTGCCACAGGAGTGCCCTTGGCTCTGCTGCAATTCAGCCGGCCACGTTCGGGTTGGTCGCAGCAATACCACTGTGGCAGTTCGTTTGCTTCTGTTTCGCAGTTGAAGCTGCTGTCAGTATCCCCACTCCATCCTTAAAAAACCTCTCGCTGCAGCCTTAACTGCTGCTGTTGAGCAACACTTGCTGCTGCTGCTGCGGCTGCTCTGTCCTTTAATGTGCCAAACGGCCAGGCAGTGCAGCGTTGCTGGCAGGCGGTCGGTGGCACCCTCTCACAAGCGGTCGGCTGGCTTCCACGCGCTAGCCTGCCGAAGCATGGCGTCGGTCTGCATCCTGCCACCATTGCCGATAGCAAAGAGCGAACGGACCGAGTGTGCTATCGCAACGGTCGGCCGGTGCTGCAAAGCTTCGCATCGTCGCCTGGCTGTGTCTGCTAGTTTAGGGTTGGAAAACCGGCACAACCGTCTGTGCGCTAACTGCGGTCGACAGCGTCCAGTGTGTGCTGGGCCGACCTGCCCGTTAGCAGACGACAAGCCGTGTCCTGCTGCAGGGCGTCCCCTGTTAGCGGCAGCATGCTGTGCCAGCCTGAGACTTCAGTAGACTGAGTGCTCACGCTGTCACCAGTTGCTGTCGAGCGTGCCCAGATTGTAATTGCAGCTACTTCTGCACTTCGCCCAGAAGCTAGCGCTGCTATCAATGTACAAGCTCGGGTCTTCTGTTCTCTCTCTTTACTCTTGAGAACATCTTGTGTAATCAAGCACACTGAGTGCAGTGCCTCGTCATGATGTTGGGTTTTGCAGCTTTCACGACTGGCAGCAGTGGTGGCTCTGGCGGTGCTTCCGCTCCTGCGATCGGCACAGCTCTCCGGGCACTGCTTCGTGCAGCATGCATGCAGCTGCCGTTGGGTGTGCTCTATGCTTCGTCCAGAAGCTAGCTATCTTAGCGTTGATGGCGGTCTTCGAGCTCCAGCTGCAGGCGTGTTTACTTGACCGATTTCGTTGTGCTGCAATAGCTAGTAGCAAGTTCCTGCCAGCAGCGTAGGGGGACAACTTGTGTGCAGAATACTCGGCGCGGGCAGTGACGGCTCGGCATAGGTTTTTGACGCATTTCAGCACATGTTTCCAGTACTATTTCTGCACAGCCCAGAAGGCTGGACGTCTGCTGCCGGAAGCTTGCAGAATCGCCTACAGCGCCCAATGTCTCAAGCATAGTTATGGGTTGGGTTGGGCAAAGCAGGCATTGCCCAACGAAGCTGTCGTTGCAAGAGTGCACGCCGGCGGTTGAGGAGCAGCAAAGTTGGTCAGAGGGTGAGCTAGAAAACAGGTCACTTCGTGTTCGAAGACTGTGTCCGGAGGTCAGTAGCAACCTCCACCTCATCCAGAGATGGCCCGGACACGACTCGCAGCAAGCTTGAAGACTAGCAAGAGCTGGCGTGGGACCGAGAGCTGGCTCGACTCTTACTCCAGGCGAAAGCGTCAGGGAGCGCCACAGCGGCCGCACTGGCAGCTGCACAGCTTAGGTTGTCGGGTCCCCGACATTCTCCTCGGCCTTTCTGTCTGCCATTTCGGCCATCTTTTCGCAGAGTGGAGCGCTCGGCTGGCTGCGATGCCGCTGCCGGGCCGCTGAACCAGGGTCGGCCGAAGCCGGAGACGTGGGATATGCTCTCGTCTCGCAGGGGACCGAGCCAATTGCTGCCGCTCTGCCACTGTCCCGCTGTGCCTAGAGTCAAGGCCGCCCTTGGGTGCGGAAAATCGCTTGCTTTGAAGCAGCCTGCTCGTCCGCAAAGGTGCTCAACCGGGGAGAAGCGGCTAGGCGATGCGATTGCTTTTCACGACCTCGGCCCCGAGGTCTTGGGTTCGAATCCTGCGGTGGGCGATCCTATATCGCCACTGCAAGCGTTGGCGATAGCCGTAAAGGCTCTTCTGTCGCTACACAAAAAGAGGCTGTTAAATCAGCTAGCATTTTTTTTACCGAAATCAAATTCAATGCAGACCCTGCCTTCAGCTGCGATGCAAATCTAAACCCCGGAACTGGCAGCCGACTGACATCGCGACATTCTCGGGCTTGATGATATTTAAAGCGAGGCTAAACACACCGTTTCCTTGCAGCATTTGCTCTGTCTGCTTGAACTGTCCATTATTTACTGCATTTTTTTTATTCCTATCAGTTCCTATATTTTCTTTCCAGTCTATGCCAAATGCTTAGAAAGAGATGTTCTGCCTTTTAGGATTCTATGCACAGCCATCATTAGTATTATTATTATTATTATAAAATTTAGCACCACAGGCTGTGTTCATTCTGCAAGAACTCGTGTCTTAAGCATGCACAACTCTTTGGATCGATTCGATCCACGTTGGGCAAGTTGCCGGTTTTGATGGTGCTTCAGCTGTCTGCGGTTCGATCTCACACCAGAGAATACAGCATGCTGCATTCTTGAAGGATACCACCGGGTCTCAGCATATTGGCTAAGGTACTCGAACTTTGTGGCCCAGGTCGAAGGTTCTGGTCATGCTGCAGACTATCTGTCCTTGCCCTCTGCGACTAGGGCAAAAGCTGCCGAGGCTTGTCTAGCAAATGTAATTAAGGCTGTTGGGTCGGCTCATCTTTGTTTGGTCCTGTAGTTTAATCTGCTGGTCTTTGCTTGGTCCTCCTTAGAGCCAATAAAAGAAAAAAGCCTTGCCTGTCAGTGTGGCCAGCTTTTACGAAAGATGCTATTAGCTGTCCCATTCCTCCGCTTAAAGACAGTTGGCGACAGAAGCTTTAGCTCTGCAGGTCCTAGACTGTGGAACTCGCTTCCACAATTCTTACGAAACGACAACTACTCTCCAACTGCCGACTATGGCACATATTTTTCAGCGGTCCTGAACTGCTACTTCTATGCTACTCACTACCTCAACTGCTCTCCTGACTCTGCTATGCTTTCCACTTTCTCTTTGTTGCATGAGACGAAGTCTGTTGGGTACCGAATGCGTACCGAAAGCCGCTTAGGCTGTGAGTGCGCTATACAAAACTCTCCTGCGTAACACCCACATGGTCTTTATGACTTTGTGGAGTTACTGACGGAGATACATTACATTAGCCCAGCAGCTTCGAGCTGGCAACTTGCTCGTCTGTACCCAGGGTGCTGCCTCAGCCTTGTCAAGGTGTCACGTGCTAAAGCCGGAAATATTTCTCGGACGACCGTGGAACTTTATTTTAGTACCTTTTGATTCGGCGCTCATCCATGCAATAAATGAGTCATTCGAGGCATCGCACCATCCACGTCGTGGGTGCCGGATATCAAGGCTGTGCTCTGCTTAGTGCTTGCCTGCTTGTGCTGATCAAGCTAGATCGGTCAGGTCAGCGGCTGTCGTTTGGCCCCAGGTGGGGCCTCCCCTAATACCTACTGCATTTTCAACGACAGTTCCTGGCTGGCCAAACCGATAGCGGTTTACACCTCTGGTCCTGTTAAGGGGGTTAAATATTGAGCAAGTCTGCACCAAGAGGCTTTCCCTACCTAACTCTTCCTAGAATTTTCCGTTGCCTTGCGGCTTCATTTTCCCGATTTGCCAAGAGCCTGGCTAGCGAGTCGGGCTTTACTTGATAAACCTTCGCGCTCTGACGTTGACACTATTTGCCACTTTGGGTTTTGCAAAAGATGCACGCACAGGTTTTTTATTGAAGCTCCTGAATGCTGTTTCATCCACAATCAGCTTCATCGTATGCAAAGAGTAAGGAAAGCGGTTTTCCTCAGTTGTACTGTGCAGAGATCTGTCTGTGTGCCCATTGGCTAGCCCATCTGTCGCTTCCTCTTTCCTTAAAGCAAGTTTAGACTCTAATGAACTTGTCCCTGTCCTCTCAACTTGCTCTTTCATTCGTGCTCCTCCTATCCGCCTTTCCTGCCTCCTCTTTCTACTCTGACTCCTCTCTCGATTTCTCAGCGTTGGCAAATTAGCCACCCTGTTCACTATTTTCTTTTTTTAGCTAGGCAACAAGATTTTTCTTGCTGCTACTGCAGCACAACTATGAAGGGCTATTCCTTCAATCGCTCTCGAGTACTTTCCTTGCCTTGGAAATACACAAATTTGCCACTAAAATCGATCCTTGTTCTTTATCGTCAGCCTTTTGGGTGCCACCGGGGGACTATGTTCTCGGGGCTCTTGCAGAGACTAATCCAAGAATGCGTTTGATCTGAATAGCTTCAGGACATGGCAGACCCGTGCAGTCAGATGGTGCAGCTCGTTGCTTTGGCTGATCGTAGGCGAACATTGAGCCGCCATTCTCATTTTTCAGTGTATTATTTGGGACGTTTACAAAAATCGAGCCAAGCTGCAGAGTTTTGCACCAACCGGAAGCGTCTTATTCAACAAGCAGGGAGACCTATGAATAGAGAGTTGCAGAAGTCTCGGAAGTCGCAAATTCATGGACCAGCCTGGCTGTGGCACTCTTATTTAGGCAGGCCATGAACTTTGCAACGGCGCATAACTGAAAGTAAGTAGATTTGACTATGGAACTGATGTTGTCATCTAGTGATAAAGGTCGCTGTGTAGCAGGACACACACATGACTTGCAGATGCTACAGTATATATCCACCAAGGGAGGTCATGCTCGCATGCAAGACTGCAGTCTGTGTTATTTTCAACTGGTCTGACAACAATCGTTTATCATCAATCCTGTTGCCTCAAAATCAATTTTTCTCAAAATCAGACATGGGTCTTAGCCCTGCGGTAAGCTGTTCAAACTGTATGACTCGGATCTTAGGTTCAGTCCTCCAACAGGAAATCATTGTTTGTCTACTGCAATGAACAGCTAAAAATCTTCTTTGGATAAGTAAATGAGGCGGTTGAATTAGCAAGCTTTATTTTGCACCGGATTTTAGCCTCGAGGTAAGCTGCTTAAACTTCGAGACCCTGGCTTCGGTTCGAGTAATGCTGCAGACAATGCTTTATTAATCCACTGAAAGCAGGGGGCTTGCCATCAAGTCTATATTGCCACTATATAAATAAGGCTGTTTAGAATCAGCCGACCATTACTTTTTCTTGCTGTTACTTTTACTTTTCTTGCATGCAAAACCGTGCAGAGCAAACTCTGTAATGACATCATGTGTTCTGTCCCATCCCCTGTCACATTTTTGTTCCTGTAAACTTGTACCGTAAACTATATTGCTAGATCCCAAGCTGCTGCATTTATGGTTGATTCTTATTATTGTACTGCAGTAGCCACACTACTTGTAGATCTGATTCATAGCAGTGACCATGGATTCTGGGGGTTCTATTAGCTTGTTCGGTTAGCCGGACAATAAAAGCACACACACACACACACACACACACACACACACACACACACACATACATATATATATATATATAAATTTCAGATAACACCTCAAGTTCCCAGAACGTATCCAGAGGGTAACATTATAAAGAGGAACTAGTATGTGGTCATGTGTGCAGTGAATAGTTGGCATGGAAAAGTTGTTCATGACCAGGCACACTCCACTTGCAAATGTAGACCAGCTGACTGACATTGATATGCCCGTGCTGTAGCTATGTTTTAAGTCAAATTTAATGGCCGTTTAAGTAATCTGGCCATTCTAGTTAATATCATGGCTTGTTATTGCAGGCTTCCGACGTTTTTAGCTTTGCAACTGCTTATCTAAGCCATAATCAGCTGGTCAGAAGTGCATTTGCAGTGCCCGCAATCAAACACTTTTTGATGTGCAAGCTTCAACTGTTTTTTATTGCCACGTCAAGTTCCCACGGAAGCTCATGCGATTTTTCCAGCATGCCAGATTCGATCGGCATGAGGCTTTTAATAGCTAGTCGTCATAAAGAACACCGATTACAGCTTTGCTCGGTTTGATATAAGGATGCCTGTTGGATTAGAGAGCGCTTTATCTGCTCGTTCTTTGTAGTGGAAGCCATGTTCAATGTCAAGACCAATACGGCAGAGCATTCTTTCATAGAAAAGGGGTTTATTGGAAATTTAAAGCAGCGACAGGCTAGAAAGGATAGCAATAACTACGATAATAATAGAAAAATTATGGGTATATCCATAGCTCCTTAATAGAACTATTTTCTTCCTAGGCACTTTACATATGCTGGAAAGGCAAAGAGCCAAGTTCTTCCTACATGAGTGGTAGTGTTTTGCTCATTTGCTAATCTCTACGTGGACTGTCAGGTCAAGCCCTTCGTGCTCGCGCATGCTGAGGTATGCATATTTTAGTACTTCTTTTGGCTAGCCCAACTTCCAGTCTCTCCGGCAGCAGTACAGATCGTCATTGATCGCGTTAGGTCTATACATCGATGGAAGGAGGTGCCCGGCTGGCTTGTTGCCCCGTTTTTTATCTTGAGTAATCTTGGCTCTTCTGCCTTTTCTAATCTAATATATTGATGCAGCCGGTCACCTGCTGTTTTCTAGGTCATTCGCATAACTAGTCGCGGATTGCCGAGTCAGAACTGTAACCGACCACGACTTCATCTCGTTTTCACGCCTTGCCTTCTGCTATTAGGGCCATCCCCAACGACCGGTGTGTAAAGACGTCTGCATGCTCTGCTGTTCATTAAATATTTGCTCCTTGCTCTGAAGCTTGCCTTTGCTAACCTCCTAGCTAGCCGTCATCGTCACACTGCTCTTCTTTTTCATGCATCTTGGCCACAACCCTTATCACTGGCGTCGGTCTGTCACACAGCAGTAGCTTACTCTCCACCACCTCGTGTTCTGTGCAGCTTGTGCTTTGTGCGCTTTTCAAGCCGAACACAAGCCCCTCCCCCCCCCACTAAAAGGACTGGCTTTATTTAAGCTACACCCTCCTTACTTGAGCACCAGTAACTCGAACCGTCGTGCTAGGCTGTCAGAGATCTGCATCGCCCGGCCACATCAGAAGTCTCTTGCATTTGGTATGGGCATGCGGTAATCTCGTCATCAAATCTGCAGCCAACGATCGGCCTGCCATCAGAAACCTGCTGCTGTTTACGACCAGGCAGAGTGACTCATTCGGAACACGATGGGCCATCAATTGAATACGTGCGATGCAGCAGCAGTGCATCTTGCTTGGCTTTTCTTTGTTCTTCGATGGTCTGCATTCTAGCCTCCAGTTTGCTTGCCGGTCTCTTCAAGCTCCCTCTACTGACCATCATTGGCTCGGCGACCCAGCGTGAACATGTAAGCTCTCCTGGAGGGCGGCTGGCATCTTTCTGGCACATACAGCTGCTCTTTTGCCCCCTCCTGCCAACCCAATGATCCGAGCAGGCCAGAAGCTGCCTAGCAAGCCAGCCGACATACCTGCTGACACTGCAGTGGCGAGCCGCAGCGCCAGAGCGTTCTGGCTCCGACTTGGGGTCCCCCCACACACCTAGCCACGTTTTGCATAGAGAAAGAGCACCTCTGCCCCTGTAAAGGCCGACTGGGCTGGCGGGGGGGGGGGGGGGGGGGGGGGGGGGGGGGGAGGGAGGTGACCGGCTGGCTGCACGAGTGAGTAGTCTCTGGCCTCACGTCGACACTGCCGACCAAATTAGAATTGCAAGTCCGATACCGATTAGCAGCAGCTCAACGGCTCGGAGCCGGACGGGTATTTCTAGGCTAATCCGATTCGGGCCGGCTTTGTGCGACGCAGCAAAGCTCTTTAGCTGCCGTCGGTGCCAGCTCGTCGGCAGGTACCTGCAACATGCGTCACGTACCGATGAGTGCGGCGCCTTATTGATGGCCTCAGCGCTCAATCATAGCGGCAGCTTGATCACATTTGCTGAATTTACCAGCGACTCCTTTCGGCCGCTAGCCATCTCGGTGCAGGAGGTGCAGGCCCTGTCTCATGCTGCCTTCTCGGCGGCCACCTTCCCTGCCGCACTGAGCTGGCCTCGGTGTGCTTGCACTGGATCTCCTGCTTGCCGCCAGCGTCTTGCCATCTCGCCAACTACCGGCTCGTTGCTCCTCCGGTCATTTCCCAGCTTGCTTCGACATCCACACCCAACCTGATGCTGTGCGAAACTGATCGAAGCTGAGTCGAGCTGGCAGTCATTCCTGACGACGATGGCGTCGGGAGTCACTCCCGACCTTCGTAATGACATCCCCTGAATTGACAACATTAAAAAAAATTGAAAACCCACCTATTTATGACAGCATTCAGTGGGTTCCTTTGATTCGTCCCCTGTGTGCTTATGCATGCTGACATTGTGCATGCTGCCACTAACCACACTTGCATGCTGACCCTGTGCATGTCACCCCTAACCATATTATTATTCTAGTTATTTATTGAGCATGCTACTACTAACCATTCAATCATGCTTCCTTTGTAGCAAATGTAAAGCGCTTAGAAAGAGATTGAGTTCTTTGAGAGCACTTTATCAAGTGTGTTATTATTACTATTATTGAAGTTGCTTAAGGAAAAGCGTACTTTCAAATGCTTTGCAGCTTCACGAGAATAAGTGAAGGCCGGCTGACGGCAGCCATAATTCCGCCGGAGGAGTGCACAGCGTCTACTCTGGTCAGGCGTGCGAATGGCAAAACACCCATATCCCCGGGCCACATTCGTACCGCGATAACATTCAGCAGTCAAGTATGTCTTGGCTCTCTTTAAAATTGTGCTGTTTCTCTGTTATTTGTGCCTGGTTTTATCTATGTAAGTTGTTTATAATGTTGACAACAAGTGCCAATGAGTTTCGGAGCTAGTTAAAAGGGCAGATTTAAATTTCATGGATAATGGAAGCATTCCTTGTCGTCCTTAATTTCGACGGATTTAGTGCCGATATAATCAGTGCCGTTGAATTCTTTTCATGTCACCACGAGTGCATGCCCACCACCTGCCTCTCTGCGTCAGGTGAGGGTAAGAAATCAAGTTAGCAGCAATACAGTTTTCTATAAAAGTAGACCTACTGCTCAGAGTCCAGCTACTATTCTATTGCTCCCACGGGTCTTTGCTACAACTCCAGCTGGGTCTTTTCGGCTGTTTTTCGTGTGAAAATCACAAACTCTATAACTCCGCAGTCACCAATTCCAAGGCTTTATTTTTTTACGCCGGAAAATATTCTGACGACAAGCTCAATGCATAAACATAGTATCGCTCTACAACACGGTGTGCCGAACTTGCGTTGCTTCGGCCAATCGTAGCCGGAGGATGGAGGGGCCTCTGGTCCAAGGGGGGTGCCAGAGTACCCTGCCCCTCTTGGTTAAGGTACGCTTGTTTCTACCCCCCCCCCCAAAAAAAATTCTTCTTAACCCTGACAGGCTGGTAATTCTGTTTCCTGTTTTAGCGTCAGTTTCCTTGACCTTTACTCCTGGTCTGCCTAGTGTGGCAGCCAGCCAGAGCCCGAGCTGCCTTCGGTCACGTGTGACCCAAGCTTCGAACTGCCTCCGCACGGTCCGGTCCGCAGGGTCGAGTTGTAAGATGGACCAACTGGAAAATGACACTGACTGACAGAGAACGCCAGCGAAACATCATTCCTCTTGTGCTAGCCGAAGTCGGCACTCGGCGATCTCGCACGCAAAAGCTGATCGCAAGGGTGATAGCTGATCGTGGGGTCGATAGTGCCTTGCTAGATACTGTCTTTGCCTCGGCTGCTATGCTCAGATTCTGGGCACTAATTTTGAATCTTGCTCTTCGAGAAGATTTTAACGCAAATGAATAAAAAACAAGTTGGCTCTTCCTATATCCTTTATTTTTAATTAGCTGTGCATTTCGTTATAAAATCAATACTTCGGCCGTCCAGTCTCGTCAGTCCGTTTTTTCGTTCTGTGCACATGCACATACCCTTGGGCTATTATTGTGGTTTCGATGCCATCATTCGTAATAGAATGAGTAGATATGTAACTAACGAATGTCAGAAGCTCTCTTTGTGTGTGAATGCTATGCAGTACCCTGCACGACAAATTCCCATTGTACTGCATGGACAGATCTTAGCTATTGTTGCTGCTCTGTGCTGCCATCGATGCTGTAGCATCTCATCGGCTCCCCGGTCAAGGCCATCGTGCCGCTGACAGTTATTGCCATCGTTTAGAATGTTTTACAATGCTTTCCCAGCTTGTTTCAGCTGTCTAACTAATTCTGATCAGCTATGCTCGTGTTTGTGCACTCCTAGTCAAGAGATAAGTCAAAAGAAAAGTATCTTTTTTCTGGGATCCAAACTCTCTAGACCCGACCATCGTGGTCAAGAATATTTAGCTGGTGGTAGGCTCGTCCGATATTGGTCAAGCATTTACACGGAGCAACAAGTTGGACCAGATACTCTCGCTTCTAAACTGGCTAACGCCTAGCCTACGAAAAACGCTTTGCTTGTAGTCCAGAATTGGGGTAGACCTAATACACTCAATCGCCTACTCTCAAGCCTAGCTGCTTTGTTAGTTCTGCTCAGCACTCAATTGCTCATAATCCTTTTCAGATCATCGGCGATGCATTTTTGAAATGGCACTTCGAAAGCATTCTGAGCCGAAAACTCAAAAAGTGCTGCTCGTATTTTTGAATCGCCTTGAAGGTCGAGCAGCTGCTAAGCTGAGCACGGTAAGCAGAACGCCCCAATGCCTGACTGCTTGTCTCTCTGCCCCTCCCTCTGCAGTCGCTTGCATTGCATGCCTACGTCGTCCTACCTCGGTTAGGGCGGCCGTCGTATGGATGTAGAACACCTGCTGCATTGTCAATGTTTTGACTTGTTTGTCGTCTAGTTTATTGATTTTGAAGTGTGGACACAGCTCCCTAGGGCGATCAACGAACCAGTGCCTCCGAATCGACAGAATAGCGGTGGCTCATTTTGTAAGAGTGACCACTACTTCATTGGAAATGCACTTAATCAAACATTATACTAAACATAGACTTTAGTTTAGGCTTGCTTTGTGGTCAAAGCTCGCAGTGACTGCATCGGCACGGCTACAGGGTGCCGGGTTTCGGTGAAGCCGTCCAAACCACAAGGATGTGTTTTGAAAAATGCCTTCCAGTGGCATTGCCTCTGCTCAGCTTTCTCAGACCTACTTCTGTGCACAACATTGAGCACAGCGGCAAGCGAAAGTATGCCTCTGTAAATGTATTCCGGAAAAGTTTTGCTATTAATCAGCGATATGCCACATCCGAAATGTCGTTTGTCTTCGTGCGATCGTTGCTGACTCGTTCGGCAGGCCAGATTATGAGTGTAGAAATTGGTTGAATTGAGGAGTAGAGTTTTTTAATGGAGCAGCTTTAAAACTCGCCCAGCTTTAGCACTTAGGCACGTGCTCAGAGCAGCTGACTAGATTTTGAAGAAGCCGAGCACTTTCGAGCTCGGCACAAGCTTAGCCACCGAGCAGCACAAGCGCTAGTCCATCGAGCAGCGCACTCGAGCCGGCAAGGCACCGGCTGCTTTGTCGACTCTAGCTTTGTCGCAGATGTGAGATAGGCGGCCTTGCGCAGGGCGGCCTTGCTAACTCGCTGGACAATCGCCCCTCCCGTGCCTCGGCAGGCAGCCTCCAGCTGCACAGACCCGGATGTGAAGGGCGGCCCGATCCGAATGGAGCAGGACGCTCGGGCTTCGGCCAGTGTCCTGGCTGACCGGCCAAGTAGACCAGGTCGCAAGTGTAGAGCCCCTGTCTGCCTTGGCCTGTTGGATTTGCACTGGCAGCTCGGCGAGGCTCCAGGCGGCTGCAGGCTCGGTGAGCCGTTCGCCATGCCAGCTGCCGCCAGGGACCTGAGCGCTGCACGAAGAGCCTAGTTTTTTTGGTGGCAGTGTTCACTTATGGTCGGGCTGCACCGGATCCGAAATCGTCCCGCAGGGGGTTGCCCCGATTTTGTGCCAATGACCTGAGAAAGTGTCATCGACAATTAGTGGGTGGGCGCGGACAGGGTGGATGCACTACAACGTCACGTGTGAGTTACAGTGCAGCCGCACCGGTAGCCCGGGTGGCTCAGCTAGCACCCCGAACCCTCGGGTCGGGCACGCTGCCTGAAAGTTTGCCTCGGCAGCCTCTAGAAGACCTTACTAGTATTTTAAGAAAAGATTCGAGACTCGGTGACAAGCTGGAGTAACCTGGCTGGAGCTTAGGGCCTGTTGCATAGCTGATGTGCCCCCTTATTGCTTTTGGAATGGTCCACGATCGTATATCCCATCATGCATGCACCCGAAATTTTCTACCGGGCTTGCGCAGCTTGTGAGATAGAGGCGTACACGGTCTAGCCAGTACCGGTTGTTGCTCGAATGCTGTGGCAATCTCATAGTCGTGTATGCCCTTACGGCATGTATGCCCGACATGTTTTGGCAAACAAGGACGGTAGCCTGCATCCGAAGCACAAAGGCCATTGGCAAACGATGGATGAGGTGGCTACGTCATTTTGAGGACTACGTCCTCGAGGGAGCTATCGGGGATGCATTGGTGCTGCACTACACTGGCGACGATATGTTCGACCTAAGCTTTCGTTTTAATGTTGACCATGACCAGGGCCCCAACAGGCTTAGCAAAAGCCGCTCAGTCAGAGCATACAGCTCATGCGGATGAACTAGAACCGGAAGCTTCCCGGGTCGCCATCGGTGTCTACAACGACGGCTCGAGTGGAGCCGCTGTGTGAACAGTGCCGCTCGCGCATACAGCGACATCGGTGTATGATATCTCGTCAGCCTGGCCTGTGGGTTCGGTCGACTCTCGGCTTGCAGGCTCATCAGGCCTGCGGCTTGTCAGACCTTCGACTTGCGGCTCATTGCCTCCAACGAGCAACACACCGGAATGCCGAGTACTTAAGCTGCTGAACTCCTGCCACAAAGAGCCAATCGTATAGCAGCCATCGGCCCAACTTGCTCAGGTCTGCTGCATGCTGTGTTAACCGACCTTCGATGCCCCGTGCTGTCTACGGACCAGTTTGCTTAGTGGCCCTCGGCCCTCTGTGCTGCTGAGTCTTTGCCCAGGGCTAAAGTGCTCTCTCTCTCCCTCCCTCCCTCCCTCCTTCCATCCCTCCCCTCCCTCCCTCCCTCCCTCCCTCCCTCCCTCCCTCCCTCCCTCCCTCCCTCCCTCCCTCCCTCCCTCCCTCCCTCCCTCCCTCTCTCCCTCCCTCCCTCCCTCCCTCCCTCCCTCCCTCCCTCCCTCCCTCCCTCCCTCCCTCCCTCCCTCCCTCCCTCCCTCCCTCCCTCCCTCCCTCCCTCCCTCCCTCCCTCCCTCCCTCATTCTCTTCACGACCCAGGTCGTGGGTTTGTCTTGCAGTGGGCGATTCTTTATTGGCCATTGCAAGCGGTGGTGATAGCCTTTAAGGCTCTTTTGCCGCTATATAAATGAAGCTTTGCCTTGCGTTACTTTTTGTTTGCTGTGCAGCCAACTGTCCATTGCGTTTAGTGTCCCCCTGCTCTGCTGGCCATGAGTGGTGTTGAGCTGCCCCTTTCGTTGTTCTGCTCTGCTGAGCTGAGCTCAAGCCGGTGTGCCGTGTGGCTCAGGCCCTGCCATCCCAAGAGGTTGACCGCTGGTTGACCGAATGTAGGGAGCGGTGCAGCTGCACTGCTTGGAGGTCCGCCTGTCTTACCGGCCAGTAATACACAAACTTCGTGTCGGCCTGCAGTCTGCCTTGATTATTGATCTTCGGCTAGCCTTTTATGACGACCGACCGACTGCCCTGCTTGGCCCGTAGTGCTCACAAGCATTTATGCTGGTTGCTCTCAGATGCTGCTGTACCTACAAGGCTTTATGCCGACTGTCGAGTTTCTGAGCACCTCCATAGCAAAGCTTCCCTGGTGATCAGAAAGCATTATGTGGTGACTAGAGACAGAAGCGACAATGACCCACGCCCCGTAAGACGATGGTCGACCTTCGACGAATACTCTCACACTCGGTTCGGACACCAGTTTCCCCACCGTGAAACTATATCAGTGACTTTGCTTGCCATTAAATGCTGCCAGCAGTGCTAGTAGAGCAGGCAGTTTGGTCAAGCCGCCCCCCCCCCCCCGTTGTACATCACACAATTCATGTGCCTAGGACTTCCTTCCGGGCGGGTGGCTTGGAAAATACTGACCTGTGATTTACCAAGTACCCATTGTTGTGCACACACATACTTCATTGGGTTCACTATCGTTTACACCCATTGCCCCCTGCTGTATACATGACAGAGCCCAAGTAATAAAACAAGGCATCGCTTTAAAATCGATGGGTGGCTTGATCTCCAGATGCAAACCGGTAGCTGATTCTCGACCAGAGTCTCCTTGTCGAGGTGGGTTGAGAATGGCCGTCGATGGGCATTCCCAATCTCTGCCATTGCTGCTGCCACTGCTCGAACGACAACAAGCTTGGGTGCTGTGCAGCCTGAGATGCCTTTGTCTTGGCCGAGCCTTCGTGACCCCGAGCTCCTACAAGAGTGAGGAGCTCTAGGTCCTCTCGGCAATGCAGTACCATCCGAGATCCCCAAAAATAAAAATACTGGCTGATTTAACACCCTTTTTGTATAGCGACAGAGGAGCCTTTAAGGCTATCACCACCGCGTGCATCGGTGGTAAAGGATTGCCCACCACTCGATTCGAACCCACGACCTCGGGACAAGGAAGTCGAAGGCATTTGCTACCACTCGGGCACTGCTCTGCCAGAAGCAGTAAGCTCTGAACACTCGAAAGCCCCTTTGAGGAGCAGCCGTCGGCAGCCGAGGTTTGACCTGGATCGGTCCCGGGATCGCCACGGCTGCCACCTCAGGATTGGCTACGATGCAGCCTCACTCCTTGCATGTAGTGGGCTCGTGAGCCTGCGAGAGCATTCTTCGACCTTGCTCGGTTAATCGGCTGCATTGTGCATGCAAACAGTCTGTCGAGTGCTATCAAACAACGACCCAGTGGCTTTCAATGCATTAGCAGAACCAGCAGTGCCAGCCGATCGCCATATTAGATACATTTCCGAAACTAGTTTCAGCCCAGCTAGCTGGCTAGTTAATAATGTTACCAGTTTCTCGGTGCCAGTTAGGTTTGACAGCTGCCTTTCTGACATTGTAATGCCTGCCAAAACAATGCCACCAGGTATCTACATTTCCGCTCCAGCGTCTGATCTGTTATTTCTGTGCTACTCGGTCGCCTGTTCCCCTAGTACAGCTTTGCATATCACTTGTTCTTCGAGGAAGGTTTCGGCAGCAGGCTGCAACACAAGCCATTTCAGCTTTGAGTACACAAGAAAGTCCCGTTCAGGCTAGTGAGCGCCTTGCCCTTGTTAGCTTTATCGAGTTAGCAGACCTGATGGCGACCGACACATGCCAGCATTGCAGCTTTCCCTTGCCCTCTCGGGCTCCTCTTCAAAGCAACCGGCGGCGATGCAGTTGACTCGTCGATGAGTGAATCACGAATGGAGGGCCTGGGCGGCTCGTCGACTGCAATCTTGTGGCTTGCGGGACATGTACGTTTGCGGCCAACCGAAGCTGATGTTCTCTCGCGGCTCGACCGCACGGCGATGCCAGCACCTTTAAAAGAAATTCCATTCGTGTCCTAGGACACCACTGCCGCTAGGGTACGCTCCTCGGCGACTTTTCTTCGCTGACTCGGCCAGCTGCAGGCGATGGGCGATTTGAAGAGGATGGGATTTGAAGAATAAAGGCCGCGGTGGACCTCAGCAGCAGGGTAAGGGGTTCGATTCGATCGCCCGATTAAGCGACTGGTTATCGTCGCGAGTTTCGCACTGGTCAATGCTTGCTCTCCTCTTTGAGGCTTTTTGCTTCTGGTGCCTCGATCTGACCTCGATCGATACGTAGTGAGCCCTGAGCAGAGGGCTATAGCGGCCGATCTGAGAACGTCTGAGAGCATGAGTTGTTTCTGTGCTGTCAAAACTTGAGCTTTCCAATGCTTCGGCTTTGCCATCGCCTCTACCCCCCCCCCCTTGGGGGAGGGTGCTTCTCTGCTGGCAGTACTATTAGTGGAGTATCTCAAGCTAGCTAGTTGTAGAACGATTGCCGTTGGTCAGACCCCTGCCGAAATACGGCAGGCGAGATACACGGCTGCCCTGGTAAATCTGCTGAGCGCATCGTCGGGGTGCTGGCTCTCGAGAAACCGGCATTGGTGTTGTCTCGAGAGGAATGGCTCTGCAGGAGTGTGGCGCCAGCCTCGACTTCGATCGAGCGCTTTGTTTTGGCTCGCCCACAAATGGACCGATGGTGGCAGAAGCAGCAGTGTGAGCGAGGCTGGAAGGCCACCGCAATCGCTCGTCCTCAGGCTTCGAGGCCAGCGGTTCCAGCGTGGGGGGTGGGGTGGGGTGGGGGAGGGGGCGGCAGCTCTGCTTTCGGCGGCCGAGTGGGGCGCTTCTTCGAGGACGAGAGGCTCGCCCAATGGGCGGTGTCCGTGACCGGCACTGGCTTCCGGATTGGTCCGGAACAGCAAGAGGTTATGGTAGCACTGGCCAGCGATCATTACGTCGGGCCACCCTGGTCTGCCTCTGCACCAGCAACGATCGTAGCATCACATGCTACTGAGTGTAATGAAAGCCTCAGAAATGGTGTTCTCATTTTTTGAGGCAGTGTAATACCTCAAGCATCTCGGCTTCTGTAAGGCTGCCTTCGCTAAGCAAATGTAAAGCGCCTAGAAAGAGATTTGGTTCTCTGAGGGCGCTTTATCAAGTGCATTATTATTATTATTATTAACTCTGATGATCCTGCAGCACATCTATGATGGACGAGCAGATTGAACTCCTAGCTCACGTGACTAGTGAGCAACCGTCTTTCGGGACTTGCTGCTCTTGCTATTGGTGTCCGTCAATGATCTCCATTACTCTTCATGCTTTGTCATTTTTTATTTTTACTTTGCTGCTACCGCCGATCAGCTAGTGGCCAGTAGTAAAGATTGCTATTTTCACACTGCTGGGGTTTGAAAATTACACCGTCGGTACCGACTACCTTCGACTAGCACACTAGCGGTCTCGCCGACCTGCACTGGCTACCAGTCAAGCAACGGATTGACTTCAAGGTTTTGTCGCTCACTTTTAGGTCCCTTCATTCTATGGCTCCAGCCTATCTCTCCGACATACTCCTCCATCAGGCCAAGCATCGTACCACCCACTTTTCGGAATCCAACAGCCTAGAAATACCTCATACAAACCTCAAATCCTTTGGAGACCGTGCATTTAG